>SSNR01000541.1:305243-312175 GCA_006937965.1 Callopanchax toddi
ACAGTGAACAGAAGTCTCCTCATAGTAAGTTTTCTCCTCCCTCCTCGCTCCGAAACTCGCTCTGAGTGGCGCGGCAGCGGTAACCACTCCCCTCCCGTCTCCTCCGACGGGAGGAGGTTTTTAAACTCCTTTTTCTCCAAAACTTTCAATATAAACACACCCAAATATGTTGCTTAGTATGAAGTTACAGTTGTCCACGATCTTCTGATGTAAAGTAGAAACAAAAAAACGGCTCATGACAGCAGCTGTGGCTCGTTAAACTCAGTAATGACGCTTGTCGCAATATTGCGACTTTGGCGCCCAGAGGGTTAACAATGTTCTAATATAGTATAGCTATAAATACATTGTGGAGATTAAAAAAAAACCCAAAAGAAATCAATAAAGTGGTTGTCCTGCAGATCTCTAAAAATTTCTGCCAATCCTATCATTCAGCTAGCAGAAATTTAAAAACGTTTGGAGGTAAAAAGAGGAAAAACCTGGGGGAACGTAGCTAAAGCTGGAGTTAGACTCTGCATTGTTACCGTGTCAAAGGAGGGTCCCATGTCCACGGAAAGACTGGCCTACGGATTATACCCGACGGGAGGGGTGAGTGCTCCGAGACGAGTTTCTGTAAAATAGCTAGCGATACGTAGCTTGTTTACAATGCTGCTGAGTGCAGCTTTAAGTCGGGGTTGAGAGTTAGAGAGTACCAGTAAAACAACAATATGTAAATGATCATGATCAGTATGTGGACCAACACAGCACAGGACATGGCCCCAAATTACTGACTGTGGAAACTTCACACTGGACTTCAAACTGTGGACTCTGTGCCTCTCCATGCTTCCTCAAGATTATTGGCCATTGATTTACAAATGGAATGTCAAATTTACTTTAACCTGAAAAGAGGACTTTGGACCACTGAGCAACAGTCCAGTTGTTTCTCTCCTTAGCCCCGGTAAGAAGCTCCTGATGTCTCTGGTTCAAAAGTGGCTTAGCATGAGGAGATGCTGATTTCATTTTCCTGCAGGACTTGGTACCTGCCCACTCTGCCAAAGCTACAAAGCTGCTTCAATGACCACATGGAGTTACTGAGCCAGCAGACTGACCTGAACCTCAGAGAATCTATTGGGTGTCAAGAGGATGATGAGAGCCACTAAACCCAACAATGCAGATGACCTGTAGGCTGCTATCAAATCAACCTGGGATTCCATCACACCTCATCAGCTCCACAGGCTGATCTCCTCCATGCCACGAAGCATTGATGCAGGAATTCATGCAAAAAGAGGCCCGACTAAGTGATGAGTTCATAGAAATAAACACTTTTTGGAAGCCTGATATTTTTGTTTAAAATAAACTTTTTATTGATCTTATGTAATATTCAAATTTTCTGTCACAGTGTATTTGGGGATTTCGTTATCTGAAAGCAGCCCCGGCGTCAGGGGGTCATTTGGGGGGGCATTGCCCCCCAACCGTACCTCCTTGCCCCCCCATTGGCTGTCAGAGTTGTAACTTACAACCATGCATTGAAATGACCGAAGATGGGTCTATTTTCGGTAAAAACTGTGATTTCCTTAACTTTTTCCGCCATTAAACGCACCACCACGCTGGTAAAGTGAAACCTGAAAGCCTCCGTCGGTGCTGCTCCTGCAAACGCAGGTAAACGCAGCTGCTTCAGAGTGGAGTCGGTAGAGAAGCACCTTACTGCCTCCGAAACGCGTAAATACAGCTGGGGGGCACAATGTGTGAGACGGGGGACACCCTGTTAACCCTTTGATGCATAGCATGGGTCAAAAGTGACCCGGCTGAGTTTTTATTGTTGATATCTTTGCAATAAATCATTCTCAGTATTTAGTAGTCAAGGTATTCCTCAATTAACTTGTTTTTTACTATAATACATGATTATTTTATTTTTCCTTTCTTTTTTGAACAAAACACGTTTTTGTATCAGTACCCCTCTAATGCACAGCATGGGTCCAAAATGACCCATATCCATTGTTACGATCTCCCATCTTCTCCACCCGGTTCTTCCTCCCGTCAGCTCCAGCTGATTTTTGACAGCTCCTGGCTCCGCCCCCTGTCTCCAGGACAACACGCCGAGCTGGCCCAGCTGCTGCGAATTCCGCAATCATCTCGGCGTCGCTAAAAGCAGGGAGCGGTCAGCCATTCGGGGGGAAACTGAGCAGACTGGTTCTGACGTGTAGTTCTCCCCCCCTTGGCTTGCTGACCCATTTGATTCTTGAGCATTTTCGTAGTCTGATCGTTATAGCTTCGTAGTCCGGCAGTTTTGTTTTGTACTTTAGTATTCGTAGTCGCCTGCCGTTTATTTTCTGTGTTGCGTTAATTGCCACAGACTCCCTTAGTTATATTACAAACTCCCTTAGTTAATCTTTTGATAATAATAGCGTTTATCGCCTTCCTTTGTTTATTTGTAGATTATCATAGTGTTTGTTTTGTTGTTAATTACCCTTTGTAGTATTTATAGCGTTAATCGCCTCCTTTAGTTCTTTGTAAATCTCCCTTAGTTGTTATATTATCCTTAAACTTGTTATCGAACCTCTTTTAGAGAGTGTTCTTAGATTAGGCCATTTTATTTTAGTAGTTAGAGTTTTTCCCCTTTCGGGTGATTTTTCGTTTAGGAGCGATTTTTAGTTCGTTTACCTTTTTGCAGCACCTCCTCTGCCTGATCAATAATAATAAATTATCCTAATAATTCGTACTTTGTGTTCCTGGCCTTTTGTGTTAGTCTTCCTTTTGTGTATCACTCCTAGACCCTTTTAGGGGGACGTAACATAGTGGGGGCTCGTCCGGGATCTTTTGGAGCCTTTACCTCTCGCAGTTTACGTAAAGGTAAAGTGCGATTATTATTATTATCCTTTATTATTATCTTTTCAGGATTATCTTGTGGAGGCGTTGCTGCTCGTGGTGAGTTCTGTGATTGCATTAAACATGCCAGTATTTAACCTTAAAACCTTTTTAGAGGCCCCCTCTCGTGAGCTGCTCGAGGACTGCTGTAAGTGTGAGTTGGTGGAAATGGCAATCCACTTAGGCATCCCCGGGGCTCAGCAGATACTGAAGGCGGACCTGAAGGATAAGGTGCTCTCGGCTTTGGAGCAGGAAGGACTGTTCCCTCCGTCTACCGTGAGTGACATTCCTGTTCCACAACAGACTGATGATGGTGATGAAGAAGATGGCGCCGGAGCTGTGAACGCGGCCCCTGTCACGGAGGACTCAGAGGAGGAGAAACCACAGGATTCCGCCGACGTCAAAACGACACCACCCAGGCGTGAAGGTAGTGGAACCCCTCCTCCTCCTGTAACTCTCCCCCGTTTTGACCCTCTTTCTCCAGAACCAATGAAAAGCTCAACAGATGGAGCGAGACTGAAGCTAAGGTTGGCTCGCCTAAAGCTGGAAGCCGAAGAGAAAGCTCAGATCCGAAAGATGGAGGCTGAGGAACGCAAACAGATAAGACAAATGGAAATCAAGAAGATGGAATTACGATTGGAAGCCGAAACGAGAATAAAGATTCGACAACTTGAACTGGACAGTCAGACCAAGCAGGCAAGAGAGAAGCTCGCTGCTGCAGAAGCACCCAAGCCTGTGGATCAAAGACCTGCTGCAGCAGATCCCACTGGCAGGATGGATATCAGCAAGTGTATCTCTCTGATGCCCCAATTTCGGGAGTCCGAGGTGGATAGCTACTTTTCTGCTTTCGAGCGCATTGCAGCGGCCCTCGACTGGCCCCGAGAGGTATGGTCTTTGTTACTACAATGTAAACTAACTGGAAAAGCTCAGGAAGTGATGGCTTCTCTTTCTGTACAAGAGAGCCTTGATTATGAACGCGTGAAAAATACTATTTTGCATGCTTATGAGCTTGTGCCAGAAGCTTACAGACAAAAGTTCAGGGCTCTTAAAAATAAAGCCCCTAGTCAAACGTATGTTGAATTTTCTCGTGAAAAGTGTTTATTATTCGAAAAATGGGTCTCAGCTTCCAAGGTGACTAAGTTCGATGAATTTAAAGAACTCATTTTACTTGAGGAGTTCAAAAGATGTCTGCCTGAACGTGTGGTTTTATATTTGAATGAACAAAAGGTAACCACACTGTCTTCTGCCGCCCTGTTGGCAGATGAGTTCGCCCTCACTCACCGCATTAGCGGAGAAATGAAACAAAATGACGTGAGGCGTCCGAATCCAGTGAGGCCGGAACTGCCTCGTTCGACACCGGTGAACCCTCCACGGTGTTTCTACTGCCACGTGAGTGGACATACGGTTAAGGATTGTTTAACCTTGAAAAGAAAGAATCAGAGAAAGGAGTCTCCCCCGCGTGAGATGGGTTTATTATCTTGTGAACAAAAAGTAGAAAAGCCAGAAAAACCTGTTGAAGGATGTTTTCAGCCTTTTGTGTTTCAGGGCACCGTGGCCCTGACTGACGGTGATGACGTGCAGACGTCAGTAAAAATCTTGAGAGACACTGGTGCATCACAAACCCTTATTCTGAAGGATGTGCTGCCTTTCGGTGAGTCAAGTTACACGGGAGTCTCGGTGTTGTTAAGAGGAATNCCAGACAGACCAGCTGCTGGAGGCGGTCCGGCGGAGGAGGTCTGGGACGACGTCAAAGGAGAAGAAAAGGATGGGGGGGGAGGGCTTCGGGTCAAAGGTGGTACAAAGGAGGAAGAAGAGAAGGAAGGGAAAGAAGGGGGCGTGGCCAGAGGGCTGCTGAAGGTAGGAAGAGCTGGAACAGAAGGAAGAGGGGCGGAGCCTGACGATGAACCAATGGTGACAGAGCTGCTGCCTGAGACAGACGGAGGACTCAACAGACCTGGAAGATAAAACGAAGTGAAGTCAGTGACTCAGATTCAGATTCACCGTGCTGACCCCCATACAAGACTAGCTTTATTCTCATTGGAAATAATGTCAAACTGAGGGGTCGAAACTCGGAGAGTGTAACACATCCTCTCCGTAAAGTAACCCTTGACTGTGGGTTAGCAAAAGGAACATTTGAGATGGCTGTTTGCCCATCACTGCCGATATCTGGTGTGTCCGTTCTATTAGGGAACGATGTGGCAGGAGGAGCCGTAATCCCTCCATTGCAAGTAGTGGAGAAACCCACACAAGTCTCCACATCTAGTGAACATATCGAGCAGTCCATTTATCCCGCCTGTGCCGTTACTCGGGCTCAAGCGAAGAAAATTGCTGAGAGCGATATGGGGCTCTCAAGTTTGTTTGATGAGGAGTTTTCTGAAAAACCTGACAACGCGGGTCCCATGACTGTGCCTGACCCCGTGAATAATTCTGTTTATTTTTCCAAAGCAGCTGCTACTACCCGGTTACCTGGTCTACCTCACTCCTGCACAACACAGGAGGAGAAGGCAGGCCGACCTCGGGCAAGAAGTTTTAATAAGGTAACGGGCGAACCAAAGGAGAGAGTTGGTTATTACCGTGAAAACGGAGCTATAAAGCGCTGCTGGAAGAACCCACAGGTGGGAGGCGCCCCCTTGGGGAGTGTACATCGACAGGATGTACCTAGAAGGTACAGAGATACGGTGGTTTACAGAAAACGCGTCCTCCTCCCTACAGACAAAGCGCCGGTTCTGAGTCCACAGACCGGAACCTCTTTGCTTGCCCGGTACAAAGAACCAGTTGAGGTTGGTGATAAGCTGAAGGATACCAACCACGTCGTTTATCGACCACGTTGTCGAAGTAAAGCTCGAACTTGTGATATGTCGAAGTTGCACCTTTCCCCTCAGAACCCTGCAGTGGAAGGAAAAGCCGACGCCCTGGAATGCGCAGCCAGTGCAGTCGACCCTCAGCCTGAGAAGGATGTGGTCCCCGGCATGTCAGGAGGAATCCGACCTCCTGACCACCCCCAAGTATTGGCCGACTTGGGAAACAAGTTCGATCGTTTGACAGTGCAGTATGATAATGATAGTCTGCCCAGTCTGTCGCTGTCTCCTGTGTCTCTTTGTCCAGGTGTTCCTGCTGCTATCCCAGTGTTAGCCCGTGACGTAATTCCCGGGCAGTTTAAAAGCGCTCGGCGTCCTTGCCGGTCCAGACCCGACGGACCTTCTGATCCAGGGATTTCCTGGACCTGGAAACAAACATTTTGACCATCCTCCGGAGATCCCCTTGTAGGCTGCAGAGGCTCTCTCCCATATGGAGATGGGCCTGTTTATTTTTTTTGCACTTACCGTTGTGGTGCGGGAGTTAGCGTTGGTAGCGAAAGCTATCATCTCGGGGACACGCCAGGGAACGGGGAGACAGGCTTAGGCAATGGGCCACCTCTCCGTTCCGCTGGGATTTTGTGTTTAATTTGCCCGCTCCCAACAACTTCCACATGAAGACCAGGTTAAGTTAATTTAGTTTTCCTTTATTAGTTTAGCGGGGATTCTTTGTGAGGTTGTTTGTTTTCGTTTCTTTTTGTCAGAAAGTTCATTAGTTTTGTTGGGTTTTTTTTTAACTAATTATCTTTCTTCTTTTTAAGGGGGGGGGATGTTACGATCTCCCATCTTCTCCACCCGGTTCTTCCTCCCGTCAGCTCCAGCTGATTTTTGACAGCTCCTGGCTCCGCCCCCTGTCTCCAGGACAACACGCCGAGCTGGCCCAGCTGCTGCGAATTCCGCAATCATCTCGGCGTCGCTAAAAGCAGGGAGCGGTCAGCCATTCGGGGGGAAACTGAGCAGACTGGTTCTGACGTGTAGTTCTCCCCCCCTTGGCTTGCTGACCCATTTGATTCTTGAGCGTTTTCGTAGTCTGATCGTTATAGCTTCGTAGTCCGGCAGTTTTGTTTTGTACTTTAGTATTCGTAGTCGCCTGCCGTTTATTTTCTGTGTTGCGTTAATTGCCACAGACTCCCTTAGTTATATTACAAACTCCCTTAGTTAATCTTTTGATAATAATAGCATTTATCGCCTTCCTTTGTTTATTTGTAGATTATCATAGTGTTTGTTTTGTTGTTA
>SSNR01000542.1:5878-46202 GCA_006937965.1 Callopanchax toddi
GTAATATAGAGTTCTAACTGTAGAGGTTAGCTAACAGGTAATATAGTGTTCTAACTGTAGAGGTTAGCTAACAGGTAATATAGTGTTCTAACTGTAGAGGTTAACTAACATGTAATATAGTGTTCTAACTGTAGAGGTTAGCTAACAGGTAATATAGTGTTCTAACTGTAGAGGTTAACTAACATGTAATATACAGTTCTAACTGTAGAGGTTAACTAACAGGTAATATAGTGTTCTAACTGTAGAGGTTAACTAACAGGTAATATAGTGTTCTAACTGTAGAGGTTAACTAACAGGTAATATAAGTGTTCTAACTGTAGAGGTTAACTAACAGGTAATATAGAGTTCTAACTGTAGAGGTTAACTAACAGATAATATAAGTGTTCTAACTGTAGAGGTTAACTAACATGTAATATAGTGTTCTAACTTAGCTTTGGCGATCCGATCCCCGGATGGGAAAACTGGCTATCGGGACATGGAACGTCACCTCTCTGGCGGGGAAGGAGCTGGAGCTTGTGGAAGAGGCTGAGCGATACCGGCTAGATATAGTCGGGCTCACCTCGACACATAGCGTTGGCTCTGGAACCCGAGTCCTGGAGAGGGGTTGGACACTTTTCTTTGCTGGAGTTGATCCGGGTGAGAGGCGGAGGGCTGGGGTGGGCTTTCTCTTAGCCCCAAGACTCTCTGCCTGTATGTTGGGGTTTACCCCTGGGGACAAAAGGGCAGCTTCCCTACGCCTTCGGGTTGGGGAACGGGTCCTGTCTGTTGTTTGTGCTTATGCACCAAATAGCAGTTCAGAGTACCCACCCTTTTTGGAGTCTCTGGGACGAGTGCTGGATAGCGCTCCTACTGGGGACTCCATTGTCCTGCTGGGGGACTTCAACGCTCACGTGGGCAATGACAGCGTGACCTGGAGGGGCGTGATTGGGAGGAACGGCCCGCCCAATCTGAATCCGAGTGGTGTTCTGTTATTGGACTTCTGTGCAAGTCGCAGTTTGGCCATAACGAACACCATGTTCGAACATAAGGATGCCCATCGGTACACCTGGTACCAGGGCAGCCTAGGTTACAGGTCGATGATTGACTTTATAGTTGTATCATCTGACCTGAGACCGTATGTTTTGGACACTCGGGTGAAGAGAGGAGCGGAGCTGTCAACTGATCACCACCTGGTGGTGAGCTGGATCAGATGGCAGGGGAAGATGCCGCGCAGACCTGGTAGACCCAAACGTATAGTGAGGGTCGGCTGGGAACGCCTGGCAGAAGAGCCTGTCAAGATGGTCTTCAACTCACACCTCCGGCAGAGCTTTGACCGCGTCCCGAGAGCAGTGGGGGACATTGAGTCCGAATGGGCCTTGTTCCGCTCTGCGATTGTTGAGGCGGCTGTTGCTAGCTGTGGTCGCAAGGTAGCCGGTGCCAGTCGTGGCGGTAACCCCCGTACCCGCTGGTGGACACCAGAGGTTAGGGGAGCCGTCAGGCTGAAGAAGGAGGCCTACAGGGCGTGGCTGGTCTGTGGGTCTCCAGAGGCAGCAGACAGGTACCGGCGGGCCAAGCGAAGTGCAGCAGTGGCAGTTGCCGAGGCAAAATCTCGGGCGTGGGAGGAGTTTGGCGAGGCCATGGAAAAAGACAATCGGTCGGCTCCAAAGAGGTTCTGGCAAACCATCCGGCGCCTCAGGGGAGGAAGGCAGCAACTCGCTCACACTGTTTACAGTGGGGACGGGGAGCTGCTGACGTCAACTGGGGCTATAGTCGGACGGTGGAAGGAATACTTTGAGGAGCTCCTCAATCCCACCGACGCGCATTCCGAGGAGGAACCAGAGCTGGGAGACCTGGGGACGGACTGTCCAATCTCTGGGGCAGAAGTCGCTGAGGTAGTCAAACAACTACGCAGCGGCGGAGCCCCAGGGGTGGATGAGATCCGACCTGGGTATCTCAAAGCTATGGATGTTGTAGGTCTGTCGTGGCTGACACGTCTCTGCAACATTGCGTGGTCATCGGGGGCAGTTCCTGTGGAGTGGCAAACCGGGGTGGTGGTTCCCATTTTTAAGAAGGGGGACCAGAAGGTGTGTTCCAACTATAGCGGGATCACACTCCTCAGCCTCCCTGGAAAGGTCTACTCCAGGGTACTGGAGAAGAGGTTCCGGTCGATGGTTGAATCTCAGATTGAAGAGGAGCAATGTGGTTTTCGTCCTGGTCGTGGAACTGTGGACCAGCTCTTTACCCTCGCTAGGGTGATGGAGGGGTCATGGGAGTTTGCCCAACCAATCCACATGTGTTTTGTGGATTTGGAGAAGGCTTATGACCGTGTCCCCAGGGGCACCCTGTGGGGGGCGCTCCAGGAGTATGGGGTTGATGGTCTTTTGTTAAGGGCCATTCAGTCCCTGTACCAGAGGAGTGTGAGTCTGGTCCGCATAGCCGGCAGTAAGTCGGACCTGTTCCCAGTGAGGGTTGGACTCCGCCAGGGCTGCCCTTTGTCACCGGTCCTGTTCATAACCTTTATGGACAGGATTTCTAGGCGCAGCCGTGGTGTGGAGGGGGTTGAGTTTGGTAACAGGAGAATCGCGTCTCTGCTTTTTGCGGATGATGTGGTCCTCCTAGCTTCATCGAGCTCTGACCTTCAGCTCTTGCTGGGGAGGCTGAAATGAGTTTCCTCCGCAGGGTGGCCGGGCTCAGCCTTAGGGATAGGGTAAGAAGCTCGGACATCCGGGAGAGACTCGGAGTAGAGTCGCTGCTCCTCCATATCGAAAGGAGCCAGTTGAGGTGGTTCGGGCATCTGGTAAGGATGCCTCCTGGACGCCTCCCTCGGGAGGTGTTCTGGGCATGTCCTGCCGGCAGGAGGCCCCCAGGTCGACCCAGGACAAGCTGGAGGAAATACATCTTCAGTTTGGCCTGGGAACGCCTGGGCGTCCCAGCTGAGGAGCTGGTGGACTTGGCCGGGGAGAAGGTGGCCTGGGATGCCCGACTTGGAATGCTGCCCCCGCGACCCAGACCCGGATAAGCGGAAGAAGGCGAGACGAGATAGTGTTCTAACTGTAGAGGTTAACTAACAGATAATATAAGTGTTCTAACTGTAGAGGTTAGCTAACAGATAATATAAGTGTTCTAACTGTAGAGGTTAGCTAACAGGTAAGTGTTCTAACGTTTTTTTAGGTCGTCTTATAATCAGGGTCTAGATTTTTGGGGTCATTACACGACTGCACCAGCAGAGGACACAGGCTTTTTGTAAATTCGTCAGAAACAGGAAGCAGCTCAGATCGCTACCAGTCCTGGTCCGGACCAGCCCAAAGTTATAGGCCCACTGAGGATTAAAATGCCCGATGGTCAGTCCAGCCAGGTCCACTAGATGATGCACCATCTTCAGACATTTCACTCCATAACTCCATATTTCCTGGCTGCCTGACAGCTGTTTGATGTCTCTGCTGCATTGACCACCATTATCTTAAAGTTAGTGTTGAAACTCTGCCTCAGTTGTCTGTTAACTCACCCCACTTTAATATCCAGTCTGCTCTGAACAGAGTCGATTTTACAAAACGTTGGCGCCCTCTGCTGTTGCGATCGCGTAATGACCTCAAACTACTATCAGCATGTATCACTGGTTAGACCCTGATTATTAGACGACCCCACATTTTTACATTATTTTCAATGAAAAAACCTCGTCTCATTTTCGAGTCAATACAGTATTTTAAAACTAATGTTTGTGATTACCCGATGATGTGACAGGTATAAGTAGCTGGTACTGATATGGTGCACCAGTTACTCCTGGTTCTTACCCAGTATGTGTTTGTAGAAGGAGCGGGTGAAGTAGATGTTGACCAGCTGTCGATGGTAAAGAGCCAGACCCAAAATCTGACCTGCAAACTGAAAGTAGTTCAGATGGTCTGGGTTGACTGATGAGTTGCTGTTGGGCTGAAATGTAGTTCCTGTGAAAACACACCCCTCTAATTAACAGCACAGCCCTCAGCAGGTCACACTGAGTGTTATCTGTAAGGACCGTACCATCAGCTGACTGAGTAAACAGAGCGTAATCCGGGTTGATCATTTCATTGGATAGGATGTCAAACCATTCCCTGACCACACCCTGGCCCTGCAACACAAACACAAAATCATCACACTGCTCACATCAGACTGACCAGGGTAAACGGTGGAATGAGGTTCAGATAACAAGCCTCTACTGGTCTAAACACGTTATAGAATACAGAAACTGACTGTATTCAATGGGAGATCCCTACTTTAAACATCTACACCAGGTAAAATGAACCAATGCATGAACAAACACAAAACATGGACTTATAACGAATGGATCATCAGCAGGCAGAGAAGCAAAGGCCTAAGTGTTAGCATCATTTAAAAACAAGTAAAGACATCCCCCCTGACCATTCAGAGATGCATAGAATAAATATTTGGGGACACAGATAGACGCGCGTCTGTCCTTCCAAACACACTCAGATTCAACATACAAGAAAGCACTCCAGCGCCTCCATCTTCTCAGGAAACGAAGGGATTTTAATGTCAGGGAACACATTTTAATCCTGGTCTACCGGTCACTCATCGAAGCCATTTTAACATTTAATATCACATCTTGGTACAACTTTCTCACCAACAGAACAAACTTTCACAGATGACGGATCGAGCTAGCAGGTCTAGTTACTGGTATCGTTTCCTAAAACAACATAGTGGGTCCAGTGGTTCTGACTGTTGCTCAACACGTCCAGTCTACGGCGGTGGTTTATGGTCTGAGAGTGACAGGAACTCACCATGCCCTCCTCGCCATGGAAACGAACAGCTATACCCTGTTTCAGCTTTTCATTGGTTGATTTAGAAACCATCTCACAGCTGCTCCTAAATATGGAGTCTGTGTGAAGCAAAACAGAAATATATGTAAAAACAAACAAAAACATACAAAAGAATGACCAAAGAGAATAAACAAGCTCTAACAAGATCCAATGTGACACTAAAGACTGGACATGAATTCATGAGATCTATAATCTACATCCACAGAAACATCTAGAGCCCTGAAGCAGCAGCAACGCCTGGGTCAGCCTCCTAAACGTGACTATGTGTATTATTCTCCATGTAGAATTGTAGGAATCTGTGTTTGCTGCATCAGTGCTGGGTGAGGGGCATTATGGGTACCTCTGTGGATGAGCAGGATGTCGCTCTCACTAACTGGACGGTGGACCATGTCTGAGTCCGGTTGGCTGGCCAGCAGATGCTCGTAGAACCATTCAGAGCGATCCTTGAAGGGCTGAAGGGAGAACGAAGTCTTCATTCCACACTGCACCAGACTTTTATTAACTAATTACACTCAGCTGTGTTCTCACTGTTTTCAGCTTTTGACACTCATCTACAATTCAGAGGCGATGACGGGATTTATTTGCATAATAAATGATTTGGTTCTGAGTGTTGGAGGTACACTAAGGATGAGCAGATAAAAAACAAAGGATCACATCAAGAAACCAAACAAAAATTCAATTTAATTCAACAGAAGGAAGTCTGTGTTTAAATGAAGCCCTGCTCCAGGGTGAGCAGTAGTCCAGGGTAACAACACGCAAAGGCCTGAAGAGTGAACGGCTCTGAGAAATAAAACTTTAGACAAGAGTTACTGAGAACTAATGTTCCATCTACGACAAAACACAGCAACGCTAAATAAGCAGGCCTCAACTGGTCTGGATTGGAAACATCTAAATCAGTAGGTATCAACTGGTGGCTTAGGGCCCACCATTAACCCTTCATTAAAAGACAAACTGAAGAAAAATGTCCCCTTAAACAAATAAAACTTCTTGATTTAAATAAACGATGCTGTAATTTGAACCTGAGGCAGTAGAATGCACACACCTGGGTGCCCAAGTCCAGTCCTCAAAAGCTACTAGAATAGAATCTTTATTATACCTTCAGGGCAACTGGTTTCACAACCCGTAGTGATATAAACGGCAACCAAAAAAACAACATACATACTACATTAAAACTGATCACTTAAAAGTTATAAAAGTGCAGGGATAAAAGAGTTTCTCAGTCTGTTGGTCCTGACCCTGATATCTGTGGATGGAGGGTAACAACTAGGGATGCAACGGTCCACGGTGCCCATGGTCCGGTCCGTACCTCGGTATTTGGGTCACGGTTTTGGTTCGGTCTCGTGTGTTTTTTTTTTTGTTTTGTTTTTGTTTTGTTTTTTTATAAATTTATTTCATTCAAAAGAAAAAAAGAATAAAATACAAACAAATTTTCATCAATATTTACAATACAAAATTGAATGAAAAGGGGCAGTAAGAAGATAAAAATCTTATATAATCTGCCCCCTATTACAAACAAAATTCTTAATAATTCTCTCCTAAAGTTACAGTATATATAAACTCATTTTTAAATTAACTTCCTGTTTCAATATTTCCAAAATAAACACAGTCACTAACTTAGTTTACACTTTCATAATTTCTCAATAGATTTGATTTGAAGCATCTTTTAAAAACATGAAGTGACGTTGATTCTTTCATTTCCATATTAAGGTTGTTCCATAATTTAACACTGAAATACTCCATTCCTTTGTCTTGGTTCTAAATCGGGTTTATTAAAGATTTTATTTCCTTTCAATAAATATCTACTGACTCTTTTCACAAACATCTTCTGAATATTAGTTGGCAGAGTATCAGTACTAACTTTATACATGGCAAGTAATATTTTCCAATTCACCAAATCATGAAATTTTATTATTTTATATTTAATAAATAATGGGTTAGATGGATCTCTGTAGTAACTGTTATTTATAATTCTCAAAGCTCTTTTCTGCTAGATAAACAATGGTTGTGTGTGTGTTTTATATGTGGATGCCCAAATTTCTGTACAGTAAGTTAAGTATGGTACAATCAATGAGTTCTACAATGTTAACAGACCAGAACTAGTCAACAAAAACTGGACTCTATGAAGTACTGCGATGTTTTTTGCTTTGCGGTTCACTTTGAACCATAGAAAAACTTAAGAAAATCTAAAATTTCCAAAACATATTTTATTCACACAATAAAATAAGTTTTCAGATGTGTTACTTGTAGTCCAGTGTATCATAATATGTTCAGAGACAAACAGAAATGTCACTTTTAAAGTGCCTTTTTAATGTACTGTTAAATGTAAATTAGTGGAAGAGATTTTTATATGAACGCTTTTATTTTGAAGTCTGGCTGGACGTTCTTGTGCTGTTCCGGCCAGACTTCAAAATAAAAGCGCTCATATAATAATCTCTTATAAATAGTATAAAGTGCCTCTTTGTTACAAATAAACACGCCAACAGCGCGGCTCATTTTCTTGTGCTTTTCTGAGCGGATGCTGTTCGTTTGTTGAAAGGCATTAGCGACAGACTGCTGTTTTTTCCCTGGCGTTACCTGCTCCAATGGTCTGCTTCCAGAAGCTACACTGGGGCGGTGGCGTCGGAGGGGCGTGGCCTTGTTTGAAGTGTTTCCTGCTACGTGTGGGAGATGGGTCAATCAATGCTTGCAGACCGTCTCATTTTTTCACCATTTTCTCTCCCTCGTCTTTATATTCAACTGCGCGTTTTGCGTTTGCCTCTCGCCGCCTGTCTGTCTCTTTGTAGCGCTTGCTTTGCTAAAACTTTCAGCTCAGTGGGGCGGGTCAATCTGTGATTGGTTACTCGCGGCTCGCGGGTAAGGGAGGGGGTCGTACCGGACCGTGAATGGTGTACCATTCGGTCCGGTCTTCGGTTCGGTATTGTTACATCCCTAGTAACAACCTAAACTCACTGTGAAGAGGGTGAAGACAATCCACCAGGATCAGTCTGGTCTTTACTGACCTGGCTTTGTACACATCAGTGAGGTTAGTGAGGGCGGAGCCAGGAATTTTGCTGCACACCCTGACAATTCCTGACAACCTGTTCCGGTTTTTACAAGTTAAAAGCCAAACCAACAGATTAAATTAAAAGTTAATAAAGACTACTATTCTGAAACGCTCTGTGACCCCTGCCTAACATGGGCTATGACCCCAAACAATGACATGTAACCCCTGACTAAAGGCTGGGACCACTAACGACAAGGTGGGACTCCTATCAATGAGCTGTGACCTCTAAAAATGGGATGGGAGCGCTAACAGGCTGTAACAGGTTCTTACCTGGCCCTTAATGATGTGCATAAAACGTGACATCAACTCTGGACACTCGAGCAGAAAGTGGAAATGGTCAAAGATGATCTTTGGATTTCTAAAAGGGAAACAAGCAGAATGCAGAAAGTGAACAGAGAGACAAACAAATTAAAGATGGATTACTATCCTGTCTCCAGTGTGTGAAGAGACTGATGTCAACCTGGAACTCACCTGGTTACAAAACACTTCAGCACCTCATCGTGCTTGCAAACAAACTCTATAAAACACGGAGAAGTCATTCTGTAAAAACAAAGAAGTCAGAGGAGGAATGTAAAAAATAGAAGTAAGAGAGCCAGTCAGTGAGGTCATAACAGAAAATGGGGCCACAACTGCCAAATGGGGCCCAAATAATATTGATCCATTATTAATCCTTTAGGGACATTTTTCAGCATTTAACCCATCCTTAGGAGGACTTAGAATGATTGATGATTTTATTAATTATTCCTAATGATTTGAAAGTATGCTTTGTTTTGTCTGAAGCAGGTGACCATTACCCTTGTGGCATCTGACACGAGCAGCACATATAGAAGGCCTGGATGACAGCACTGAGCCGACTGGCTGTCATAGAGATCACATCCTCCCCATCAGCGTAGGCCTCTGCTTCCATTACGATCTGGTGATCCAGCAAGGAGGACAGCGTGGACGAGGTACCAGAGCGCTCAGATTCTCTCTGCTTCAGAAGGAGGGTGGCGATCTCACTGCTGGAGGTGGATGACAATGGGTTTGTTCTGGTTTTTTCCAGCTCCGTAGAGATGAGCACCAGCCACTCATCTAGAGAGTGCCAAAGCAGCTCCAACGGCTGCACACACACAGGAGGTGACAAGAAAAATTATACATTTTAAGATCTATGGATACACAAGTTACCGATGTAGGAACAACTTTACAAAATCTATGGAAACATTTTACATTTTCTATTCATTTAAACCAAATTACATGCAAGCTGTGAAGCGCTCCGAGGGACTCAGGTCGCTGCAGTGAACGCTGTCAGCGTGACAGAGGTGGCGCTCAGAGTCCAGGTTTAACATTTAATGAAAACATTTAATCGTCATGTTGTTCATCCTATCAAACTAATATCAGCCCGCCTGTCAGATAAATCCTGCTGAACGAGCAGGTTGAAAGGAACCTGTGGGACAGCGGGATCGCACAGTTCTGATGTTTGGTTGATCTAACGGTGGGCCCAGTTCAGCACATAGATCCATAATGCAGCTCTAAATCAACTGATGAGCCAGTCATCATCTGGACTCTGCCACATATTGACGTGACGCAGTGCATCCATTACGCAAAAGTATCCCTTCAGTATTCATGTCCTGTAGAGACGATAATTCATGGGTGTAGATTTGGCATGGACGGAGGTAAGGTGTCCCCACCAGTATTCAGAAATCACTGAATTGTCCCCACCACTATTTCAATTCAAGGATGGAGAAATAGCGCTGCGTCCTTAACGGACTGAGGGTCCCGGTCCACCAGTGCGCACCAGGTGTCAGACCTGATCGCTGGCCAGACGCGGCTTTGCGAACCGGTGCTTTCACGGTCCCGATCACTCAGCCCGCAATCAGACGCTGATTAACTACACTTCCTGTCCTAGTGCGCTCTGAAGGAGCTCTCAACGTAGCGTGGACGAGGACGCACACTGGACTCCAGGTTCTCCCCCGAGTATCTCAAAGAAAAAAATATGTGAACCCCTCATTTCTCTCTCTTTCTCTCATAAGGAACGTTAATATTATAATCAGTGCTCCACGGCGCGCACAGAGCTGCACCTGGTCACACCCCCTCACCTGCTCCCTGAAGCTCTGACCCCGCCCCGTCCTGGTCCCCACCAATGACAAGCGCAAATCTGCGCCATTGCAATAATTGATACACAATTAAAGCACTAATAAATGCCGTTATAATAAATATCTGAAGACGTCTGTATGAACAAACTGTGATCTAACTCCTAAATGCGACAGATTTTTCCGACAAAGTAAAATATTTAAAAAGAACGGTCAATGATGGAAAATATTTGGTTAGTGCAACTAGCTAATAGCTTTTTTCTTTCAACTGAGCATATGGATCTAGCACGTGGTGAAGAATCCCAGACATACAGGCTCCGAGATGTTTGTGAAGTTTACTAAAACGCCTCCAACATGAGAACACGAGTCGGATGATCTCATTAGGCCACTGGACAGGCTCATACCACTGACCTTGAAGACCTGACTGCGAGGTGTCTTGTTGCCGTTGTAGCCCTTGTCGTTGCCGTTGTCGGGGGATGAAGGCCCCAGGCGGAAGACGTGACAGAAAATACGAACGATTCTCAGCAGACTCTTCATCTGAACATCGTAACTACTGGATAGGCTGACAGGAAAAACAAAGGATCAAACAAAGCTCCAATTCAAAACAAGTCATCTCAATGAGCTGGCCAAAGCAAAAAATCCAGAGGATTTAAGGTCCAGAATCAGGATAACTGCCTTGCCTCGCTGTCCTCTGTGAGTCCATGTCACAGGGACAGCATCCCAAGTAGGGAATCCCAGACTGTCCTCTCCCAGGCTACCTCCACCAGCTCCTTCAGTGGGACATCCAGCCACAGAAGCTGCTGGAGAGTATTTTTAATTTCCACCCTCCTCTCCTGAGTATATTCCTCACAAACACAGGATTGCTGATCCACAAGATGGATAGGTTGGAACCATTTGTAAAGGAGAATCACGATGTAGACTCCTGAATCCTGGCCATACAGCTAGCTGGCCACACCATTCACCACTGGGACCATAACAAAGACCCCATTAAGAGCAGAGGTGGGTCAGAGACAATCTGACCATAAACTAAACTGTTCTCTGGACTTAAGAGTCTATATCCATCACATGAGGTCTCTTTTTTCTGCCGAGAGCTAACAGCTATGCTAATCGCAGCTGTTTATATACCACCCAATGCTAACGTTAGGATAGCTCTCTCACTTCTATCAGGAGGCCCCCCACCCCAAGCCTGATGTAGACTGTTTACAAAATCCCAGCTTTGTTCAATTCGTCTCGTCTACTTCCGCCTATCCAGGTCCGGGTCACAGGGGCAGCATCCCAACTTGGGAATCCCAGACGTCCCCTCCCCGGCCACCTCCACCAGCAGGACCCCAAGGCGTTCCCAGGCCAGACTGAAGATGTACTTTCTCCAACATGTCCTGGGTCAACCCGGGGGCCTCCTGCCAGCAGGACATGCCTGAAACACCTCCCTGGGGAGGAGGCATCCTAACGAGATGCTCGATCCACCTCAACTGGCTCCTCTCAACAAGGAGGAGCAGCGGCTCTACTCAGAGTCTCTCCTGGTTGTCTGAGCTCCTCACCCTGAGCCCGGCCACCCTGCAGAGAAAACTCATTTTGGCCGCTTGTATCAGCGATCGCCTTCTTTTTTGTTCAATTACATCAATATAATAATACATTTCATACTTTTCATGTTTCACAGTAAAACAATGAACAAAACCCAAAACTGTACCTGAGAAGTTTGTGTCCATTGGTGGTGGCAACTTCTGCCAGGCTGGTCAGGATCCTGTGGTAATGACTGTGACTCTGTTGGGAGACATGCTCCAGAACCTGTCTAAGCTGCATACACACACACACACACACACACACACACACACACGCACGCACACACACACACGCATCGAATCAATTAAAAGATACATAATCATTTGATGTTGACAAGCACTGCTGATCATCCACCTCCTTTGCTTTTTCAATCTGATTTAGGAGAGATCTCATATTCCCCATTATGATGGACGGAAGTAATGGTTTAAACCAAAGTGATTCTCAACTGGTCAAGACTCAAAAGCGGGTTGTGAGCCTGTCTGGCCAGAGGGTTGCTGGTTCAATCCCAGCTCCAACTGGGTTTCATTGTCGTTGTGTCCTTGGGCAGGACACTTTACCCACCTTGTCTACTGATGGTGGTCAGAGGGACCTGGTGGAGGTCTGAGGGACCTGGTGGAGGTCTGAGGGACCTGGTGGAGGTCTGAGGGACCTGGTGGTGGTCAGAGGGACCTGGTGGTGGTCAGAGGGACCTGGTGGTGGTCCAAGGGACCTGGTGGTGGTCCGAGGGACCTGGTGGTGGTCCGAGGGACCTGGTGGAGGTCCGAGGGACCTGGTGGAGGTCCGAGGGACCTGGTGGAGGTCCGAGGGACCTGGTGGTGGTCCGAGGGACCTGGTGGTGGTCCGAGGGACCTGGTGGAGGTCTGATGGACCTGGTGGAGGTCTGATGGACCTGGTGGAGGTCTGAGGGACCTGGTGGAGGTCTGATGGACTTGGTGGAGGTCTGAGGGACCTGGTGGAGGTCTGAGGGACCTGGTGGTGGTCTGAGGGACCTGGTGGTGGTCTGAGGGACCTGGTGGAGGTCTGAGGGACCTGGTGGAGGTCTGATGGACCTGGTGGAGGTCTGATGGACCTGGTGGAGGTCTGATGGACTTGGTGGAGGTCTGATGGACTTGGTGGAGGTCTGATGGACTTGGTGGAGGTCTGAGGGACCTGGTGGAGGTCTGATGGACTTGGTGGAGGTCTGAGGGACCTGGTGGAGGTCTGATGGACTTGTGGTGTCGGTGCCTCTGTCAGTGTGCCCCAGGACAGCTACAATGTAGTTTATCACCACCAGTGAGTGAATGTGAGTGTGAATGGGTGAATGACTGCTGTGTTGTACAGAGCTTTGGGGAGTGGAGAACCTAATTTTGGGGGATCAAAACTGCTGCTGAGGAAAGTTTTTTTCCCCAGACTTGAATGTTGGTTTTCGGAGATTCAGCGAGGATTCTTAAAAACTTCTTATATGTTTAACTTTTCATTTCATATATTTTCATAAAACTCAGTTTGTTAAAAATGTCAGTTCCTGAAATGTTCTGGTTGTTTAGTCGGTCTCATGATTAATGCTGAATGAGTGACTGAATACTTTACTAGGACGTAGCTCTATTCAGTGGGTGGGCTCTCACCTAGCGCTACATATTTAGAGTCTTTTTGAATCTACTTCTAGTTTGATTTTTATTTCATGTTTGTGTCTGAAAACAGCTGACTCTGTTAAAAGACTCAATTTAAAGAAATGGTGACTTTGGGTTTAAATGCAGCTAATTAAAAGTAAAGAGAACGGTTTCCTCTCGAGAGCCACTACCTGGTGGTTGTTATGGTCGATCAGTAAGTTTTTGAAAAGTAACTAAGTAAAGTAATAAGTAAAGTAACTAATTACTTTTGACAATAAGTAATCAGTAAAGTAACATGATTAATTTATTGGTGAAGTAATTAGTAACCAATTACTTTTTCCAAGTAAGTTGACCCACACTGGTCCATATTCCTCACACTAGCCAGTGGTTAGTCGGAGAAGGTGAAGGTATTTCGTTGTCGCTCCATCTTTCACTCGTCATAAACAGCTTATTGTATAGCGTGGCTAGCCACTAGCCTCCGATGCTAACGCCAGCCTATCTCTGCCTAGTAGGCATTTCACTGAGTGACCAGACTAGGAATGCAAATCTTTTGCCTCTTCAGTGGAAATTCTAGTGAGTATTTTCTTGTGTCTCTGGTGTTACACTGACCTATCACTAACCAGATCAGTAGCTGACTTTGTAATGGATATAGTCTCTTGCTACAAGGATGTAGCCGCTGCTGTGTGTGCATTTTGGCCCCAATGCCACGCCGTTGGGTAAATATTCGATAATGCCTGCTGCCTCATCGTCAAAATATGAATTTCAATATTATTGAAACCAATATGTATAACACACCCCTAGACTTTAACGTAACACAGCTGCTGAAACACGCTGTGCAGGTCTGTTCTAGAAACATAAGTACCATGTTCTCCTTCATATCCTGGTTCTGGGTCATCTGGATGAGGGTCTGGAACAGCCTGCTGTGATGCTGGATGAGAATCTCACATGTCTCACCGTACCCTCCCTGAAAGCAGCATGGATGTAAGAGTAACTGCAGCAAAACAACCAACATGAACAAGCTGCGAGCAGTTCAGAGATCTACCTGCACACAGAGGTCCAGGGGAGTGGTTCCATTCCTGTCAGCCTGGTACTTGGCTCCTCGAGAAAGGAGGATCTGTGCTGTGTCTCTCTGACCATGGCTAAGGACAAAGTTAGATAAAATATATATTTATTAGGTCACAATCCTTTGTTTAAAACCATTTTAAAGACATGAGGGCGAGAAGGAAACACTCAGTAGGAAAGGCAGGGCCTCTACAGTTACCCCTTTAAAGCCTGAGATATGAAATATTTTAAAATCTAGCTCCTAACTTAAACATTTATTGGTCAATACTAATATAAAAACCATATAATCATCCATTTTATTTTATTGTGTAAATATATAACAGTGTATACAGAAACAAAATAGTCCCTTGCCACCTGTGGTTCCTCCACCAGGGGGCAGCAGAGGACATGAGAGAGAGAGAGATAGAAGTGCTAATCCTGAAATTAAGACTAGTGAGTGATTTGATGCAAATTGGTGGCAATAATCTACAGGAGGTCACTTTCTTTCAGGGGAGTGCTGGGGGGGTGGGGGGTGGGGGGGGTCCTGAAGAGAAGTCACATGACCTGCAGGCAAAGTAAAGAGGAGTGGCTCCAGAGACGTTGGGTCGGTTGATGTCCGCTCCACTGTCCAGGAGACACAACACCGTCTGCACACAGTTAAAAAACACATCACATCACGTCCATCAATCAGAGTCCCGAGGGGGGTTCCTTTATCGGCACTGCACGAGTCGGCAGCTTGCTCCAGCAGCGCCACTCAATCCTATGTTGTCTTTTGTAAAAAAACTCTTTTTAGGCGTGTTTAATTTTTCTGTTGTGGAGAGTGTGATCTGATCTGTTGGAGCAGCAGCATCAGAAGCAGAGATCAGCTGATAAAGAAGGTGGTGTCTGTACTGGGGACTCTAGAGCTGATCAGACAAAGGAGGACGCTTCATAAACTGAAGAACATGATGGACAACCCTGAGCGTCCTCTACAAGACAGTAACTCAACAAGAGAGTCTTCAGTCAGAGGTTCTTCAGATCTGCTGCAACACAGAAGATCCTTCCTGTCCATCACAGACCACTAGAAGATCCTTCCTGTCCATCACAGACCACTAGAAGATCCTTCCTGTCCATCACAGACCACTAGAAGATCCTTCCTGTCCATCACAGACCACTACAGGAGATCCTTCCTGTCCATCACAGACCACTAGAAGATCCTTCCTGTCCATCACAGACCACTACAGGAGATCCTTCCTGTCCATCACAGACCACTAGAAGATCCGTCCTGTCCATCACAGACCACTAGAAGATCCTTCCTGTCCATCACAGACCACTAGGAGATCCTTCCTGTCCATCACAGACCACTACAGGAGAACCTTCCTGTCCATCACAGACCACTACAGGAGATCCTTCCTGTCCATCACAGACCACTAGAAGATCCTTCCTGTCCATCACAGACCACTAGAAGATCCTTCCTGTCCATCACAGACCACTACAGGAGATCCTTCCTGTCCATCACAGACCACTACAGGAGATCCTTCCTGTCCATCACAGACCACTAGAAGATCCTTCCTGTCCATCACAGACCACTAGAAGATCCTTCCTGTCCATCACAGACCACTACAGGAGATCCTTCCTGTCCATCACAGACCACTACAGGAGATCCTTCCTGTCCATCACAGACCACTACAGGAGATCCTTCCTGTCCATCACAGACCACTAGGAGATCCTTCCTGTCCATCACAGACCACTACAGGAGATCCTTCCTGTCCATCACAGACCACTAGAAGATCCTTCCTGTCCATCACAGACCACTAGAAGATCCTTCCTGTCCATCACAGACCACTAGAAGATCCTTCCTGTCCATCACAGACCACTACAGGAGATCCTTCCTGTCCATCACAGACCACTAGAAGATCCTTCCCGTCTACAGATAGAACAGCTACAGTAATTATTAGATAAACCTTATATTGTTAATGTTTACTGAAAAATCTAATTTCCCTCTGGGATTAATAAGTATTTTTGATTGATTCACATTCCTAGTCAGTAAGTAACATTTATTTATATAGAGCCTTTCACAGATATACATCACAAAGCGCTTCATTTCTGATTGGTTGAATGAACATTCCTACCGTTTTGTGTCCATTCTGACATGCCACGTGTAACGCAGTCTGCCCCATGGCATCCTCCACATCTACATTGGACACATGCTGGACCAAATCATACAGGAGCTCTGTTCGCCCGTTTACTGCAAGCCAGTGGATCTGAGGTAGAGTCAAAAGGTCCGTGTTAAAAGAACAGCCATGGCAAGTTGACAGCAGTCAAACTATCAAACAGTGAAGACTATCTGCAGTTAGAGAGCTGCACTTCACTCACAGTAGTCAGGCCCTCATTGTTGCAGATGTTGACATCAGCATTATATTCCAGTAACTTGGCCATGCACTTCTTCTGTCTACGGAAACAATGGAAGAAATGGTCAGTTAATAGACAAATGTTATTGCTAAAGCCCGTTATAAAATGTTAGTGACTAATACTCTGTACCAAGTGTTAAATACAAAAGGCATCTCCAGTCATGAGCACTTTGTTGAGTTTCTTCAGGCTTGACACAACAGCAAAAAGCCTTTTTGATTCCTTGCTGGGACACCTAGAAAAAACGGACCTGGACCTCTCCAACTGTCAAGGCCAATCCTATGACAATGGCAGTTATAAGAAAGGTAAAAACCAAGGGTGTTGGAGCTGAACAGCAAAGCACTGTGTACCTTGTGGAAGTTTCACACTGAACCTGGTTATTGGGGCTGCAGCGAAGTCATCTGTGACATCTATCAGCGTTTTGGTGTATCACAGTGACTTTACAGCTCCTCGGTCAACTGGAGCTTTCTCACAGAGCATGTCAAGAGCTCGACGGTGAAGGCCTTGTCAACCACCAGGTGGGAATGCAGGACTGAAGCAGTTCAGTCTGTTTGTCTTTAAGCACTGACAGCTCTACTACACCACACAGCTGAGCCCAAAAGTTTCACTTGAGACAGTGAGGGAAGAAAAAAGAGCAGTGGCAGAATTTCTCCAGGATTTCTGAGATAATGGATTGAAACTAATGAATAAATTGTTCATTATGTAAAGAGTGCTGTATTCTGAACTTGTTTTAGGTCAGGTTTGTTTTCTTGGTGGATTATTGAGTGACTTTTGGTGCAACATCGATGGATGGTTGACCTGCTTGAACTGGATGGCGAGCCCAGCCTAAAGGTCCATGAAGGAAAACCAATAGACTGACCTGACTGGTCACAAATAATCAATGCCTTGAAGGAACTAGGACTCATAATGACTGGACTCAAAGGATGATATATTTTATTTTATTATTTTATTTTTTGGCAAAACCATGCCAATTGTTAATTATTATTGTACATTTAAGCTCAGTGTTTTACAGTTTCATTAGTAAAACCCACTTATTTCGTAAATTGTGTGCAACATTCATTGTTGTTTTCCCTACACTCCTATGAAACAAAATCCCAAAACATTATTTCTTCTAACAAGTAACCTTAAGTCAGTAGAATAAAGGGTGCAATATGATTTGACGATTACAGACATGGCCCTACCCATTCCTGGCAGCAAGGTGGAGAGGAGTGCAGCCTGAGATGTCCTGGTAGTTTGGGTTGGCTCCTTTCTTCAGAAGCAGAACAAGACACTCCACGGACCCACAGCTACACAAGGAGGACACAGAAACATTAGAAATATTGAAAAAACTATGTCCAAATGGTAAAACACAATAGACCACATGTTTAGAAAGAAACATAAAAGACCTTTAAGAGTAACAATAACAGAAATACACTGCTAATTAAATAAACAGCAATCCACCGAACTGGAGTTCAATCAGGAACTCTACGGTGAATCAGCACGTTGGTCAATGTCTCATTGCTACAATGACAATAAAGTTTCTGATTATAGTGTTTAGCATTAGCATTAGCGTTGGTGCCACCGGCAAACACAGATCAGTAAAACTATGAATACACTAGAGAACTACAATAAATGTGGCTGAGAAATTATTACATGTACTAACCCCTGAATTATTATGGGTGTATTTAGTACACATTTCTCATCTATTACTTACTTTAAAGTGATAATATGCAGTTTTGATTGTTTTGGGCGCCCTCTGGTGTCTGTTTTAAATCACTGCATTACACAAGTTAGCATATTGTTTCAGCTTCTAAACGCCTAAATCTACCTGTTGAAATGTCTCCTCAGCCTTCATAGCTTTCTACAGGAGCGGTTATTTACTCCTTCAAAGAAATCAGCTGTGTTCAAGCAGGGAGAGATGGAAAAAATCAGGAATCATGAGCTAAAAACACTCCAGTGCTAGCATAACAGCTAGCTACTTTGGGTTAGCCTAACCCTCGTGAGACACGTGACTTCCTGGGTACCGTGACGGCGACGGAGATCTTTCAATCGTGGTATTCCAGATCTAATCACCAGATGGGGCTAAGTGACTTTTCATTAACTCTGTAAAGAGTCAGATTAGCACAGACTGGCTCAAGGAGAAGATTTAAAAATATGAAAAAGTTGCATATTATCACTTTAATGTCTGTCACGTACACTACACATCGCGCTAAACCGGAAACATGTCCGTCACCTAACAATGCACGGCTGGAACTCGGAACCAAATATTAGTTCTGCCCCACGGAACTTTAGTTCCGCCCATGTAAATTGTTAATAAAAAACTGATATTGTGCTTTAAGAATATCGATATAATATTGAGACATGACATATTGTAATTTATCAGTGAATAGATTTGTTCTTACACCCCTACTTAAAGGCATACTCAGTAGCCAGGTAAACAACGTAGCTTTTAACGTTTTTTTTAAAGCCTCTTAACAACATTCCAAAATAGTATAGCTATAAATATATTGTGGAGATTAAAAAACCCCGAAAGAAATCAATAAAGTGGTTGTCCTGCAGTTCTCTAAAAACTTCAGCCAATCCAGACAATCCAGCTGTCTGCCGCATTTCCTCACTGCTTGGAATCACCAATAATCCGCCCGGACACATTTTCCGTTTGAACATCCCGGAAGTGAAAGGAGGACAGAATTAGCC
Source organism: Callopanchax toddi (assembly GCA_006937965.1). Taxonomy (NCBI): domain Eukaryota; kingdom Metazoa; phylum Chordata; class Actinopteri; order Cyprinodontiformes; family Nothobranchiidae; genus Callopanchax; species Callopanchax toddi. The sequence goes on from SSNR01000542.1 coordinate 25,032, forward strand.
GGTGGTCAGTGCTTTCATTTTAAGATAAAAATACCAGAGTCCCCCCAAAAAACACCTTTTCAGCTAGCAGAAAACTAAAAACGTTTTGTGGTGAAAAGAGGAAAAGTTGGGGGAACGTTTCTACGGCTGGAGTTAGACTCTGCATTGTTATCGTCGCAAAACGGGTCCCATGTCCGCGGGAAGGCTGGCGTACCGATTATACCCGACGGGAGGGGTGAGTGCTCCAAGTCGTGTTTCTGTAAACTAGCTAGCGAGACCTAGCTTGTTTACCTGGCTAGTGAGTATGGCTTTAAAGGTCTAATGGGGTTAATGACTCATAGCTGATGAGTCATTATACTTGTTAGATACTTTTAATATTTTATTGACAGTTTAAGTGTGACAACTTTACAAACGTTACATAGTTAAACCTCTGCTGGAGAACATCTTCCTTCTGCAACCAGCCAGCGGTGGAGACTCCTGGGAGTCGACTGTCAGAACCCACCTTTTAGGGATTCTGTTTGCTGTCTGAATCAACGCCATGCACATGTTCATGACACTTGTGTCTTAATGTTACCTGTAACCATGCTTATTATTCAGACCATCACCAAATCTGTTGCATAACATGCTTCTTACTTGGCAGCAATATGTAGCAAACTTCTCTTCACCCGTCCAAAGGCGTAGTTCACATCAAACTTGGAGTTGAGAAGCAACTCGGTCACTGATCTTTTAAAGAAAGCAGCAGAAATGGTCAAAACTAAAATCCCAGCTGATTAAACATATTATAAAACATAGGCTGTGTTCAAACTGTCCACTTGTTCATGCTATAGAGGCGTCCATCTTTTACAGGTGTTTACCCATTTCTTTTATTTCTAAAAGCCTGTTCCAATAAAAATAGTGAACATACGCTGTTCACTAGACTGGTGGAAACAGGCCATAATACAAGTCCTGAGCTGACAGAGCATGCTAACACTAACAGCTGCTCCTCTGACCGGCTGCTGATCGTCTTCTGTCTCCTGCCCTGTCTGAGCTGCAGGACTTGAGAAGAAATTTCAAACCATTGATGTTCAGACGAAACAAAAAAGGAGGTCAAATCACAAAGTAAAACTCAAGACACGAGCAGCTGGACTTCCAACCATTACAGCTGTAAAAACATCTGTTTGATACAGAAAAATTTAACAGCTGCTTCCATCTTTTTATTGTAACTTTTGGCTAATTTCTTTTTCCATTTTTGTATTGTTTTGGCATCTAGGACGGGTGGCAAAGTCAGAATTTCATGGCACGGGGACACGTTTCTTTACTGTGCAGATGGCGATAGGGGTGGGCCAATATGGCCCCAAAATTATATCACAATATTTTAACGATAAATATGACGATATAATAAATTCACCCCCCTCAAACACACAATTTTTTTCCTTATTTATTAAATGGATTTCCTGGAAATACATAATTTAAAAAATACTACACAGGTAACTTTTAGTTCTATAACTTTATTTAGTATTTAGTCTTAAAAGTACTTACTTATGTACAGTAACAGTATGTTACAGTATGTACATGTATTAGTATAGAGCTTTTCTAAGTCATAGGCTACAACGCTCTTTACTGTCATTCACATGCTGACGGCAGGAAGCTCCGTTATCGCCACAGAAGAGAGGAGACCAGACAGACGCCACCAGACCCTCTGACCACCACCAACAGGTGATCTGGGTGAAGTGTCTGACCCACGAAAACAACAACAGGTGACCCAGTCGGACCGATACCACATCCAGTTGCAACTAAATGCTCTCCTCACAGAGCTACTGCTGCTTCGGTAGTAATAAAATAATATCCGCTTTTTCTGTCCGACTACAACCAGCGAGAGACTCAGCGATGTCATGCTGAACTAGTTTACTTTGCTTTGATTTCATAGCATTAGCAGCTAGTAGCTGCATTTAGCAGCTGTTAGCTTTCCTATCGGGCTTTGATAGCCTGGCAAGCCAGACGATATATGTGGATATATAAACAGAGGAGGGTAGAGTACCCAAAAAATTTACTTAAGTAAGAGTAGCACTACTTCAACATATTTTTACTCAAGTAAAAGTAAAAAGTTGCTGTCCCAAAAAATACTTGAGTATGAGTAAAAAAGTATTTGGTAAAAAGTCTACTTGAGTACTGAGTATCAGATTTTTTTTTTTTTTTAATTATGTCATCAGACAGACAAAAATATAAAGTTTGGGGGAAATTCTTAAAGGCTAAAATGAAAAACACTGATACAAATACACAACATGATATCAAAGCAGCAAATTTTAAGCATTGTTTTAAGTATTTTTTTTTTAAATATAATGCCAAAATTTAGTAGTGCTAGCTATGTGGTTATACATCTAGCTAGGTAGCTATCTATTTAGCTAATTTAGCTAGTCTAGCTTTTGTGAGTAGGAAAACAAAGCTGGTGCAGAAACATGTGGTCTCCTTTAATAAAGTGTAGGTCTGTGTCTGGTGTGTTTTTGTTAAAACATGTTTGTTTTGTCCCAAGATTAAGAAATTATGGGAAAATATTATTGATTGCCTATCAGAAGTGTTTAATGTAAAAATACCTTTAAAGAGTCAACTCTGTGTGCTTGGAATCTACCCGGTGGAATTTACATGGACAGAAAAACAAACTAAGCTACTGGACTTTGGACTCCTACAAGCCAGGAGGGCTATTGCTTTGTGCTGGAAGAGTATGGACGACGCCCCTTCCATGGGGTTGTGGATAAAGGAACTGGCAGCTTGTATTGGCCTGGAACGGCTAACATATATCGCCAAAGGCAAATTGAAGGACTTTGATGACCTCTGGGAGCCCTATATGTGCCTTATACAGACTAGAAATGGGGTACATTTATAATCTTGATAAGGATTGGTGCAGGTTTGGTGTGTGTATGTGTGAGTGACTGTATGAGTGTTCTGATGACCAGTTGGTTTTGTTTTGTAAAAATGAAAATTTCAATAAAAACATTTTTGGAAGAAAAAAAAACATGTTTGTTTTTCTGTAAAGTTACTGGCAGTAGGTAGAGGATTCAGAGATTTTACTCAAGTAGGAGTAGTGATACTTAACAAAAATAATACTCAAGTAAGTGTAAAAAATACGGTGAAGTAAAACTACTCATAAAAGTATTTTTTTTCCAAAAAGTTACTCAAGGAAATGTAACTGAGTAAATGTAACTAGTTACTACCCACCTCTGTATATAAAATATAAAGTCTGCAGAGCCACACTGACGGTCTGGTTCACCACTAGGCTAGGGCTTTGAGCCAGTCCTGCTACAGACTCAGGTCCTGAGGCTTGAGATGTGAAATAAGTTAGAGGTTTAGATTTACAGGCTTCTTGCACTTCATAATATTAATGCATGACACACATATGAGCGTAATCTGTGCCGTAGCTGAGTGACGTCATGAAATTAGCATACCGTGATTTTTTTTTTTTTTCCCAGGCTAAATCCTTTTGGGTCAGGTATGATGTGATATGGCCCACCCCTAGCTGGTTGTGGATCAGATTCATGTTTTAACGTCTGGATGTTGAAGGGCAGGCTGCTCCATGCTGGTGTCAGTGATACGTTTACATGAAGATGTGTAACCAGAAAACTCTTAAATAGAACATCAGTGTTATGGAGACCAATGATAGGAACTACATTTTCCATCTAAAGCAGCTGAATGATAAAAACTATCAGCTCTGAAAACTAGACGCACGCTTTAGACGTAGGTCTGTCCCCCCCCCCCACAGAGGGAACTAGATAGTGAACACCATGGACTGAGTGAGTGGACATTTCAAACACAGACAAGATGGATTGTGATGGACAACACAAACAGAGCACTGACCTGTGCTGATCAGCCATGACCATCGGCATCAGGGTGTACACCGCAGTCTCATTGTCTGTAAAGACACATTCAGGAGTTCACACAACCAGGATAAACCAACTGCACCCCCACACAGAGGGAGGCTGACTCAAAGAGATGAGAGTTCGGTGCAACAGAGTGATGGTTGGTGCATTTCACAACATCCAGAGAGGAGAAGGTAACACGACTTTACTGGACACTGAACTGAAACTATTCAGAGCAGGTTGGTGTAGATAAGTCAGTGAGAGGTGTCTCTGCTTTAAGAAAACTTCAGTTTAACATGTTCACCAAGTCCTTCCCTGATTTTGTACTGTGTGCATGTAGAAGCAGCAGAATGAGGGGTTCTTCTGAGGACCGTGGAGAGGCTGGAAGGGATCTACCTGCAGGCTGGTCCAGGAACACCTGGTGTTCCCACTGGAGGACGTGGCTGTTCCTCAGGCCTGGATGAGTGATGCAGCATCTCTCCAGGTGTAAGTTTTAGTGAGTAAAGTCAGTGTGTCACATGAACATGTTTGGAGTCCAAGATAACAGGATCAACTAGGGATTCTGGATAAAATGAGAATCTCAATTTTTGTTGCTTAGAATTGAATCACGACTCTTTTCCAATAACAATATTGATTGCACTTATTACCTGCACATCAACTTCCTCTCAGCTGACACTGAACATAAAAACAATAAATGTCTCTCTTGTCTTTTCTTACATACACAACCTTTGAATAATTTTAACATTAATAACAATTTTGAACTTTGTCATCTGAGGGAGAAAGAGGGAGTGCTTGTTTTCATGCAGATTATATTCCAGATCAAATGCAGTACAAATCGTCATCTTCTTTTTTAAAGATTTGTTGTCATTTGGGATGAGATTGCATACAAGTCTGAACTGAGTTCACTTTTTTTTTAACGATTAATTGTGCAGCCCTAGGCTCAACTGTGCAGTTTGGTGTAATATTAGAGTAAATCAATAGGGAGCCTCCTCTTACTAACGTTAAGTTTATAAATATGATGTTTCAGCGGTCTTCAGTTTAAATGACTGATGAGGATCCATCCAGAACATCATGTGTTTCAGGATCAGATCCAGACTCCAACGTCTCTCTGCCCGGATTTCAGACGATACCAACAGACAGAGATTAGAAGAGGAGCAGAAAAATCAAAGGAGGTGGATTATCAGCTGGTGGAGTCCAAGACCTGCTGCTGTGGAAGATCATCTCTGCAGACCAGATACTGAACTGAGATCTTCATTCAACAACAGAGTCTTCAGTCAGAGGCTCCTTCAGATCTGCTGCAACACAGGAGATCCTTCCTGTCCATCACAGACCACTAGAAGATCCTTCCTGTCCATCACAGACCACTAGAAGATCCTTCCTGTCCATCACAGACCACTAGAAGATCCTTCCTGTCCATCACAGACCACTAGAGGAGATCCTTCCTGTCCATCACAGACCACTAGAAGGTCCTTCCTGTCCATCACAGACCACTAGAAGATCCTTCCTGTCCATCACAGACCACTAGAAGATCCTTCCTGTCCATCACAGACCACTAGAGGAGATCCTTCCTGTCCATCACAGACCACTAGGAGATCCTTCCTGTCCATCACAGACCACCACAGGAGATCCTTCCTATCCATCACAGACCACTACAGTAGATCCTTCCTGTCCATCACAGACCACCAGAAGATCCTTCCTGTCCATCACAGACCACTAGAAGATCCTTCCTGTCCATCACAGACCACTAGAAGATCCTTCCTGTCCATCACAGACCACCACAGGAGATCCTTCCTGTCCATCACAGACCACCACAGGAGATCCTTCCTGTCCATCACAGACCACTACAGGAGATCCTTCCTGTCCATCACAGACCACTAGAAGATCCTTCCTGTCCATCACAGACCACTAGAAGATCCTTCCTGTCCATCACAGACCACCACAGGAGATCCTTCCTGTCCATCACAGACCACTACAGGAGATCCTTCCTGTCCATCACAGACCACTACAGGAGATCCTTCCTGTCCATCACAGACCACTAGAAGATCCTTCCTGTCCATCACAGACCACTAGAAGATCCTTCCTGTCCATCACAGACCACTACAGGAGATCCTTCCTGTCCATCACAGACCACTAGAAGATCCTTCCTGTCCATCACAGACCACTAGAAGATCCTTCCTGTCCATCACAGACCACTACAGGAGATCCTTCCTGTCCACAGCTAGAACAGCTACAATGAGTTGATGAAGAAACTTAAAGGAGTTACTGAAACTAGTGTCTCTCTGTATTAATAAGGATATAGATTTGGTGTGATCGTATTAATGAATAGAAGCGGACTGACTGAGCAGGTGAGGTCAAACCAGGTGTGTCCACAGGAAGTTGAGAGTGATTACATAATCGTTGACTAATTAGGAGGGACACTAGTCGACTCACACAATATCATAAGTAGCAGCTAGCGGCTAGCCGCAGGAAGTTACTTCAGAGGCAGACCCGGTTAGCCGCTTCTTTGAGTCCCTACCTTCAGGAAGTTCTACGGTTCTGGCCCGGCGGAGGGACCGGGTCAGTCGGTTGAGTTGTACGTTCAGCTGCTCCATTGCCCGTTCCATGGTAGGAGACCGGTCCGGTGTATCTAACCCGACCGACGCGCTGCTACAGCCATGGACCCGGACACGAATTTCAGAAGGTCCCGCCTTTCTCGCCTCTGATTGGCTACAAGCGCTCTGCTACGATTGGCTGTAGGATTTTCAAGGAAGTTCCCGCCTCTGATTGGCTAGAAAGACTTTTTTTTTCCCAAAACCTTTATTTACACACACAAAAATGACTAACACTTGATGGGAGGCAACAACTGTGCAACATAACAAAGCATAAAACAAACATTACAAGGTCTGTCAGCTGGCAACAATTATCCAAACATCAACATGTCATGAACATATAGGGCTTTAGAAGTCAAAGATAATACACATTCCTCAAAAAGACTAATATTTTTATACCTTTGCTTCCTTGCATGAGTCTTTCATAAACACCAGAGATGTGATAAGTAATTTTAAACGTTTATGGAGGGTTTCTTGTTTTTCCATTTCCATTTATGAATACAATATTTACCCATTAGTATCACAGTATTACAAAGTCATTCGACAAACTAATGTATACAACCTGCACTGCACAGTGTAATTCCTTTTATTTTTATACTTAACTAATTCACCAAGTCTTGCTAGAATTTAGCCGTTATTGGACAAGAGAAAAAAGATGTTCAATGTTTTCATTTTCTTTACAACAGAATCCACAGGCTCCACCTCAAACCTGAATCTCTTTCTAAGCATTACTGCTGCTGGCTAGTGTCCAGTCAGGATTTAAATGGCATTTTCTTTAACTTTGGGGGTATAGGCCACTTTAAACGCTTTGTATATATTTTCATTATCCTAATGCTACTATGTTTGTGTTTCTGTTCAACTCATTAAAAGAGACATTTTAAACATCCTGCTTAGAACTTTTTTACCACATTTAAAGGAGTTTGATTCAACTGATAGTATCAGATTCAACAGAGGTAAAGGGACGGCTTTACAGACTTTATTATATTCTCTTAATGAACACTGAATGTTGAATTGATCATTAAAATCAGTTCATTGAATGAACTGACCCTGATCATCCAGTAAATCTTTATTCTTTTCAGATCATTTTTCTAGGACTTCTTATTAATTGTAATTGTTCTGTTGTTCCACTAGGTGGAGCCATGGGGGGTGAAGTTGTGGGTAAACACCATTTCCCAGTCAAACTAAACTTGTTTGTGATAACCTGATAATTTCACAGGAAATTTCAATACTTTAGTAGAATCGTCCCACTTTATTAAAGATATTCTTAGGGATATGAAACCAAACAGAATCAGGTCCGTGGATTGACAATCAATTGTTTTAATTCCTCCTTTATCATAATCTTTGACCAATTGTGATTTTTTTTAATGTGTTTTATTACGCCAAATGAACTGATAAATTATGGAATTAATCTTTTTAATATTTTGTGGAGTAATGTATAATGAGTGAGATACCTTCTGATCGGACAGATTGCATCCAAAAATAGTCATGTCTCTTTTAAGCCAGTGGTTAAGTGTTTTTGAATTATCTTAAATTTTCCCTTTTATATTTTTTGATTCTCTAATTTTAATATCTTTATTTTTTTTTTTAAGTATTTACCTTCAACCTCATTAGTTTCAGGACAATCATAGAGAGGTAAGAGTTCACATTTCTTTAGACTAATACACAAACTGGATGCCTTCAAAACAAAATCTAAATCCCATTTAGAGCCTTTTCATGTTTAAATTTATCCTTTAAAAAAATGACTGTATCATCCGTAAACTGGCTTATTCTAAATTCAGCATCAAACATTGTTATTCCTTCAAAGTTTGATGGTTTATGATGAGATCAGCCATTACAGTAAGAGACAAAAACTTTTTGATGTGTGGAGATAAACTGTCTCCCTGTGATTCTATATAGAAAGGAATTGATTTTAAGAACTTATACTAATTCTCAACCTGAAACTTAAATTATTATTATTATTATAGTGTTTCATCTAAAAGCTGCAGACTACAGACCTACAACATATTTAAGATTCAGGTTGAGAATTGGTATCAGCAGATATACAGTATAATCCTAAATGACTCATTTTGGTATCAGGGACATAAAACATCTTGATATAGACCTCTATGTATACAGTATATTGATTAGCATATTAAAAACAATATGAAAATGGTGTTCTGGGGCCCAGATTCCAGACACAGTTCCTGTTGCAATCCAGAGTGTTCTGTTATGAAGAACCAAACCGTTCTGACAGGTCTGCCTCATAAACAGCTGGGATGAATACACAGAGAGGAATCTGGAGTGAAAAGTGGTCCAGGACCAGGAAGTTCTCAGAACGGAGAACAAAAAGGTGGAAAACCAACTAAACATCTGTGAGGATGCGGTGATATTCTCTCTTCTCTCTTTGGTTGACACAAAAAACTTTCCCCCCTTGTTTTTCTGATTAATCTAGGTCACTCTGAGCTTTTCATGCAGGCTGAACATCAAAACAGTCTTCTACATGGATCTCCAGCTTTAGCTTCTGATAGAACATCAAGATTGAAATGCTATGGGTTTGAAAAACCTCGCAGATCTATGTCAGACTGTGAATTTGCATAATGGTCTGGCCCATCTTGGCTCACGTCGCCCCACAGGCAGGCCCAGACGCACAGGCTAGATATGACTATAGGGGCCTTGTGTGGTCTGGGAGCCCCATTGGCCAGTAAAAAATATTATTTTATTTAAATTTACATTCAAGAATATTTTTTAAATGAACTGGCCCACAAACTTGTAAGCGACGCAGATTTTTTGCAATCTTGACTCGGGTTATGTGACACGTAATGTTCATGTATAGAAACAGAGTAAAATTACACCAACTGAACTGTAGCATAGAGGTTTAAGACACCACCTTTCATCTGGGCAACCTGGGTTTGAGTCCCAGGCTGGTCATCTGTCTTGTAGCAGCTGTTGGGTAAGTGCGATATTATCAGTTATCCTTTGTGGTCATTGTGGTTAGCCACACACGCTAATGTTAACATAACAACTAATACGGTCCTACGGTCTGCGTTCACCCCGGTTCTGGTGTCACAGCAGGAAAACAGGTTCATTTCATATCGCTCATTGTAAGTTCATGAGGATGAACACCACTAACGTTCTGCTCTTGTAGGAGAAAATGTAAGCTCACATGTAGGTATTACCATTCACTGACAAACGCTGAGTAAGCACTTCCTCTAAAACTTCTCCTTCATCCTCGGATTTGGGGACCAACATTTTGACATGATCTAAATAAGGGGGAGTAGTGACATTTCTGTTATCCAATCAGAAGTGAGGGGTGTGCATATCATTAATAATAGTCAGGAACCCTGCTGTTTCAAGCAGACCGCAAACTTCTGCCTCAGAGAATAGAAGCATCGTAGATTTCTTCTTTATCAAAATGACTCATTGATTTACACTGGAGCAGTGGTTCCCAAAGTTGGGGTCGGGAGGCAGAGGTGGGTAGTAACTAGTTACATTTACTCAGTTACATTTACTTGAGTAACTTTTTGAAAAAAATGTACTTTTATGAGTAGTTTTACTTCACCATATTTTTTACTCTTACTTGAGTATTATTTTGTTAAGTATCACTACTCGTACTTGAGTAAAATCTCTGAATCCTCTGCCTACTGTGAGTAACTTTACAGAAAACAAACATGTTTTAACAAAAAATTCACCAGATTCAGACCTACACTTTATTAAAGGAGACCACCTGTTTCTGCAACAGCTTTGTTTTCCTACTCTCATTTTCTAGCTAGCTAGCTAAATAGATAGCCACATAGTTAGCTCTACTAAGTTTTTGCATTTTTTTTAAATACTTTGAAAAGTGTTTCTTCTGCTTAAATTTGCAGTTTTGATAAGGTTATGTATTTGTGTCTGTGTTTATTTTAGCCTTTAAGATACGAGAATTTCCCCCAAACTTTATATTTTTGTCTGTCTGATGACATCATTTTTAAAAATCAGATGGATGTTACTCAGTACTCAAGTAAACTTTTTACCAGATACTTTTTTACTCATACTCAAGTATTTTTTGGGACAGCAACTTTTTACTTTTACTTGAGTAAAAATATGTTGAAGTAGTGCTACTCCTACTTAAGTACATTTTTGGGGTACTCTACCCACCTCTGGTCCTGAATAACAAACGGGGGTCCTGGGATATTCTCCAGAACTAAAAGTGAATTTTAAATCCTTGCTAATATATTTGAACTACAAACTGTTCTAAACAGTTGAATAAACATGGTATAATAGTTGTAGATGTTTGTGTTGTCATTATGTCCTTCTTTAATCAGTTTGTGTTTGTATATTTTACCAGTGATGGTTGGGGTCACGAGTATCTGCCACTGTTATTTTGTGGGTTGTTTGGGAACCACTGCACTAGAGAACCATGTAAATATATTAAATAAAGGAGTAAACCACACCTTTCAGTAATCTGAGTGTTCCAGACCCTGATCCTGCCACTGGAACCTGAGACTGGAGAAGAGTGCTGCAACTGCTGCTGCTCTACCAAAACAGTCCACGTTCCATCAAGGGACCGCTAAAAATAACCGTGCATGGCAGCAACACCTCAGCTCCTGAAACAGATTCCTTATCCCTCAGTGGTCCAGGACATGTCTGCTCCCCGTCAGCTCCACAACCTTTATCTGTCCAACAGTTACACATCAACCTTAATCATTTTAGTACACAAATAACCAGTTCTTGACAGAATTCATAGATACAATCTGGACTGATTCAGATTGACATGTTAGTATTAATCATCGCTGCATTGTTGAACTGTCAGACCAGAACCCTCGACACAGATAAAACAAATATTCAGCATGCCATCTGAGCTTACAAAAGACTAAAAATAATCTGTTGAGTTTCTACAGTCTTTTTCTGTCTGACCATGTGACCAGGGAGAGATTTCATGGTGTGTTCAAGTACAACACGTAAACTCAATAATCCATAATGAACATAGCAGCCAGTTAGATGAGAGAAGATTACTTTAAATTATGTCTAAGTTTTAAAAAAACAACAGAATTAGGTGATCCGTTGTCTCTGTGTCACACTGACTCCCCCACGTTACCACGGGAGTATGCAGAGGGGGCCGGCCTTCCTGAAAGCTTATTCCAATTTTATTTGGCTCCACCCACTTTACACTAAAATGTGATTGGCTAATTTGTCTGTCAACTTATTCTGCTGAACCTTTGACCCAGCTATGTCTTCTATCTTGATACTGAAGTCCTAACCAATCAGAACGCACGCTCACATTTTCCTGCATCAAAATAAAAACTGTAACTATTCATAAACATTTTCTTGATTTATAGTAGTTGTATCATCTGACCTTCAGCCATATGTTTTGGAAACAAGTGAAGAGAGGGGCGGAGCTGTTAACCTGCTGGACCTGGTGGAGAGGTGGATCAGATGAAGACACCACACAGATCTGGTAGGCCCAATCATCTAATGAGGGCGGTGGCAGCCCGTCAGTAGGGGGCGCTGGGGCGCCGCTCCACCAGTCTCACAGGAAGAGGAGGAAGAAGATTGGAATCACAAAATAGTTTTAAAAGAACCATGAAAATGAAACTAAACCATCTATCCATTACACATACTATAAGTGCTGTGTAGAATCTGCATTTAGGTGTAGTTTTTAAAGGTTCTCTCACTTTTTTACCATGACTGAATGGTCATGTGATGTACTTCCTGTCTCTTTGGGGTCTTCAGCACATGCTTCAGCGCACAAATCTAATCTACGCTCTAACTGGTGCATGAGCACTGGAACCCCCTTCAATACAAAGTATAGGAGAGCCTTGGGGCTCCTGAAGCATGAGCAGAAGACCAGAGTCTCAGCTCAGATCAGGACGTTGACCTGGAAGCTCTCAGTAGCTCGTGGAGTTTTTATCATGGAGGAAACTAAATAGATATTTATTCAAAGAATCCCTCTTGACAGCTTGCGACAACCCTGCTGATTGATTTCATATTGTGTCCTGATTTAATCAACTCTACGGTGAGTCATTTGGTTTTGTGGCAGGGAAATTTGCTCCTGCCTTGATGGCCCACAGCTGTAGCCATTTGGGTTAATGACCAGCTGGCCAATTACAGGCCAGCTGGGTGGGTTTAAAGTGGGAACAGGGATGCCTACTGGGGCCAGCAGGGGAGGTGGCTCCCTGGAAGGACTCCACTGTGTTACCTCCCCTGGACATTTCCCTCCTTCTGCTCCATCGGTTCACCACATGTACATAGGACTTTGGGTACAGGTGCGTCGCGGGTGGGGCCTTCCATCGCTGCAGTCCTGTGGCGACCTGTGGACCAATTTTATTGCGCATTTTTAAACACTCCCACCTGCATCATTTTCAATGCACATCTGGGGCCTCTGGGGATGAATGGCACCTGAGGGGAGGTGGGGTCTTGCTAACCATTTTCATCTCTGGTGCCAGTGCCCACTTCAATGTTACATGTAGACATTGAGGGTGTGGGGCGGGGGACAGTGTGCTGCCCCCCCCCCCCACCACCACCACCACCTTTTTAAAATACATCTTATTACAACATGCATCAACACTATATTAGAGCCGGCGGAGGGAGATTTGGCCTCTTTCCACACCCCTGTTCTCTGTTCACTGCCCTGGGCTGGGGGCTGGGTGGAGTTGGCTGACTGGTTGGGGTCTGCAGTGGTGGACTGCTCTGCTGCCGCGGTAGGCAGGGCGCTTCGCTCATCTTCACCCTGGTATGGAAGGGACATCTCCTTGGTCTAGGGACTGGTTATGCCCTTAGGGCGCTGGTCCCAGGACCTAGGAGTTTAGAGTATATGTATGGTGAGTGTGATTGTGTGTACGGCATAATGTCTGTCTTGATATGTTTGTGCAAATTGCTGTGTGTGTGCTTGAGGGTGGGAATGTTTTTCTGTCAGGTTGGGTCATTCCAAGATTGTAATTGTGATATATTCATATGTTATTTTATTGCTGTGGCATCTTTGCCCTCTGTTTTGTTTGTTTGTTTGTTCTCTCTCTTTTTACAGGTCTAGAAGCAGGTCCTTTGTACTCTTTTCTTCCCCTATCTTATCTTTCTGTATTCTTCCCCATCATTTCCATCTCTGTGTCCATTGGGATTCAAATGAAACCAAAAAACAGTTCTAATAAAGATTATGTTTAAGAATATATATCAGGTGGAGCATTATAGCAACAGCTGTAACGCCCTACCTGTGATAGTAAATCTGTAAGGCTTGTCTTTGGTATTCAGACATCAATTCTGATTGCTACACTACCAGACAGGACACGGGGTAAAAACAAAAGATCAGGTCAGAGAGGCCGGGCTGAGATGGTTTGGACATGTAGAGGACGAATAGTGAATATATCAGACTTTAGAAGCAAATTTGAATATTGTTTTATGCGTGTTGCCAGTCTTTTCCCCCAAAATATTTATTTTCTAGGTGCTATCTCTAGACATTTGTTCTTTTTCAGGTTTCCACACCTCCTGATGGACCCTGCAACAGCATCTCAGTCAACTCCTGACCAACCCATAACATCTCAATCAGCAGCAGCATTTTTTAAGTCCAGCACTGATCCAGTGGATTGGATTTCAGTTTTGTCTGATTTCTTTAAAACTGAGTCCTAACTGGTTTCTTTGCTATTCTTTAAAGTGTAACAAAGTGAGAATGGGTCTTTAGAAAGTTTAAACTCCTAGAGCAGAGGTCGGAAACTGGCGGCCCAGTCTGGCCCTCCAGCTTTATACAGACTTTTTTCTTTGCATGATTGTGCATGTGCATTGGCCTACACTGCCTCTACACAATAACATAAGTACATAATGATGGATATTTGGGGCCGGGCTTGAACCCCAGCCTCCAACGTGAAGGTGGTTTCACTACATCTAGGCCACGGTCACATCTAGTCAAATATGACAGACTGCTTTCACAGTAGCACAATGATTGTGTCTGTACAGTTTGAACATCATCAGCTCTCTGCCTTAGGGTTTGAGCACCCACCCCTCTGTGCTGCCTGACACCCCCCCCCCCCACACACCACCACCACCCACGCCTGTGAACATGCACGTGAACATTTATGTCTGTGGGGTCTTAGATCACCTGTGAGGCCTTAAAGTGTGTGTGCACCCCTGCATATAGTTGTTATAATATTATCTAATAAATTGTTCAGTTTAATTACTGTATATATACCATACAGCTGCAAGTCAGTGGAAGAAAGGTTGTCTTCATGTGAGAGACTAGGGTCAAATAGCAGTCTGAACCCCTACAGCCCTTAGGTCTCCTCTGGAAAAAGGTTCTTAAACGCAGGAGGATATACCTGGTTAAATGAAGGCTAAATAAAATAAATAATCATATATTAGTTCAGGTTGTAAAGATGCAAAAACAACTTTAAATGAATTAACAGCATTTCTCAATTCCATTAAAGACACATTAAAGACACACTAGGCCAGTGGTTTTTCGTCCGGGCCACCCTGAATTTTACACATTTTTTTCTGTGCCCCTCAACACACACACACACACACACACACACACACACACACACACACACACACACACACACACCGCACCCTGTGTGTCTAAAGATAGCAGCTTGCTCTCTGGAGGATATCCTTTCTCCACCAAAGCCTCCAGAACCCATCTCCTCCTCCTCCTCCTCCTCCTCTTCCTCCTCCTCCTCCATGGTAGGACTGCATTCTGAGCTTGAACCAGGTGTCCCTCTTACCTCCAACCCCTGAAACCTAAAAACGAGGTCAGTCCTGATGATGAATTTCTGTTCTCACTACTTGTGCCTGACTGAGGATGAAACCCACCCAGAGGCTCCCTGCTGCCCCAGATCCATCATCTCCTTTGTGTAGATCTAAGAACACGTCAAGGTCACCTAGGAGGCTATTTATCTGGAAAGCAACACCCTGGTACCTGATGGAAGCTTTAATCTGAAAATACAGCACCATAGAAGCTATTTTATCTGGGGCATGTGTTGCCCCTGGTAGTCTATCATGGCCAATTGGTCCTTGGTGAAGGGTGAGACAGTTCAGAAGACATCAGAGTGTCAGAGGACCTGGTCTGGGTCCTGGCCTTGATTGATTGAATCAGGGAAGATTCCAGTAGAAAGTGACAGATTACAGATAGAAGTGAATGGATCAATTACAGATTCTATGATTGTTTTTACAATCATCATGTGTAAATCATCATAATCAGTTCATCGTTTGTTTCCAGGTTGTTGTTTTTTTTTACAATGTTTCTTATTTCATCTTTTTCGGCTTTCTATACCAGTCATTGTGTTTAGTGGAAATAAAGAGTTTGTGTATTAATCCCAAACTGGAGACAGCTTTTGTCATGCTGTACCATCCTTACATGACATTAATGTCCTGTTAGTGTTTGTGACGTGAATGAACCGGTAGAGAAGCTTGTCCTTCTGAACAAACGCGACTGGATCTGGATGAAGGCTTTTACTTTGAAAGCCGCTCGTCACCGACTTCACTGTAGAACCGTTACCGTAAACTTTCGCGCACAGCAATTCGTCGGGCGGGCTGACCGGACTTCATCTGGTCGTTCAGAGTAGAGCGAGAGAAACGAGACGGTAAATAACGGTAACGGAGCTGAGCGCGCTGCGGAGCTCGGAGCCTCCGTCAGCCTCTCCCGTTACCGGATCAGCGACTCCCCGCTGCTCTGTAAGTACTCCTCTAACGGCTGGACGATAGACAGAAAAAGCCTATTGATTAAAAAAAATCATGTTGATCGAATGTCAATATTATTGAAAATATGAAAAGATTTAGAAAACCTGTTCTAAGTGCAGCTCTGGTCATTTATGTTGTTCTTTAATAAAGAACAACTGAATTCACCTTTTATTCTAACATTTTAACTGAAGTCAGGTCGGCTGAATAATGAAGTTAATAGATCAGGATGAGTCAGACAGCAGAGAGAGGGTCAAAGACGAAGCATCATTATGAAAACAATCATGTTTAACTTTTTTCTGATAAAGAAATAAGGTTTGGTAAGTTCAGACTGTTGACCGCTCTCCCTCCCTTCCCCTGAGCCTGCTGTCATTGGTTTATTATTTTGGGACATGATTGGTTAATTGACTGAGTGATTAAAGATCCTGTATTTGAGCCAGAGAAAGCAGTTCAGTAGCACAGTGTGTATCACCCTCCATAAAAACCAAACAAACTCAGGTCCGGTTTGTCCAAACCTTACATGTGTCCATGTAACCTGGTCCAGGCTTCAAGTTCATTTCGGGTTTGGTTTACTTTGTGCTGCAGAGGATTCCTCCTCCAACGTGGAGCCTTACTGGGATGCAGCTTATGAAAAACCAGTTGGTTGTGTTACCAGTTTTATCCATTCTATGCTGATTTTGCAAATGACCTTGGTTTGGTTTTTGTCTGACGTGTAAAAATCAAACTGCCATGTGGTTGAACTGAAACCAGTTTCAGAACAGTTCCTCCACCATGAGCTCTTCTGTAAACCACCTGCTCTGTTTTGGTCTGAGGGGGGAGGGGCTTGGTGACAGAGCTGCCTGGGTCTGTGTTCTGATTGGTTAGGGGTCAGTAATAACTCTAGTATTACATTACCGAAGAAATAAGGAAACTTTTTTATCAAACTTTTTATCGACCCATTTTTTTCTATTGAGCCACACGTCAATAGAAATATATTGTTATTGAATTAACGTCCAGCCCCGTTCTGATGGTAATCTCCGATGTCCTGTCTGTCTCCAGTGTACTGACAGTACTCTCTGGTAGGGTTAGGGTAGTAGGGTGTTCTGATGGTACTCTGGTGTTGTGAACATAATCTCAATTGTGGTCTTCTGCTGTGGTTGTGGACAGTTTTCAGCTGAGCCATTTTTCTCTGATCCCATCATCAGAACCGTTTTCCCTCTGACCTATTTATCCTTTATTTACCCGCCATCAGAATCGTTTTCCCATCTGTTCTCCCTCTATCTGACTACTTTTCCCACCATCAGAACCGTTTTCCCTCTGACATTCAACAGAAACAGCTTTACTCAAAGTATCCAGTGACATCATGATGGCAGCAGACTCCGGGGAGTTTACAGTCTTAGTTCTGTTGGACCTTTCTGTTGATCACAGCACCTTAATGAACAGACTCCGTGACCTGGTGGGGATCTCTGGAACAGTTTTAGACTGGTTCCAATCGTACCTCTCAAACAGAAGTTTCAGTGTCCATATAAACAACATCATGTCAGATACTACAGATCTGTTCTGTGGGGTACCCCAAGGCTCTGTTCTGGGTCCACTCCTGTTTTTACTATATCTCCATCCTCTTGGACAGATCATTAGTAGATGTCCCAATGTCTCCTACCACCTTTATGCAGATGACATTCAGCTGTACTGCTCCTTCAAGGACTCAGAGTTCTACAAACTGTCTGAACTACTGGAGTGTCTGTCAGCAACTAACTGGTTAGAAAATCACTTCCTTCAGTTAAACCCTGAAAAGACTGAATGTCTGATTGTTGTCCCTGATAGGACGGTCCCTTTGATCAGTCAACGTATTGGACATTTAAGTTCTGCTGTAAAGTCAAACCTGAGGAATCTGGGTCTTATTTTCGACCAATCAATGTCTCTTGAAGGTCACTCAAAACAGCTGGTCAGAAACTGTTTTTATCATCTGAGAAATATTTCCAAACTGAGAAAGTTGGTGTCAAAACCTGAACAGGAAATGGTTCTTCATGCTTTGATCTCCTCCCGTCTAGATGACTGTAACACACTTTTCACATGTTTGAACCAAAAAGCCCTTGACCGCCTTCAGCTGGTCCAGAACTCTGCAGCGAGGCTCCTCACTGGAGCAAACAGGAAAGATCACATCACTCCTATTCTGAGGTCTCTGACTGGTTACCTGTTAAATGTAGAGTTCATTTTAAAATCCTGACTCTAACTTTCAGGGCCCTACATGGTCAAGCTCCTCTTTATGTTACTGAACTGATAAAGACCTACGCTCCAACCTGAGTCCTCAGGTCCACAGACCAGAATCGACTAACAGTTCCAAGGACCAGATTTAAAAGTCGAGGTGATCGCTCCTTCCAGTCTGTTGCACCGCGACTTTGGAATGACCTTCCTTTAGTTTTACACTGTATAGACAGTCTGGACTCCTTTAAAAATCAGTTGAAGACCCAATTATTCAAAACTGCTTTTAAATAACTCTTTTGTGTTCTCTTGTTGTTGTTTAATGATTTTGATTTGTAATGATATTTTGTTTGTTTTATTAATTTTATTTGTTTTATCATGTTTGATTCTGTTTTCTGTGAAGCACTTTGTGATGTTTTTCTGTGAAAGGTGCTATAGAAATAAACTTTACTTACTACTTACTTACTTACTTACTTACTTACTTACTTACTTATTTTCCCTCTATCTGACCCATTTTCCCGCCATCAGAACTGTTTTCCCTCTGATCTGTTTCCCCTCTATCTGACTACTTTTCCCGCCATCAGAATCGTTTTCCTCTGATCTGTTCTACCTCTATCTGACTACTTTTCCCGCCATCAGAATCGTTTTCCCTCTGATCTGTTCTCCCTCTATCTGACTTTTCCCACCATCAGAATAATTTCCCCTCTGATCTGTTCTCCCTCTATCTGACTACTTTTTCCGCCATCAGAATCGTTTTCCCTCTGATCTGTTCTACCTCTATTTGATTACTTTTCCCGCCATCAGAATCGTTTTCCCTCTGATCTGTTCTCCCTCTATCTGACTACTTTTCCCGCCATCAGAATCGTTTTCCCTCTGATCTGTTCTCCCTCTATCTGACTACTTTTCCCACCATCAGAATCGTTTTCCCACTGATCTGTTCCCCCTCTATCTGACTACTTTTCCCGCCATCAGAATAATTTTCACTCTGATCTGTTCTCCCTCTATCTGACTACTTTTCCCGCCATCAGAATCGTTTTCCCACTGATCTGTTCCCCCTCTATCTGACTACTTTTCCCGCCATCAGAATAATTTTCACTCTGATCTGTTCTCCCTCTATCTGACTACTTTTCCCACCATCAGAATCGTTTTCCCACTGATCTGTTCTCCCTCTATCTGACTACTTTCCCACCATCAGAATCGTTTTCCCACTGATCTGTTCTCCCTCTATCTGACTATTTTTCCCGCCATCAGAATCGTTTTCCCTCTGATCTGTTCTCCCTCTATCTGACTACTTTCCCACCATCAGAACTGTTTCCCCCTATAATCTGTTCCCCCTCTATCTGACTACTTTTCCTGCCATCAGAATCGTTTTCCCAGTGATCTGTTCCCCCTCTATCTGACTACTTTTCCCGCCATCAGAATAATTTTCCCTCTGACCTGTTCCCCCTCTATCTGACTACTTTTCCCACCATCAGAATCGTTTTCCCACTGATCTGTTCTCCCTCTATCTGACCCATTTTCCCTCCATCAGAACTGTTTTCCCTCTGATCTGTTCCCCCTCTATCTGACTACTTTTCCCGCCATCAGAATCGTTTTCCCACTGATCTGTTCTCCCTCTATCTGACTACTTTTCCCGCCATCAGAATCGTTTTCCCACTGATCTGTTCTCCCTCTATCCGACTACTTTGCCGCCATCAGATTCTCTCTGATCTGTTCTCCCTCTATCTAACTACTTTTACCGCCATTAGAATCGTTTTCACACTGACCTGTTCTCCCTCTATCTGACCCATTTTCCCACCATCAGAATCGTTTTCCCACTGATCTGTTCTCCCTTTATCTGAGTACTTTTCCTGCCATAAGAATCGTTTTCCCTCTGATCTGTTCTCCCTCTATCTGACTACTTTTCCCGCCATCAGAATCGTTTTCCCTCTGACCTGTTCTCTCTATCTGACTACTTTTCCCGCCATCACAATCGTTCTCCAACTGATCTGTTCCCCCTCTATCTGACTACTTTTCCCACCATCAGAATCATTTTCCCTCTGACCTGTTCTCCCTCTATCTGACTACTTTTCCCACCATCACAATCGTTTTCCCACTGATCTGTTCCCCCTCTATCTGACTACTTTTCCCACCATCAGATTCGTTTTCCCTCTGATCTGTTCTCCCTCTATCTGACTACTTTCCCACCATCAGAATAGTTTTCCCACTGATCTGTTCTCCCTCTATCTGACTACTTTTCCCACCATCAGATTCGTTTTCCCTCTGATCTGTTCTCCCTCTATCTGACTACTTTTCCCGCCATCAGATTCGTTTTCCCTCTGATCTGTTCTCCCTCTATCTGACTACTTTCCCACCATCAGAATCGTTTACCCACTGATCTGTTCTCCCTCTATCTGACTACTTTTCCCACCATCACAATCGTTTTCCCACTGATCTGTTCTCCCTCTATCTGACTCCTTTTCCCGCCATCAGATTCGTTTTCCCTCTGATCAGTTCTCCCTCTATCTGACTACTTTCCCACCATCAGAATCGTTTTCCCACTGATCTGTTCTCCCTCTATCTGACTACTTTCCCGCCATCGGAATCGTTTTCCCACTGATCTGTTCTCCCTCTATCTGACTACTTTCCCACCATCAGAATCGTTTTCCCACTGATCTTTTCTCCCTCTATCTGACTACTTTTCCCGCCATCAGAATCGTTTTCCCACTGATCTGTTCTCCCTCTATCTGACTACTTTCCCGCCATCGGAATCGTTTTCCCACTGATCTGTTCTCCCTCTATCTGACTACTTTCCCACCATCAGAATCGTTTTCCCACTGATCTGTTCTCCCTCTATCTGACTACTTTTCCCGCCATCAGAATCGTTTTCCCTCTGATCTGTTCTCCCTCTATCTGACTACTTTCCCACCATCAGAATCGTTTTCCCACTGATCTGTTCTGCCTCTATCTGACTACTTTCCCGCCATCAGAATCGTTTT
>SSNR01000542.1:51544-62040 GCA_006937965.1 Callopanchax toddi
TAAACACACCTGATTTGATAATCACACCTGGGTAGATAAACACACCTGATTTGATAATCACACCTGATTTGATAATCACACCTGGGTAGATGAACACACCTGGGTAGATAAACACACCTGATTTGATAATCACACCTGGGTAGTTAAACACACCTGATTTGATAATCACACCTGGGTAGATAAACACACCTGATTTGATAATCACACCTGATTTGATAATCACACCTGGGTAGATGAACACACCTGGGTAGATAAACACACCTGATTTGATAATCACACCTGGGTAGATAAACACACCTGATTTGATAATCACACATGGGTAGATAAACACACCTAATTTGATAATCACACCTGGGTAGATAAACACACCTGATTTGATAATCACACCTGATTTGATAATCACACCTGGGTAGATGAACACACCTGGGTAGATAAACACACCTGATTTGATAATCACACCTGGGTAGTTAAACACACCTGATTTGATAAACAAACCTGATTTGATAATCACACCTGGGTAGGATCAGTGATGCTCCTTGCAGAGCAAGGAGCACAGCAGTCCTAGGGCTTGCAAACTTTAAATGTTCTGCTGAGGTATTATCTTGTTGATATTGCCTTGTTGTCAGATACAGTAAGTGTGCTATTGCATGTAGTGATAATCACTGCATCCCTGCTGGCAATATCTCCCACCTCATAGGGCTCACTGTTAACACAGTTAATAAGGCAGAGTAGTGTTACCTCCATAGATCAGAGACCCCCTCCATGGCACTGGGCAGAACTGTATTAGTGCGGTTTAGAGCCCTCACCTCATTCCAGAAGCCCATCACATCATTAGATGATAGTTTTTCAGCTATACAGTCCGCTCTCATATTCTGCAATGTGTTGAATGGCATATTTATACCTTGAACTGGTGAGGTTTATACTCCAGGACAGACCCTGCTCTAGGTCTTACTGCTCACACACATGCCTGATATGCTTGTTTGGCTTCTGCTTGATGTGCCGCCACATGTTTGTTCCATCCTGGCTTGACGTTTCTAGCCTTTATTCATGTACAATATGATGTACTGCTGTCCTACATAGTTTCAACAATATTTTCATACATTACACAAAGGTTCTTACAGTGGGATGTCATTACAGATCAAATCAGTTCACATAATTGCATGTTTTGGACAACTGTACATTACTTAGCGCAGATTAGAATCTGTCTTCCAAAATAATGTCAAGAGATCACTTTTTGAGAGTTGAACCCAGTCCAACATGAGTTGGAAGTAGAGTTTTCAATAGCATCCCCCTTCTGTCCCATGTATATCTTTCATACAACAGAAAAAATAAGTCAAATACTAGTTTTGCCATTTTTAAATGAAACCAAAACAAGACAAACAAAGCTGCTATGAGGATTCGGACAGCATGTGTATACTACTGTTACATAAAAACAACTACTACTACTAAAATTACTACGACACAGGTAAGTTGACTCCGTCTGCTCCAGAGTTAGCTCCAGTTGGCTGCTGTTGTCTCTCGCTGAGAGCTGAGCATCATGCTATGTTAAATAGTATTGTTTCAGACACAATCACTTGGGCTGTGGTTGGCACCGAACACACTTGACCTGGTTAGAACTGGTCCTGGTTTGAGTTTGACCTTGTTAGACCTGGTCTTGGTTGATCTAGTCTTGATTAGAGCTGGTCCTGGTTAGATCTAGATCTGCTTAGGACTGGTCCTGCTTAGAACTGGTCCTATCTGGTCTTGGTTGGATCTGGACCTAGTTAGAAATGTTCCTGATTAGAGCTAGTCCTAGTTAGCTCTGGTCCTGGCTAGAACTGGTCATAGTTAGATCTTGACCTGGTTAGAGCTGGTCCTAGTTAGATCTGTTCTTTTTAGAACTGGACCTGAAGCAGACTCTGATCTGGTTTTTCTTCCATGATAGATCAGAACCTGTTTTATGGTTGGAGCCATCTAAAGACTGGAGGCTGACCCAGACCATTTGTGGGGATGAGTTGAACTCTATAGCTGTTGTTGACTAAACTGTGAATGCAGATTGGCTAAAGCTCTCAGGACTTTATGGTCCTCTTGACAAGTTTTACTGAGGAGACTTTTTGACCTGCTTGCCTGGAGAACATCTGATCTGATCTTAAGTAGCATTATCTCAAGGACTTCATAGTGTGTTGTGTTTTCTCTTTCTCTACAGAGTTCGGGTCAGCGTTAACGGAGAGTTCCTCCATCACATCCACCCGTTCCAGTTCCTGGACTCACCGGAGTGGGACTCCCTCAGGCCCTCAGAGGAGGGGGTGTTTCAGGTCTCACTATACACTTGTGTGTGTGTGTGTGTGTGTGTGTGTGTGTGTGTGTGTGTGTGTGTGTGTGTGTGTGTGTGTGTGTGTGTGTGTGTGTGTGTGTGTGTGTGTGTGTGTGTGTGTTTTACTCAGAAAACAGAACACTCTTAACAGAGTCAAATCTTTGTATAGATGTGTTCCAAGTATAGATATGAACCTGATAGATGTCTCCATTGACCCAGCTATCTGTCAGTGTTCCAGATGAGGAAACTAGTGAGGAACTCTAGAATGAAAACATGTTTAGATGGTCTAAGGAGCTGATCAGCTGTTAGCATTGTGAACCAGTCTGTCACAAGGCCTGCCTTCTGATTGGTTCTTCACAGGTGACGCTGTATGCTGACCAGCCATGTCGATATGTAGCATGGAGGAGGAAGAAGCTGTACCTTCTGTTTGCCAAGCATCGTTACATTGCACGAGTATTTGCACTGTTGGTGCGTGGTGACATCGCCGACAAATTGTTCTCCCTCAGCGACAACGCTTGTGACGGGTTAGGTCACCGCTTCGACCTGCGCCTCCCCACCTGCTGCCACAGGCCCAGGGCGGAGCCACAACACTCACCTGTCTGAACACTGCCACAGGCAATGGAGCTGACTCTACGCTGAGCCTTTGTTGACCTTTTGTAGACTCTGTGTTTCATTTATTGGTTTGTGTAGCCCTATACAAACAGCCAGACTGCTTTACAAGCCAAATTAAAAAAAGAATAAACATAAAAGAAATGGTTAAAAGCAAACAAAACAAAGAGTAAAAAAAAAAGAGTCAGAAATCTGGAATAAAAGTCCCACTGCTAGTGAGAATTAAAAGCCTTCATGTATAAAAAAAAGTTTTAAGATTGGATTTTAAAAGGCCCAGGTCTAAAGTGAGTCCAGTAGAAGCTGGTTCCAGATTTGGGGTGCTGCTACAGAGAAAACCTGGTTGCCCCAGTGTTATTATTTGGTTCTCTCAACCTTTAAAAGAAACTGGGACCTTAGGGATTTACCACCGACACAAAAACTCAGTAGATCAGAGATGTGGGATGGGGCCAAATCATTAAGAGCTTTAAAAACAAACGAGTTTAAAATCTATTTGAAACAGGCAGTCAATGGAGCCTACCGTACGTTGAGCCTGCATGACTCTACGTTGACCCCATGGCCTCTACGTTGACCCTACATGGGTATTGGGGAAGTTTTTATCTTCATACCTTTTTTGGCAATATCACTTCCTATGTGATCATGCTACTTTCCTCAGTTCATGCTGCTGCACTGGGGAGAGGCGAGTGCTCAGACTTTTGTGGGATCAAGCCAGATTCTACAATAGAGAACGTTTAGCGACCCAGAGCCACCTTTTTGAAAACCAAACAACCAGTATTTGTTGTACCTGCTCCAACTTCATCAGACGCTAAGTGCCACTATACCAGATGAGCTACATCGGACCAGACGAGCCGTATTCAAGGGACATTTGACCTTTGAGTACCCCAGAAGTGACCTTCCGAGACTGGGGGAACATCCCTCCTCAGCCTTGGTAAAGACCTTCTCTCTGCCA
Source organism: Callopanchax toddi (assembly GCA_006937965.1). Lineage (NCBI taxonomy): Eukaryota > Metazoa > Chordata > Actinopteri > Cyprinodontiformes > Nothobranchiidae > Callopanchax > Callopanchax toddi. The sequence goes on from SSNR01000542.1 coordinate 55,393, forward strand.
GCTGGATCCACACAAAGAGCTCATCTCCTGGTTCAGTGAGCTCTGCTGGGTTAGGATCAATTAATAAATAATCAAACATCTATATTAAGGTCAATAAATTCAGCCAGATTATCTTTACAATCCCAGACTTCACATCTTTCCTAAATTGCTTAGACTCTTTATAACATCCACCATCATTCTTGTGGTGTTTTAAAGTTTTAGTCGATATTATCCTGTACAATCATTTATTCTATATAATCATCAGTCATAGATCTATAGTAATAAATTGATTTTTATAAAACTATATTTTGCCTCTGTGTCAAATTATTAAATTATTGATAAATTAGATACTTTTAATATTTTATTGACAGTTTATTAATTGTGTGGTTATTTACATTGAGTTCACTCTCTCAGTGTGTGTGTGTGTGTGGAGGGGGGGGGGGGTGACATTGGTTATTTACAGTATTTTGACACCTTTTGGTGTTCCTGTAAAAATATGGATATTAATAAATGTAACAAATATAATTGTCCTGATGGGTTCTCGTCATTTGATCTGTAATTTGTTGACTGTCCCTAAATGAATCAGACTACTTGAGGTCGTGACGTCACCAGGAGGACCAGTCAGACTCCACCTCTGAGTCCTGGCATAAATTTAGCTGTCCCAGTCTGTCCCCGAGCTGTCCCTGGACGCGCCACGGGGACCGTAAAACACCGTGTAGACGCGCCGCGTGTTTTCCTCAGCCCGGGTTGGACCGCGGTCCTTTCTCAAACTGGTTCCCACTGAAGAACAAAGCTGGCGACTTATTTTGTTTGATTCTCAGAACTAAAGACTTCCGCTTTTTGATCAAAGAACTTCAGTCCAGAACCGACAGACTCGGTCCGGTCCGGTCCGGTCCGGTTCGGTTCGGTCAGAAGAAACCTGAGCAGATCCAGACCCAGAAAGTCCTTTTGCAGATCTTCCAGAAGCTTCCGGTAAGGTCTGTTTGGTTCTGATCCAGATCTAGTCCTACTGTAGCTGTGTGAGATCAGAACCGGGTCATAGTCCGGTTCTGGGCCAGCAGGTCCAGCATCCTGCAGGTTTCAGATTCAGATCCTGCAGGAAGTTGGATCTGAAGCTTTTTATTCATCAGTCTTAGAGGATGATTATGAACTCATTTAGGTTTAAAAGCTCCTCAGAAGTTTGACTCTATTGGGATTCATCAGCATTCATCCACCACCAGCTGTTATGTGCATGAACATTTTAAAGTTATTTATACAGCCAAACAAATAATCAAAGTGTTGCACAGCTCATAAATACTGAAACAACTAAATTCATCCAAACTAACAGCTGGTGAGGTTTAGGAAGGAGATGAATAAAAAAGCTGTAGACTGTTAAAAAACAGAATAAAAATATGTTTTAAAGGATTAAAAACCTCCAGGGACGCAGCCTGTGTGACACAGAGGCACAACATTCCAGAGCTGGAGCTGCCACTGCAGCTCTATGTGCTCTAGATCTACAGCCAGCACAGTTCAGTGTTTGTGTTCTTCATCTTTATGTTTATTAAACTCATCTGAAAAGTGGTAAAATAAAAAGTTGTATTCAGATCTGATTATTGTTGTGGGTTTTATTTTGGGAAACTGGAACTTTATTTTGAAAGGACTTGGAAGTAATGCGCTAAATTTATTAAAGAAATTGAAGTCACATCTGATATCAAATGAAGAGTGAATTCAATGGAAAAATGTATCAAAATGTCAAACTAAAAAATGATTTAATCAACAAAATAAACAAATTCAGTTTTAATGAGTGGAGAACCGTCAGGACTTCTGTTGAATATGGAGAACTGATCCTGTCTTAACAGAAAATAAATAAATAATTAAATGAGGAATGAAATAAAGAGAAAATTAATTTGGACAGTTAAATTATTCATTTATTTACAATTTTATTTCCTCTTTTTTAAATTCATTAATTTTTTTCTTTTTAAAATGTCCTTACTTATTTATTGCTCATTATGACAGGTTCAGTTCTCAAATCTTCCGTCTTGGTAAGCTAGCTTTAACATGTTCCAAATGAATGTGTGTGTGTGTGTGTGTGTGTGTGTGTGTGTGTGTGTGTGTGTGTGTGTGTGTGTGTGTGTGTGTGTGTGTGTGTGTGTGTGTGTAAATACCACAAGGCTAGCTGCATTAAGGAGTATTTTGTTTGCTGTGTGTGAAGAATGTAAACTCCTAAAAGCATTATTTGATGGTTTGAGTCAAAAACTCAAACTAGATTTTTTTTTTTTTTTTTTTTTGTAGCATTATAGGACCAACGCTTTGTGAAGTTTTAACACGGTGAAATGTCCAGTTACGTGCCTACATGTGACTGGGCATTAAGACCATGTTTATTAGAGAGGAAAAATGTCTGGTTTAAGGTATTTGAGATGGTAGAAGTAAATCTGTAATTTATTAATTTACAAACAGTGCATTTAAAGGTCCCATATTATGCGAATTTCACTTTCTAAAATATCTTCTAACAGTCATATCAGTGTCTGAAACCCAAAAGTATTAAAGTATTTTCATCGTTTTCACGTCCTGATTCTCATTTTAGGGAAATGTGTTTTGAGCTAATGCTAAATCTTTTCCCTGCTGACGTCCAGAAGGGAAAAGACCCCTCCTCTCTAGAGGACAGAGCCAATCAGAGCACCTTTGTCTACCTGAGCCCACCCCCAACCTTTAAAAACCACGGGAGCGCTCATCCTCACAAACGTTAACAGTCATGGTGAAGTGTAACCCTTAACCTATTATTATATAACAAGTGAGCGACAGGCAGTCAGTAGTCTCAATAGTTCTGAGAAATGTGCTCCGATCTGGACCAGAAATCAGAATAACTCTAGTTTCGGTAGGAGAGCGAGGGTTGGACATCAATAAGACAACGACAACAATGATGCAGTTTATTTGTCTTATTATTATTAATTGTAACAACAATAAAAAACAATTTGAACAACAAGAAAAAACAATATAACAATCAAATAAGCGGCAATCCCAAAATAAAATAACCCAAAATAAATCAGTGTTCTTTATCGTTGGGCCCTTTAATTCACTCTGGGTCTGAGTGAACTGAATGTATCAGAGTTCTTTTCCTACCACTTCCATTCAGGTCTCACCACCTAGCTTGGGCTAGGAATCTCTCACAAAGGTTCGGGGTGATCCTTCAATGGAATCCAACTGGAACGACTCCGTCTCTCAGTCTGTCGACGCTCAGTTCTGTATCCTGGAAATGAAAACCTGACCTAACGACGGTCAGAACAACAAATATATATTCTCTATTTATAGTATGAAACTATAAATGCATCTTAAATGGCTATTCCAGTGCATTTGAGTAACAAGGCACTTCAACTTATCACTAGTAAATTCAATAGTGACTTATCACAACAACATTTAACATTCATGACATTTTATACAATAACATTAAGCAGAATACATAGTCATTTAAAGTTATTGAGCATTAATGTGCTATCATCTCCTGTCTGCACCGGTTACAGAGCAAAAGAGAACTAAAAATGGACTTCACATCACTTAAACAATGCACACAAAACACTACTTCATCTGTTTCTCACAGTTTGTGCAAACAACATCACAAAAGAAACACAAAATGTTACAAAAACAGCAACATTCAAGATAATAGGATAGCTAACTTCAAATGAGCAACATTAGCACCATTTCAGCAACAACATAGTGTGGTTTTTATGTGTATGTGTGGGTGTATGTTGTGGACTGGGAGGGGAGAGTGTCATAATTGTTCTATGTGTGGGAAAGGGAGGGAATGTGGGTTGTATGGGTCATTTTAATCTGTCAAGCACTTTGTGTTGCTCGCTCTGGCATGAAAGGTGCTATAAAGTTTGTTTGATTTGATTCAGGGTAGTGGAAGCTGTGTTGATAATAATTTCTCCCTTTTTCAGTTCTACTAAGCTTTAGTTCTTTAGAGACTCGACAGTTGTTTCCACTGTGGAGACTAAGTTTATTGAGCTTTCTCACCGTTGAAACATTTGTTTGGTTTCTTTCACATACTAGCCGCGTGTGGCCTGGAATGCATCACGCATCAATACAGACTCTACAAAAGCACAAACATGACGATATGACCACCGTCAGATATCGGATACTTTAAACAATCATTTAATGTTGCTAAGGTTAGAGATTTCAGGGTCTTACCCCACGGATGGTTAGAGATTGTAAAGTTTCCATAACAAGCTGGTGTCATGCATTCGCCTCGTTTCTTTCAGATAACAAAATGGCTGGAGTGACGTGGTTTCAATCACGTGGGATTATTAGAACTCCGTGATCGGTCGGATTTCTCCTAAGGAATCATGGGAAGTCTCTGTGATTGGTCAATTTCTCCTGATGAATTATGGGAAATGTAGTAAATCTATGTTTCAGCAGAAACTCCTAAACTAATCAGTTTTCCTTTTTCTGTTATTTTGTTGTTTTTCTATTCAAGTCTTTACTTTATTAAGATGGGATTCTTTATTTCTGGCTGGTTTTATCAGTTTTATTCATATTTAATCATTTATTGCTATCTTTAGTTGCGTTTTTCTAACTTGGTTACAGAAGCTACGAGCAAAGGACGGCAGTTGCTTCGTAGATGGTTGATCAACGAGCACAAAAGTCTTTTTAACTCCCTTCATCTGAGTCCTGAATCCTGAGTCCTGAGTCCTGAAGACCCATCAACCTCTCACCAATGCACGCAAAAAAGAGAGATGGGCGGGGCTTAGAGAAGCTCAGCTCCCCAACTGCCCCGCCCATTTGAAAGGAAAATTTAGCTTCAGGAGGTTGGATGAGGGGGTGAAGAAGAACAGCTGACCTTAAAGTAAGGGTCAGTTTGCCCAATGCAGAGCTTTGACATGTTATTAAGATGTAAAAGAAATGATTCAGAGTGGATAGAAAGGGTATAATATGAGACCTTTAAGATCTAAAATCCTATAACAAAAAATACTTTGAGGGACGAACGCTAGTCAGGCTATGCTAGAACTCTCATGGGTTCACATCTGCTCTTCTCTCAGGTGACCCTTCAGCAAGATGTCCTCCATGGCAGAGTTAACACACCTTCTGTACACTACATTACCCACAATGCACCCCTCTGGTCCTGGACTACCAGCTTTGGAGCCCAATGCCACTGTGTGCCAGGACTGGGACCAGAACCAGCACCTTCTTTTCCACCTCGGAAATGCGTCTCTTCTGCTGGGCCTCATGGTCCCCACCAGCTTCCGTCTGCATATCATCCTGCTGCGCCTCCTGCTGGTGACAGGTGGGCCTGCACACATCTTCTAATTTCTCTAACAGGTCCTCTAAATGTCTCTGTGTCTTTAACATGTCTTCTCTGTCGCTAACAGGTCCCTTAACATGTCCTCTAACAGGTCTTCCCTGTCCTATAACAGGTTGTCAGAGACATAACCCTGGGTCTCTGTCCTAAAATCAGATTGTTCCTGTCCTCTAACAGACTCTCAGAGACATAACCCTGGGTCTCTGTCCTAAAATCAGATTGTTCCTGTCCTCTAACAGGCTCTCAGAGACATGACCCTGGGTCTCTGTCCTAAAATCAGATTGTTCCTGTCCTCTAACAGACTCTCAGAGACATGGCCCTGGGTCTATGTCCTAAAATCAGATTGTTCCTGTCCTCTAACAGGCTCTCAGAGACATGGCCCTGGGTCTCTGTCCTAAAATCAGATTGTTCCTGTCCTCTAACAGGCTCTCAGAGACATGACCCTGGGTCTCTGTCCTAAAATCAGATTGTTCCTGTCCTCTAACAGACTCTCAGAGACATGACCCTGGGTTCCTGTCCTAAAATCAGATTGTTCCTGTCCTCTAACAGGCTCTCAGAGACATGACCCTGGGTCTATGTCCTAAAATCAGATTGTTCCTGTCCTCTAACAGGCTCTCAGAGACATGGCCCTGGCGGCTTCTATCCTTTCTTGTTTCAATGCAAGTCAGTCCAGACAGAGAGCAGTCCTTAAAAGGGTCCAACTCAGCTACACAGTGTGTGTGTGTGTGTGTGTGTGTGTGTGTGTGTGTGTGTGTGTGTGTGTGTGTGTGTGTGTGTGTGTGTGTGTGTGTGTGTGTGTGTGTGTTTAGGGTGGGGGTGGGGGAGGGGGAGACGTTCAGCTGTTTGTGTTCCTCTTAAAAGGATAGAGCAGACAGGATTCTGGGTGTGGTTTTTGTGTTTCTACGTTAATTCTATTAGGTCTGGTTTGTCTAGCTGAGTAAAGTCTACTCCAGTCTGATGTACTCTAGTATACTTTTGTCTACTCCAGTCTAGTATAGTCTCCTCCAGTGTAGTAAAGTCCACTCTAATATAGTTTTCTCTAGTATAGAAATATCTATACTTTTAGTCTGGTATACTCAGTTCAATTATAGTCTACTCTAGTGTAGTCCTCTGGAGTAGTGTCTACTCCAGTCTAGTATAGTTATTCCAGTCTAGTATAGTCTACTCCAGTCTAGTATAGTCTACTCCAGTCTAGTACAGTCTACTCGAGTCTAGTATAGTCTACTCCAGTCTAGTATAGTCTACTCCAGGCTAGTATAGTCTACTCCAGTCTAGTACAGTCTACTCCAGTCTATTATAGTCTACTCCAGTCTAGTATAGTTTACTCCAGTCTAGTATAGTCTACTCCAGTCTAGTATAGTCTACTCCAGTCTAGTACAGTCTACTCGAGTCTAGTA
>SSNR01000542.1:66905-104375 GCA_006937965.1 Callopanchax toddi
TCCAGTCTAGTATAGTCTACTCCAGTTTAGTATAGTCTACTCTGTCCAGTCTAGTATAGTCTACTCCAGTCTAGTATAGTCTACTCTGTCCAGTCTAGTATAGTCTACTCCAGTCTAGTATAGTCTACTCCAGTCTAGTATAGTCTACTCTGTCCAGTCTAGTATAGTCTACTCCAGTCTAGTATAGTCTTCTCCAGTCTAGTATAGTCTTCTCCAGTCTAGTATAGTTTACTCCAGTCCTGTATAGTTTATTCCAGTCTAGTATAGTCTACTCCAGTCTAGTATAGTCTACTCTGTCCAGTCTAGTATAGTCTACTCCAGTCTAGTATAGTCTACTCTGTCCAGTCTAGTATAGTCTACTCCAGTCTAGTATAGTCTACTCTGTCCAGTCTAGTATAGTCTACTCCAGTCTAGTATAGTCTACTCCAGTCTAGTATAGTCTACTCCAGTCTAGTACAGTCTCTCTGTCCAGTCTAGTATAGTCTACTCCAGTCTAGTATAGTCTACTCTGTCCAGTCTAGTATAGTCTACTCCAGTCTAGTATAGTCAACTCTGTCCAGTCTAGTATAGTCTACTCTGTCCAGTCTAGTATAGTCTACTCTGCCAGTCTAGTATAGTCTACTCCAGTCTAGTACAGTCTACTCCAGTCTAGTATAGTCTACTCCAGTCTAGTATAGTCTACTCCAGTCTAGTATAGTTTACTCCAGTCTAGTATAGTCTACTCCAGTCTAGTATAGTCTACTCCAGTCTAGTACAGTCTACTCCAGTCTATTATAGTCTACTCCAGTCTAGTATAGTCTACTCCAGTCTAGTACAGTCTACTCCAGTCTATTATAGTCTACTCCAGTCTAGTATAGTCTACTCTGTCCAGTCTAGTATAGTCTACTCTGCCAGTCTAGTATAGTCTACTCCAGTTTAGTATAGTCTACTCTGTCCAGTCTAGTATAGTCTACTCCAGTCTAGTATAATCTACTCTGTCCAGTCTAGTATAGTCTACTCCAGTCTAGTATAATCTACTCTGTCCAGTCTAGTATAGTCTACTCCAGTCTAGTATAGTCTACTCTGTCCAGTCTAGTATAGTCTACTCCAGTCTAGTATAGTCTACTCTGTCCAGTCTAGTATAGTCTACTCTGTCCAGTCTAGTATAGTCTACTCCAGTCTAGTATAGTCTACTCCAGTCTAGTATAGTCTACTCTGTCCAGTCTAGTATAGTCTACTCCAGTCTATTATAGTCTTCTCCAGTCTAGTATAGTCTACTCCAGTCTAGTATAGTCTACTCCAGTCTAGTACAGTCTACTCCAGTCTAGTACAGTCTACTCCAGTCTAGTATAGTCTACTCCAGTCTAGTATAGTTTTCCTCCAGTCCTGTATAGTCTACTCCAGTCTAGTATAGTCTACTCCAGTCTAGTATAGTCTACTCCAGTCTAGTATAGTCTACTCCAGTCTAGTACAGTCTACTCCAGTCTAGTATAGTCTACTCCAGTCTAGTACAGTCTACTCCAGTCTAGTACAGTCTACTCCAGTCTAGTATAGTCTACTCCAGTCTAGTATAGTCTACTCCAGTCTAGTATAGTCTACTCTGCCAGTCTAGTATAGTCTACTCCAGTTTAGTATAGTCTACTCTGTCCAGTCTAGTATAGTCTACTCTGTCCAGTCTAGTATAGTCTACACGCCAGTCTAGTATAGTCTACTCCAGTCTAGTATAGTCTACTCCAGTCTAGTATAGTCTACTCCAGTCTAGTATAGTCTACTCCAGTCTAGTACAGTCTACTCCAGTCTAGTACAGTCTACTCCAGTCTAGTATAGTCTACTCCAGTCTAGTATAGTCTACTCTGTCCAGTCTAGTATAGTCTACTCCAGTCTAGTATAGTCTACTCTGTCCAGTCTAGTATAGTCTACTCCAGTCTAGTACAGTCTACTCCAGTCTAGTACAGTCTACTCCAGTCTAGTATAGTCTACTCCAGTCTAGTATAGTCTACTCCAGTCTAGTATAGTCTACTCCAGTCTAGTATAGTCTACTCCAGTCTAGTATAGTCTACTCCAGTCTAGTATAGTCTACTCCAGTCTAGTATAGTCTACTCCAGTCTAGTATAGTCTACTCCAGTCTAGTACAGTCTACTCCAGTCTAGTATAGTCTACTCCAGTCTAGTATAGTCTACTCCAGTCTAGTATAGTCTACTCCATTCTAGTACAGTCTACTCCAGTCTAGTATAGTCTACTCCAGTCTAGTATAGTTTTGCTCCAGTCCTGTATAGTCTACTCCAGTCTAGTATAGTCTACTCCAGTCTAGTACAGTCTACTCCAGTCTAGTATAGTCTACTCCAGTCTAGTACAGTCTACTCCAGTCTAGTATAGTCTACTACAGTCTACTCCAGTCTAGTACAGTCTACTCCAGTCTAGTATAGTCTACTCCAGTCTAGTATAGTCTACTCCAGTCTAGTACAATCTACTCCAGTCTAGTATAGTCTACTCCAGTCTAGTATAGTCTACTCCAGTCTAGTACAGTCTACTCCAGTCTAGTACAGTCTACTCCAGTCTAGTACAGTCTACTCCAGTCTAGTATAGTCTACTCCAGTCTAGTATAGTCTACTCTGTCCAGTCTAGTATAGTCTACTCCAGTCCTGTATAGTCTACTCCAGTCTAGTACAGTCTACTTCAGTCTAGTATAGTCTACTCCAGTCTAGTATAGTCTACTCCAGTCTAGTATAGTCTACTCCAGTCTAGTATAGTCTACTCCAGTCTAGTATAGTCTACTCCAGTCTAGTATAGTCTACTCCAGTCTAGTACAGTCTACTCCAGTCTAGTACAGTCTACTCCAGTCTAGTATAGTCTACTCCAGTCTAGTATAGTCTACTCCAGTCTAGTATAGTCTACTCCAGTCTAGTATAGTCTACTCCAGTCTAGTATAGTCTACTCCAGTCTAGTACAGTCTACTCCAGTCTAGTATAGTTTACTCCAGTCCTGTATAGTCTACTCCAGTCTAGTATAGTCTACTCCAGTCTAGTACAGTCTACTCCAGTCTAGTACAGTCTACTCCAGTCTAGTATAGTCTACTCCAGTCTAGTATAGTCTACTCCAGTCTAGTATAGTCTACTCCAGTCTAGTACAGTCTACTCCAGTCTAGTATAATCTACTCTGTCCAGTCTAGTATAGTCTTCTCCAGTCTAGTATAGTCTTCTCTGTCCAGTCTAGTATAGTCTACTCCAGTCTAGTATAGTCTACTCTGTCCAGTCTAGTATAGTCTACTCTGTCCAGTCTAGTATAGTCTACTCTGCCAGTCTAGTATAGTCTACTCCACTTTAGTATAGTCTACTCTGTCCAGTCTAGTATAGTCTACTCCAGTCTAGTATAGTCTACTCTGTCCAGCCTGTATAGTCTACTCCAGTCTAGTATAGTCTACTCCAGTCTAGTATAGTCTACTCCAGTCTAGTATAGTCTACTCCAGTCTAGTATAGTCTACTCCAGTCTAGTATAGTCTACTCCAGTCTAGTACAGTCTACTCCAGTCTAGTACAGTCTACTCCAGTCTAGTACAGTCTACTCCAGTCTAGTACAGTCTACTCCAGTCTAGTATAGTCTACTCTGTCCAGTCTAGTATAGTCTACTCCAGTCTAGTATAGTCAACTCTGTCCAGTCTAGTATAGTCTACTCTGTCCAGTCTAGTATAGTCTACTCTGCCAGTCTAGTATAGTCTACTCCAGTTTAGTATAGTCTACTCTGTCCAGTCTAGTATAGTCTACTCGAGTCTAGTATAGTCTACTCCAGTCTAGTATAGTTATTCCAGTCTAGTACAGTCTACTCCAGTCTAGTATAGTCTACTCCAGTCTAGTATAGTCTACTCTGTCCAGTCTAGTATAGTCTACTCCAGTCTAGTATAGTCTACTCCAGTCTAGTATAGTCTTCTCCAGTCTAGTATAGTTTATTCCAGTCTAGTATAGTTTATTCCAGTCTAGTATAGTTTACTCCAGTCTAGTATAGTCTACTCCGTCCAGTCTAGTATAGTCTACTCTGCCAGTCTAGTATAGTCTACTCCAGTTTAGTATAGTCTACTCTGTCCAGTCTAGTATAGTCTACTCCAGTCTAGTATAATCTACTCTGTCCAGTCTAGTATAGTCTACTCCAGTCTAGTATAATCTACTCTGTCCAGTCTAGTATAGTCTACTCCAGTCTAGTATAGTCTACTCTGTCCAGTCTAGTACAGTCTACTCCAGTCTAGTACAGTTTACTCCAGTCTGTATAGTCTACTCCAGTCTAGTACAGTCTACTCCAGTCTAGTACAGTCTACTCCAGTCTAGTATAGTCTACTCTGTCCAGTCTAGTATAGTCTACTCCAGTCTAGTATAGTCTACTCTGTCCAGTCTAGTATAGTCTACTCCAGTCTAGTACAGTCTACTCCAGTCTAGTATAGTCTACTCCAGTCTTGTATAGTTTATTCCAGTCTAGTATAGTCTACTCCAGTCTAGTATAGTCTACTCTGTCCAGTCTAGTATAGTCTACTCCAGTCTAGTATAGTCTACTCTGTCCAGTCTAGTATAGTCTACTCCAGTCTAGTATAGTCTACTCTGTCCAGTCTAGTATAGTCTACTCCAGTCTAGTATAGTCTACTCTGTCCAGTCTAGTATAGTTTATTTCAGTCTAGTATAGTTTATTCCAGTCTAGTATAGTTTATTTCAGTCTAGTATTGTTTATTCCAGTCTAGTATAGTTTATTTCAGTCTAGTATAGTTTTTTTCCAGTCTAGTACTGTCTACTTTGTAACAGTCTAATTCAGTCTGATATACTCTAGTATTGTTTAGTCTACTCTAGTGTAGTATAACTTTCTCTAGTCAACCCTAGTGTGGCATTCTATCATCCACTATACTGTAGTATAGTATAATCATCTCCAGTCTAGTATAGTCTACTCTAGTATATTATAATTGAAAATCTCACACCTTAGGAATAAAATCAAGTCTCTAGTTATAATTCTACAGTCTTTACCAGTCAGGGGTTAACTCACCACAGCTGATGGCTGTTGTTAGGCCCACCCCTCACATCAGATTCATGATGAAATTTAATAATAATGAAAAACTATTTCATCAGCTTGACTCAAATTGTTTATCACTTGTTCTTTCCATTTTCAATTGAAAACCAAAAATCAAAAAAGTGATTACAGTTTTTATTTGTTTTTGAAACAGAAACAAAAAAGATCTTGTTTTTCAAATTTTCAGTTCTAGTCTCAGATAAAAAAATACAAAATGGAAAACGGCAGTAAGAATGAATTTAAATTTAATATTTACAGTAATTACTCAGGAATCAGGTCTGATTCTGTCCCCCACTAAAATTATTTCAAATTAAAAAAAAAAAGCTTTTTAGAACAAATTTACTTGTTAGTTTCAAATGCAATTAATTGCGATTAATTACCAATTTTGTAATAATTAATTTGATAAAACTTTTCAATTCAGTTCCACCACTAGTATATAAAGAACGTTGTTGATTTATTCATCTGCAAACAGATACTATCTTCTTACCTCGCTACAATAGTGTGTTCCTTTTTGTCTGAATGTGTCCATTATGGGTGTGTGTGTGCGTACGTGCATGTGTGTGTGTGTGTGTGTGTGTGTGTGTGTGCACGTTTTGATGGCTAATCCAGTACACTCAGTTCTGCCTTGATAAACCTGACTCGTCAGTGTAAATCATACTGCTGGCTGCTGCTGAACATTCATGTTTGTATTGTTTTTACTCAGGGGGAACTAATGCTGGCAGGCAGCTGTATCAGAAACAGTCCAGAGGACAATTAAGCAATGAGCGCACGCTGCCGTACTTGTGAACAGGGGAACTCATACCAACGTAACACCTGGTCACATAATGACTTATTAAAATCAAATTTGTTCTCACGGCTGTTTTTCCGTTTCGCATTTTTGATCTGAGTCGAGAATTGAACACAAGACCTTTTTCATTGTTATTTATTCATTTCAACATTTTTTATGATTTTTGGTTTTCAATTGAAAATGGACAGAACAAATGATACACGGATTTGACTGAATCCTACACTGTCAGAAATAAAGGACAAGAATTGTACCTTTTTTTGTCACTGGGGTGGTACCCTCAAAAGTACAGTTTTGTACCTTTAACTGGGGGTTGTATCCTAAGGGGAACAAATATGTACCTTTTAGGGTACATATTTATACTCCTTAAGGTAAATATGTGTCCCCTAAGGAGTACAATTTTGTACCCTAAGGTACAGGTGTGACTAGTAAAAGGTACAAACTACAAGGGTAAAAATTTGTACCCCCAGTTAAGGTACAAAATGGTACCCTCAAAAGGTACAATTTTGTACCTTAACTGGGGGTACACATTTTTACCTTTGTAGTTTGTACCTTTTACTAGTTAAACCTGTACCTTAGGGTACAACTTTGTTCCCCTAAAGGGTACAAATATGTATCCTAAAGGGTACATTTTTGAAACCCTTAGGATGCAACCCTGCAGTTAAAGGTACAAAACTGTACTTTTGAGGGTACCACCCCAGTGACAAAAAAGGTACAATTCTTGTCCTTTCATTTCTGACAGTGTACGTTTGTTGAGTTGGAAGGTCAGATAAGGTCTTTGACATGTGAACAGCTCCAGTCCCCTCCTCACGGTGGTTCTGGTTTCTGGTCCCTGAAGTGTTTGAAGCCTTCAGTCAGAAGAGCTGCCCTCATTGTGGTTCTACTGGTTTATAAAACATGATTTCAGCTAGCAGCGGTCTCCTGGAGCTAACTGTGTTTCTGACAGGATGCAGCTTCTTCATAGTGTGGGCCACTCTGTATCGGTGCAACCTGGACGTGATGGTGTGGAACGTCGTCTTTCTAATAGTCAACTTCATGCATTTGTTCTTCCTTCTGTACAAACGCAGACCGGTGAGTTGTGGCCCTGCTCAGTTTGACCTCAGGGTCAGCTGTTTCGTGTTGGGATGCTGGTTTTAGCACCCTTATCAGCTTGTTGTTTTGGTGTCAGCAGGAGGCTGAGTTCAGGCTCTTTCTGTTTGTGACAGATTAAGATCGACAGGGAGCTGCGGTCAGTCTACAAGCGGATGTTTGAGCCGCTCCACGTTCAGGAGGCTTTGTTCCAGAGGCTGACAGGACAGTTCTGTACCATCCAGACTCTGAAAAAAGGACAAGCCTACGCTGCTGAGGACAAGACCTCTGTAGATGAACGCCTCAGCATCCTGCTGAAAGGAAAGTAGGTCCAGTTCAAACCCCTCCAGTGGTCCTGAAATCACCTAAACGCTTACATTTTTGAAAGGAAGTTTTTGAAAATGTATGTCTCCGCTGGTCATTAGAGGGACTATAACTTACAATTGATTTTTTTTAAACAATAAGCTTTAAATTCACCTGTTTTTATACTAGAAACTGATCTGAACTTCCATGTGAATGTCTGGGTGACAGGATGAAGGTATCATATCGAGGACACTTCCTTCACAACATCTACGCTAACTCCTTCATCGACTCTCCAGAGTTCAGGTCCACTGAGATGCACAGGGGAGAGAAGTTTCAGGTACAAAAAAAAAACCCTGTAAATTTTATATATATACCTCCAAATCTGACAGCATGGTTCTCAACCAGAAAAGGGTGGCTTGTGTTATTGAAACTTCTAATGAAAATGATGAGAAAAGAGTCAAATAATTTTTAAAAACGCTTTATTACTCATTGCAATGAGGAAGTCTGAGCTCATCTGGGTCTAAGAGAAAAACCTGCCTTTATACTCCCTCATACCCATCATAAAACTTGACCACCCCGTCAAACTTTGGGTCACAAACACACACACCCAACCGGGTCGGGTCGAGCCTATCTGTTTTAACATCTGCTGTCAGGGGGAGGCAGGAACAGAGCTGTTATACCACCCACCATAAAAAAATGAGGTAGGGTCAAGAAAGACTTCACTCCACACGTCTATTGATAGATATTGTATTTGTTATTGAATTATCGTACAGCCCTACTTCACAAACAAAATAATATCCATGTCTTCTATGAATATTAAAATGTCTTTGCCCAGACTAAGTATCTGATTGCTAAACATACACTATCACTACACAAGCTTTTGGTTTTTAGGTTTGTACCACAGATCCATCCCACCCATTCCTTACAGGATAAACTGGCAGCCGGTGTGTTAGTACTGACAAACCCTCTAACTCTGTGAACCTGGCTGTATGTTTCCCTGTCAGGTCACCATAGTGGCAGAAGAAAGCTGTAAGTTCCTGTGTTGGTCTCGAGAGAGGCTCACCTTCTTCCTGGAATCAGACTCTTTCCTCAATGAGGTGTTTAAGTTCCTCATCGGCAAAGACATCACAAACAAGCTGTACTCTCTGAATGACCCCACCCTCAGCAACAAGGTAGGAGATCCTGGAGGACTCTACAGCTTCTCTGCACTGATGGATTTAAAAGGTCATCTGGGTTGGTCTAACATTTATCGACAATAAGGACCGCACCTACTAGTGGCATTACTCAAGGTGGATGGAGCCTCTAGACACATGAAGTAGTCCTCTGATTACTGTAGAACAATACTCATAGTCAGATCAGGAGAGAAACTCCTGCAGTGAAAATTTTGTAGCTAATTTTGAGGTGTTTTCAACAATTCTTGAGCTAAAAATAGCCACTGATATGGTAGAAGTCTATATTACCTGTTAGTTAGCCCAGTGATTCCCAACCTGGGGGTCGCGACCCCCACTAGTGGTCGCCAAAGCCTCTCAGGGGGTCGCCAGGACCTCTCCACTTTGAGGGGTTAAAAATGTATTTATTATATTTTTATAAGTTTACCAAAATTAATTTATTCTGACCTTAATATTAAATATCATGCATGTATTTCATGTTTGTGTAACATAGCGAAGTCTTTACAATTTTGTAATAAATCTTGAGTCAATAAAAAAATGAAAAATAACTAGCGATCTACCGGAAACCCGATCGGTACTGCGCATGTGCGAATCTTACGTAACACACCAGTCTAGCGACGCATGCAGCTGCTGCAGAGCCCTCCTCTCCGTCGGATCAACTAAAGTTTCCAGCGGAGACGCCTGGACAGTCCTACATCCAGTAGACTTTCAACAGCATTGCCAGTAACGGACTGGCAACTGGGAGATCTCCTGGTCTCCTCACCGCAAAACCTGACCCGCTCCGTGATTATACTGACGATCAGCACGTTTCTAATAAATAAATAAACAATCCGTCATGGCTCCTCGGGCGTCTGTCCTCCTAAAAGCTGCAAAAACGCAGCAAAGCTGAGTCACAGACCCTCTCCTCTCTGTGGGTTTGAGTGCGCTGCAGACCTGACGCCCCTTCCTTAACCTCTACAGTTAGAACGCTATATTACCTGTTAGCTAACCTCTACAGTTAGAACACTATTTTACCTGTTAGCTAACCTCTACAGTTAGAACACTATATTACCTGTTAGCTAACCTCTACAGTTAGAACTCTATATTACATGTTAGCTAACCTCTACAGTTAGAACACTATATTACCTGTTAGTTAACCTCTACAGTTAGAACACTATATTACCTGTTAGTTAACCTCTACAGTTAGAACACTTATATTACCTGTTAGTTAACCTCTACAGTTAGAACACTATATTACCTGTTAGCTAACCTCTACAGTTAGAACACTATATTACCTGTTAGTTAACCTCTACAGTTAGAACACTATATTACCTGTTAGTTAACCTCTACAGTTAGAACACTTATATTACCTGTTTCTAGAGGCACCACTCACTGAGTGACGTCACAGGTTAGTGTGGCTCTTAATGTGGATAATTGATAGAATACCCCAGATCAGAATGAAGCAGACGACTCTTTAACTGGAAGATGTTGAATGCTTGTAGGAGGTGAAGAAAATGGACCGCCAACCCAGCTTGTGCTCTCAGCTCTCCATGATGCAGATGAGAAACAGCATGGCAAGCACCAGCGACACAGACGATGTCCTGAACCAGATTCTACGAGGAGGATCTGCTGGATCATCACTTCGTAAGTCCAGCACCGTCTCTCTGCCCATGAGCCGCATAGAGCACCAAGTACCCAGGGGTGGCACCAATAATCAGGCACATAAAAATTATCTTTTTTTTTAGCATTCAAATGACATGTTTAAAATTTTTAAAGTGTGTAAAGCAGGGGTCACCAACCTGTCTATGTCAATTAAAGTTGATTACAGAGCATTCAGGAAAATGAACGAGTGATGATGCTTTCAGTTAGGTGGCGGTAGAAACTGCATGCCACATCCAAACCCATCCATGTGTTTGCTGCTCAGCAGCAGGCCAAGTTGAGCGACATGCAGCGTCCTGCAGACAGTGCCGTCCAGTGCACTGAATTCTGGTTAAAATGTCAATTTGTGTGCAGTGCATCCTGTCACAGGAACATAAACACTGCTGCTGCTCTCTCCTTTTTAATCAGCAGCAGTTAGGCCAGGGCTTTCTGGTTCTAGTGGAAAAGCATAAACATTCAGTAAAGAAATGTCTGTATCTTCCAATTCTCCTGCAGTCATGTTATACCTGTCTTCTTTGTCCATAAAAGCAGATATTTTTTCAAAAATGTATTTTTAATATATTAGAGTGGCCACCCCTCTTTTACGTCCCGATTTATAGGATGCCGATAGACCTGGCTAAATCCCTGTTCATTATTAAATGGGTCTCTTGGAGAAATATTATGTCCACTTTGTCCCATTTCATCTTTTGAAGGATCTTGCTTCTCTTAAATGGGTTAAGGACTCGCTTCACATTGGAAACCGGCATTTGGTCCACACCTGAACCGCTGCAGCGTCTTCACAGATGAACGAGATGAACTCAGGAGGAAAGGTGCAGCAGCGGTTCGGGCCCGGACGCAGTGCCGGCTCCGTTTGGAACAAACCTGGTCATGCTGCCACCCCCTTCCACCAGCTCGTGCTGTACCGATTGTTGGACAGTTGTCGGACCAGTGAGAGCTGCATAACTGCATGCTGTCATAGGTGTGCTTGATTTCCAACACGGAAAAGCACAAGAGTAAACCGTGAGGGAGGAGTTAATAATTGGCTCAGTCAGTTTTAATGATCGTGTAAAACCCAGATCATAATTGCAAATAAACTTTGATTAATTGAGCAGCCCTAGTGGTTAGTGGATGGTGGTTAGTGGTTTGTGGTTAGTGAATGGTTTCCTGGGTCAGATCCTTCTTCAGGAGGAATTTCAGCTTTATTCAAGTTTAGTCTTTTTTGAGACGTTTGGACTCTGAACCATGATTCAGATCTCCTGAAATCAATCTGCAGCAGATCCCTGCTGACCGACTTCATTCTTCTTTGTCTGTTTCTAGAAAAATCACCTGACAACAAGTCCTCCACTAAAATGAAGCCTATAGAGGAGGGGATGGAAAATGATGTGTTTGAAGAACCTTCTCAGCAGCTCTCCAACACCTCCACGGAAGAGGTGTAGAATGGAGGAGTCCGTTTATCTATCCAGTCACACAGAGTGATAGTTCTCACTTTTGTTCTATTAAACATGATTTCAGTGTAAAGATACAGCTAAAATTTTTAATGTTTTTTATAAAGTTAAATAATGTTTGCCCCTCATGTCAAAGTGAAACTCCTATATTATGTAGATCCATCACACATCGTTAAATATTTCAAACCTTTTCTTATTGGTTTTTGATGGTTATGGTTACAGAAAACCGAGTGTTTCAGAACATTACATAAGAAAACCCTAACCTAAACAGAAACATCAGTTTTCTGATCGTTTCTATCCACTCAACACCAGGTTGAACTTCCTGCATCAGTGTTTTGTAGCATGTGGAGCTGCTAGGGTGTGATGGAAGTCCAGGTCGGTTTGAAAGCCTCCTTCAGCTCATCTGCTTTGCTGGTCTGGTGTCTCTCATCTTCCTCTTGACAATCCCCCATAATTCTCCATGGGGTTCAGGTCAGGACCATCTGCTGGCCAATCAGAGCTCAGTAACACCACGCAGTCACTGAAGCAGCTTTTGGGACTTTGGGCGCGGTGTGGGCAGGAGCCGAGTCCTGTTGTGAAATTAAATGAAAAAAGCTGCACTGATACAGGAATTCATGCAAAAGGAGGTCCAACCAAATATTGAGGGAATAGAAATGAACCGATTATTCTGTTTGAAATGTCCTGTTTTATTGATCTAATAGGCTTTATGCACAGAGTACTTAGTAGAACTTCCGGTTTAAAATTAACTCACGGGACCATTTCCGGTTCCATTTGAAACATGAAGATTTCCAGAGTTAGAGTGCATTTCCAGCTACAGATATTGTTTATAATCAAAACAAGTAATAGTATAGTATAGTACAGTATGATATATATATTATAGCACTAAGAAATGAAGCCATCATATAAGTATCAGCGACGGGAAGCCTCGACAGCTGAACACTGCTGTGTTCCGTTGTGTACCGCATCAGCTGAATATAATTCATCAGTCCGTTTCCACACATTTCACTGAATAAATAACTACAAAAAAGGAAGGATTGTGAACTTAAGAAGAGAAAACGTGATCATTTCTAACCACACCGTGTCTGCAGTCCACACTTTGCAGCACAGTAGTCAAAGAGCCGAGTGGAGGAGGCTAACGGAGGAGGCTAAAGGAGGAGGCTAAAGGAGGAGGCTAAAGGAGGAGGCTAAAGGAGGAGGCTAAAGGAGGAGGCGCGGCGCCGTTCGTGTGTTATTTCACTGGAACAACTATTCTTTTGGTGAATGAAGACTTGGTGTTTGATAACGTACAGCTAGACCAGAGAAAGTTGTGAAGCAGTTGGAGCCCACGATCACGGCTATATAGATTTGTCTCCCTGTTTTTTGATGATGGAAGCTACGAGCTAACGCTGTTAGCTTACCTTCAATTTCATGAATAAAGCTGGTTATATGCAGCTTAAAGTCCTTCACCCGCTTGCTCACAGACGTCTCTGTGTGTTTTTCAAAAATCCGGTGGACATCGTTTACCGTGATGCGCGGCAGGTCTTGAAGAAAACGGGTAAAAAAATCCATTTTGTCCAGTTTGTGTGGGAACAGCGTTGAACCGGAAGGGAGGGGCAGCGTCTATCGCAACCAGGAAGTGACCGTGCATAAACCCTGTCACTGCCCGATCGGTAACAGAAACCCAATCGGTTCTGCGCATGTGCGAAGTGAGTCTACATCCACTGAAGCTTTTTACGGTAATTACGAGTCAGAGTTTCTGTTAAGATGTTAACAGTAATAAGTATTTATTATAAAGTTTACAATAATAACAACGTTTCATACAATGTTGAAGAAAATAAAAAGGGAGTTATGGATCAGGACGGCCCGATCCTTACTGCGCATGCACAGAGTCGGACGGTACAGATCAGGTCTACCCGATTGGTTCTGCGCATGTGCAGAACGCGTGTACTCGCAGTGAAGTATTTTACGGTAGTTACGGTTCAGAGTATCTTTTAAGGTGTTAACAAGTATATAATACATTTTTATACATACATAATGTATTAAAATGTTTATACACATAGGTACCCATTGTTTAAATGGTCCGAGCAGTCGAGAAAGAGGCTAAGTTGTTGGTAAAAGCTAAGGGCTAACTGAGAGCTAACCGTCTCATTCAAAAGACTTGAATGTCACTAAGTTGGCGAAAAGAGGAAGTGACGTAGGCTTCGCGCATGCGCAGAACCGATCGTGCCACCGGGTACGGATCGGGCAGTGACAAACCCTATGGAATCCTCAAATTGAAGGTCTTCATTACCTCTAACCATAACCATCAACATATAACTTTATGGCATGAAGGGCAAAGATATAGAACTTTTTCACAAAAGGTTACCTACCCGTCACTAGAGTGAAATATGGTTGTAGAGGTTGTTGTTTAATAGTTGTACCTTGTTTGTATTTTTTTAATAGCGAGTATCGTAGTAATCTCTGACATTAGTATATTTTACTCTGTACTTTTAAACATGGTAGATTAGAATGTTATATGTACAACCCACTATTAGTAAAAATGCTGTACAGCTTTTCTCAGATCAGACACTAAACTTAAAGTACAGCAGCCTTCCAGGTGTTATAGTTTCCTCTGTGTGTGTACAGTATGTGTATTCCTGTATCATTTATAGCAACATGCAGCATTTTATTTTTTGACTGCACATATTCAACATTAAACAAAGCAAATTTAATAAAGAATTTTGAAAAAGCTCTCACAATCTGGGGTTACAGATAAATGAGAAGACTTGTACGGTATTATGTACAACAATAGTATGTGTATACATGCTAGTATAATAAAAGTGTATGTGGCCTGGATAGTCTCCCCAAGGCCCTTGGACACGGGGGACTCATGAATCCAAAGCAGAGACAAACAGATCAATTTGAAATAAATGAATATTTAACTACTGGAATTTATAAAACAAGTAGGGGTGGGAATTTAACGTGTCAATTTTGATTAATTAATTACAAAAAAAGCTTTTAAAAAAGTAACTTTATTATTTAGTATTAATTACTTTATGAGTGGTTTTACTTCACCGTACTTTTTACTCTTACTTGAGTATTATTTTTGTTAAGTATCACTACTCCTACTTGAGTAAAATCTCTGACTCCTCTATTTACTGCGAGTAACTTTAAAGGAAAAACAAACATGTTTTAACAAAAATACACCAGACAGACACAGACCTAACGTTTATTAAAGGAAACCACATGTTTGTTTTCCTACTCTCATTTTCTATAGCTAGCTATCTTTATCTAGCTTGCACAAAAGCTAGACATAGCCAGCTAGTTAAATGAGCTAAAAAAGATGGCTACCTAGCTAGTTTTATAGTTGCATAGCTAGCTCTACTAAGTTTTGCCAATATATTTTTAAAAATACTTTGAAAAGTGTTTCTTCTGCTTAAAATTAGCAGTTTTGATATCATGTTATGTATTTGTATCAGTGTTTTTCATTTTAGCCTTTAAGATACTAGAATTTCCCCCAAACTTTATATTTTTGTCTGTCTGATGGCATCATTTTTAAAAAAATCAGATGGATGTTACTCAGTACTCAAGTAGACTTTTTACCAAATACTTTTTTACTCATACTCAAGTATTTTTTGGGACAGCAACTTTTTACTTTTACTTGAGTAAACATATGTTGAAGTAGTGCTACTCTTACTTGAGTACATTTTTTGGGTACTCTACCACCTCTGCGCCCCGTCCAGTTCGGTTTTAAGGGCCGGTTTTACGATGGGGACAGACAAAATAAGGAGCCGGGGTCCGGGACGGGTCGGGTCCACACACCGCGCGCGCACACACACACACACACACACACACACACACACACACACACACACACACACACACACACACACACACATCAAAAACGAGGTAGAAGTCTCTCAAGACAGTGGGTCAGTCTGAACACCGCGCTGCTACAAAGGAACTACAGCAGGAGCAAATGAGACTGGAGGAAAAAGACTCACTCAGGGTGTTTCACATGGTGGTCATTTATTATTATTATTTAAAAACAATATCCTTCTGAAATGTGCTTAAAATGAATAAATAAAACAAAGATCTGTTCTTTTAGGTCTGTCCAGTTTTAGCCAGGGATATTAGATTGTTCTTTTACTGTTTTGAACTGAAATGTAATTTAAATTCTTTTTTCAGAAATTGAAGGAGCTTGAGTTTACAATATTAAAGTTCAGGTCCTCCACTAGAATTATTTTAAATAAACAAATGGCTTTTTGAGGCAAATTTTCTTATTTTAAAATGCAATTAATTGCAGAGCCTGTAATTAATTTAGTTAATTTTTTAAATCAAGTCCCACCACTAAAAACAAGGTAAAAAATGGAATAAAAACGAGCTAAAATATAATAAAACCCCATAGTAAAATCCAAGATTAAAGAGACCAATAATCCTTCACTGCCTCCCAGGAAATAGCTACATTTTCTGCATTTTGAACAATTTGCTATTTTTAAGGAATCTAGCCAAGCAAATTTTGCTTACCCCTTTGGCAGATTTTTATTTATTTATTATTTTGGCTCAAATCTAGAAAATGTGACCATATTTAAGAAGATTTGGCCTATTTCAAGTAGGGCTGTAAGAATATATTTTCTTTTTAGACAAAAATAAGTCAAAATGTCTAAAAACAAGGCGATTTTACTTTCTTAGAAATCAGTTTTTGCAGTGTAGTTAACACTTATAAATGTGATGCGTAAAGTTTAACAACATGTACTCGCATTGATGAGGCAACCGTCTCCTCAACTCCCATTGGCTGTCGAAGCTGAGGGGAGCCTCTTTCTGATCAGCAGTTACAACTTCTGTCCAGCAGAGGTCACTGTTCAGTCAGAAATGTGTAGAAGACAATGCTAATATTCTTTTTCTTTTCTTTGGATTAGCTGTGTCAAAACAGCTAGTCTTCCTGGAGTCCATCCAACATTCTGTCATACAGTGTTTTCACATCTTCACAATAATCACACCAACAGAAAATAAAAACACAAAACTAGCAACCAACATCAGACGCACAAAGACAAACAAGACCTCGTTGATACGTTCTTCATGTTGTTTTAATACAAGGACGCCAGAACTACATGGGTTCATTCTTCTTAGATTAGAATACAACATCATGTAACTAGGATGAGGAATATACATAATGTCAGTGTTCAGAGAGCAAATATTTCTTTAAAATAATTTTTAATTGACGTTGTCTTCCTTAACAATGTGACCACCATGCCATGTAAGCACTGACCTGTAGGTTACAGTTCTCTTAGCATTAGCTGATTGTGCTCCAGGCTGAATAAACCTGCCTTCAATAGCATGTCTAGTTTCATCAGAACTCAGCTTCTGATGTAGTACTCTTGGTACTTTAGTCGGTATAGTGTTCCTGGTCAAATTCAGAAGTGATGCCTTAAATCTTTCCTTTACCTTCAACCAGGATGATTAACGGTGCATCCAGCTGACATTAGTTCTGTGTGAGCAGAGTTCACATCTAGCTGCTTTGTTTTGCACAGTTTGCAGTGATTTCATGTGACTGCAGCACCTGACCAGACCTCTGAACAATAATCGAACTGTGAAAGCTCCAGGGTTTCCATTACATGTTCAAGGCAGTATATGACAACATCTTCTAACCACTGAGACCTCTGACCATCGTTCTGACCACAAGTATAAAATCAATGTAGTGGATGAAAGGTCAGCAGGTGTCACACGACGGCTCCAGGAGGGTCCGCTTACAGACCAGGGCTAACCGTTCCTGGTTTGTCCACTCTTCAAACCTCTCCCCAGCCATCTGGAGGACAGTCCTCTCCTTTTCAGGCTTTGATTATGTAGCATCAGTAAAATGTGGTCAATAAGATATCAAAGTGATCAAACGAATGATCAGTATTCAGAAACGTATGAATATTAATCTGGTTTGGCTCAAATACCTTATTGGCACTAATACTAGGTTATTTCAGGGAATTAATGATTTGACAAGGAGGCAAAATATAGTTTATAAAAATCACTTTATTTCTATATTTTCCCAATTTATTTACAAAACAAAACAACACATTTAGAAAATGTTTATCAAAATGATTAAAGACGTTATAAAAAGATCAAAAGAGCGTGAAGCTGAGAAA
Organism: Callopanchax toddi; assembly: GCA_006937965.1. NCBI lineage: Eukaryota > Metazoa > Chordata > Actinopteri > Cyprinodontiformes > Nothobranchiidae > Callopanchax > Callopanchax toddi. The sequence goes on from SSNR01000542.1 coordinate 84,402, forward strand.
TGAACCCGATTAGTCATGATAAACAACCTGACAGCAGACGTAGCTGAAGGGTGAACTAGACCAGTCAGTGACTTCTGACTGGATTCAGAGACAGTCTGTCCACAGGGGGGACATTCAGGACGAGGAGGACTGAAGAAGGTCCAGTCAGTAAAGTGATCACCTCGACTTCGCTGACTGGTGTGGACTCTCGCTTTAGATAACGCCCTCCAGTTTCCCTGGTAAGTATTTGATACACTTACTAGTTAACATTTCCAGAAATCTTTTCAGTTCTCTGCCAAATCCTAAACTGAACCCATGTCTGATAAACTGTAAGAGCTAGAGGTAGGCGCAGCAGGTCAAGCGTGGTGAGGCTTGGACGTGAGTCAGCACACACACACACACACTTGGGATTAAGTCGGTTGAACACCCATCCCAGTGAGAGTCAGGCTACTGACTCTCACTGGGATGTGACGTCATCTGTTCCCCGCTTAGTGGGCTGCAGCGCTGCTCCTCAAGTTTACAAGATGCCAAAGTGCAGCTTGCTTCACAGATGAACTGCAAAGGAGTTTCCCTCTTACCAACCTGGTGGGGACCAATGGGAGGCCGAGTGCACCGTTGGTCCATGAGTTTTAGTGTCTAACAAAAGATCTTATAGCTCACATGGACACAGAAAAACAAACTGTCTGAGACGAGAGTTCTTCTGCTAAGTTGACGGAGTTTTTAGTTTCACTTGGACAAAGTGAGAATGCTGTAAATGTGGCACCGCATAGCATTTCATCTGCAGTATAATCTCAGTGACGTGGAAAGATTTTCTCCTTTTGGCAGGAGGTTGTAGCTCAGTGGTGTAAGAGCTTGATCTGGAGGATTGCAGGTTCAAATTCCTTTCCGGTTGGGTAATTTTTGTACTTTTGTACTTATGAAAGCTTATCTGAAAGTTGTTATTTAACTATTCTTCATAACCACACGGAGGAGGGATACTTTAAATAGGTTGCCGTTTTCTTTGAATGTAAACAGTGCCAAAGTGTTTCACAATATGGTCACCCTATATGGTCACCCTAGTAGTCTAATTAAATGTTGAATTGAGTCCAATTAAAGGAACATTATTGGTAAACAACGTAGCTTAAGTCCGTATTTTTTCATGCCTCGTCGTAACAACATTCTAACATAGTGAAACTCCTCTGAAACAGCTGTTAGCTGTGACAGAAACCAGAGCGACTGAAAGTCCTCAGTACTTATCCTGCTTGACTCTGTTACCATGGCAACCTTTAGTCCATTCTATCTAGCCTGGGCGTCACAGGGGGAGCACACTCCTGGTCTGAATCCTACCTCACAGGTCGGTCGTTTAATGGATCCTGGCTCGGTCACTCCTCTGCCGTGCGTCACCTCGCCACAGGGGTTCCCCAAGGCTCCGTACTGGGACCTCTTCTCTTTGCGATTCACACCACCTCACTGGGTCAGATCATCTGATCACATGACTTCTCCTACCACTGCTATGCTGACGACACACAGCTCTACCTGTCAGTCCCACCTGATGACCTCACAGTCTCAGAGCGAATCTCAGACTGTCTCTCTGATAGATGGAGATGGATGAAAGCCCCTCATCTCCAACTCAACCTCTAAAACTGAACTGCTTGTCCTCCCAGCCAAACCAACCAAACAACACAACGTCTCACTCCAGACTGACTCCCTATCTCTGGTCCATCAGAGACAGCTGAGATCTGACAACCAGCTGACCTTTAAAGATCAGGTTTCCTCTGTCGCTTGTTCGTGCTGCTTCGCTTTGTTCAACATCCTAAAGATCAGACCACCTGACCCAATCCACCACCCAGCTCCTGGTCCAGTCTACGGTGCAGCGTGTAGCTCAGTTGGTAGAGTGGCCGGTCTGGCAACCGGAGGGTCGCCGGTTCGATCCCCAGCTCCAGCTGGGTTAGATTGTTGTTGTGTCCTTGGGCAAGACACTTCTCCCAACTTGCCTACTGGTGGTGGTCAGAGGGATTGGGAAGGGCGTTGGTGCATGGCATCCCCGCCTCTGTCAGTGTGCTCCAGGGCAGCTGAGGCTACAACGTAGTTCATCACCACCAGTGTGAGAATGTGAGAGTGAATGGGTGAGTGACTGTTGTGTTGTACAGCGCTTTGGGGAGTGTTCAGCGCTCTATAAATACAGGCCATTTACCATGGTCATCTCCCTCCTCGACCACTGCAACGTCCTTCTAACTGGTCTCCAGCCTGGACTGTGAAACCTCTACAGATGTTCAGAACGCAGCAGCACGTTTGGTCTTCAGTCAGCCTAAAAGAGCACATGTCCCCCCTCTGTTCATGGAGCTCCACTGGCTACCTTTAGCTGCTGCATCAAATCCAAGTCTCTACCACTAGCATACAGGGTCCTGAAAGGAGCGGAGGCCCATCTACTTGAATCCTCTTGCTAAGGCATGACTCGGTCACTCCGGTCATCAGAGGATCATCAGCTAGCAGAGCTACACCAAGCTGGGACAGTCCAGACTCTTCTCATGTGTCGTTCCACGATGGAGGAATGACCTACCAAGCTACCAGAACAGGGGCGTCCCTGTCCGTCTTCAAGAACCTCCTGAAGACCCAGCTCTTCACAGAACATCTTCTAGACCAGCTCCTACCTTCACTACTGCTCTGGACTCTCTTCATGCTCTTCACTCTATCCTGTGTTCTTTTCCCTCACGGTCACCTCAGAGACCAGTGTTAGACCATCTAAGTAGTTTGTTTAGGGTTAATGTCAGGGTTAGCTGTTTGTTAGCCTCAAAGTAACATCTTGGTTACAATATGATCAGTGGAGTCGATTTAACTGTACAGTATTGTCCATGTAAATGTTCAGTTGAGTCTAATAAAATGTTCAGTTATTTATCTCTAATCATTTCCCCATGCAGGTGGATTTCTTCACAAAAGAAAGTCATCCTCTGGCAGGCAGAACATAAAGAAATAGATGTCAAGAAAAAACAAGTCAACAACCAACTTCTGTGAAAAGGCTGCTAATAAGTTCATCATCTAGTCCATTTTAGATGGGAGGGTGTTTTTTAAAATCTTGGTTTGGTGAAAAGTAGAAGCAGATGTTAGTCACCAGGGTGCTCATTTAGAAAACTTTGCGTAGAATTCTTACTAAAAATGTTCTTAAGCTCAGCAAAAAGTTTTCACTTACGCAAAATTAATTTCCGATCTATAAAACTCTGCGTACTCACAGATCCACGTAATTCTGCTTTATAAATCGCTCTCAGACCTAGAACTGTGCTCAGCTGTTTTTGGGTCAGAACCCTCCTCCTACACACCCACATTCATACGGTCAATGCTAAGTACCTCATGATAACTGATATGCATAAGCCGGTGGGTTTCTGGCTTTTAACAGTAAATCGTGACAACAGAGAGGTTTAGAAAACGTGATTTCACAGAGGCTGAAACTTGAGGTTCTTGTGGTGAAGTGGATGGATGGAAAAGTGTTTTATTAAGTGATCAAATGTTGACGCATTACGAGAACACGGAAGTGTTCTGAGAGTCAGACTGCGTTCAGTCTGACAGAGAGGTCGTTCAGGATCTAAGAGAAACGTTTAATGACAACATTTAATTTAATCCAAAGGGGGGAAAACCATCTTGTTGTTCATCCTATCAAACAGTCAACCTGTTGGACAATTCGCTTGTTGAAGGGAAGCAGAGAATGGCTGGTGACACCGGGTTTTACTGGTTCCGATGGTTCTGTTGATGTAACACTGGACCCAGTTCAGCACATAGATCCATAGGATGCTCTATCAGCTGATCGATCAGACAGTCATCATCTAGAAATCTCTAAAAACTCTCCCCCATCCATGAGTCTGCCTACTGACTGAGCAGCGCAGCGCAGAAGTGTCCCTGCAGGATTCAGAAGTCTCAGTAATCACAATTAATGCACCAATAAGTGCAGTTATTATATAATCTGAAGACGTCTGTATGAACATAATGTGATATTATTCTAAAATGCGACATATGTTATTCAGATTCTCATTTTTATTCTGTTCAGAGACGGGATTGTTGGTTCTGTGTGAGCGAGGGTCTACAAGTCTGACATTGTGTCTTAAAGTGATAATATGCAACTTTTTCATATTTTTAAATCTTTTCCTTGAGCCAGTCTGTGCTAATCTGACCCTTTACAGAGTTAATGAAAAGTCACGTAGCCCCATCTGGTGGTTAGATCCAGAATACCACGATTGCAAGATCTCCGTCGCCGTCACGGTACCCAGGAAGTCACGTGTCTCACGAGGGTTAGGCTAACCCAAAGTGGCTAGCTGTTATGCTAGCGCTGGAGTGTTTTTAGCTCATGATTCCTGATTTTTTCCCATCTCTCCCTGCTTGAACACAGCTGATTTCTTTGAAGGAGTAAATAACCGCTCCTGTAGAAAGCTATGAAGGCTGAGGAGACATTTCAACAGGTAGATTTAGGCGTTTAGAAGCTGAAACAATATGCTAACTTGTGTAATGCAATGATTTAAAACGGACACCAGAGGGCGCCCAAAACAAGCAAAACTGCATATTATCACTTTTAATTAATCATTTTTCCATCTCACCAGCTGCTCTGTCATGAACCAGTTCTCATACTGACGGTAAACTGCTCCACTGGTTGCTTCTTGTGACATCTCTTCTGACAGACGACATACAGAGCAGTTAGTGGAACACAGCTGATTGACGACACCAGCAATATCCCAATGAAGACCTGACAAGTCACAGGGTATTCCATTTGCTCTGACTTGCCCTGGAGACACAACACAGACACAGAGTTAGAAACACACACACACATATACATGTGCTGTCTCACACCTGGGACTCTCTGCTCCAGGACCAGCTGGTGGAGATGGGCGTGACCAGCCCTGCAGATTTGACAGGTCTGGGTTGGTCACGCCCATCGGGACGAACAGCTGATAATCACTGCATTGGCTCCCCGTATGTTTTAGGATCGATTTTAAGATACTGTTAATGGTTTTTAAGTGTCTTAATGGTCTTGGCCCTTCTTATCTTTCTGAACTGCTTTTTCCATATGAACCCTCGCGGTCACTGCGCTCCTCTGGCAGCCGTCTCCTAGTCATCCCTAAAGTCAGGACACACACCCACGGCGAAGCTTCTTTTGGTTATTACGGCCCTCGCCTCTGGAACGGACTGCCAGAGGACCTCAGGACCGCAGAGAACGTTCAGGTTTTTAAGAATAGACTCAAGACCCACCTTTTTAGATTAGCTTTTAACTGATTATTATTTATTTAGCTTTTTATTCACATTTTATTGGTCATTTTACTATTCATATAAGTTCTCGTTATTTTATATGCTACGCATTTTAATCCTCCAGTGTTTCCTCTGTGGAGCCCTCTGCCTTGAGACCGGTGGTCGGCGGTGGCGGCTCGGGCGCTCCCCGGTAGGGCACGGGCAGTGGCGGGGGTTGCCACCCTCCATACCCGGGTGCCCTTGGTTGGTGTGTGGCTGCTGACCTGGTTCTACAGCTGACGAGGCAGAGGGCCCACTTGACGGCGTGTTTCTCATTACTGGAGCCATCTGAGCTCAACATAGTGTTTACTGTGGTTTTGATGTGTATGTGTGCCTGGGAATGGGTTGTGGACTGGGAGGGGAGAGTGTCATAATTGTTCTATGTGTGGGAAAGGGAGGGAATGTGGGTTGTATGGGTCATTTTAATCTGTCAAGCACTTTGTGTTGCTCGCTGGGGCATGAAAGGTGCTATAGAAATAAAGTTTGATTTGATTTGATAACGACATGTCACACCTACAGCGGTGACATTTTTGACGAAGACCGCAAACGTGAGTCAAAACATGTCAAGGTTACAGGTTTTATTTGGTTTTACTGTGTTCTGTTTTTATTTGGGTTTTATTGTATGTTGCTGTTACTGTATGTTTTTATTTGTATTGTGTCTGCACCTGCACAGTGACCTTGGGTCTTAGAAAGGCACCTTAAATAAAATGTATTATTATTATTATTACTAATAAACAAAGACTTACTTAGTGACCATATATGCTGGAAAAAAGAACCTCAGTGACTGTTGAACAAAGAGACATGATGGTGAAATATCTCTTCATTGTTTGTTGAAGTAAACTGCCAGCTGTTTCATTTTAGAAGACCTAGTCTCAAGCTGTCAATCCATGCTCACACACCACTCCTCCAGTAGCTATTAACCCTTGCCTATCAGCATAGTTGCTACGTGCTACATGTATATAATGCAACCAGAGCTAGTTAGCATAGCTTGTAGATCAAATGGAGTTTAAGAAGCTCTGAACTCACCAGATCTTTGTTCCATGCTTGGTAGGTCGGTGTACCTCCCTGGATGTAGTTGACGATATAGAAGCAGAAGAGTCCGATGAGGAGGAGGGGACTTACTCCCGCCCACATGATCTTCCAATACCAGTTAGGACGATGACCCAGCATGTCTTCAATGTCTTTTTCAAACCTTACATGAGAACAACATTCGTAAAATCTATTATTTAAAAACCATTGTGAGAACAGTCCTGTTTAATCAGATCAACCAGTCTAAGGCTGGTTTCCAGTTTGTGAAAAAGCAGCTGAAGCATCTACAGTGCTCTGCTAAACATCAACAGAAAGCAGGAAAGGGAAGCTAGAAATGACCTTTTGATTCCGTAGTAGTAGCTGATGATTGTGACTTCAAAAAGAACAATGAAGAGCAGGGAGAAGGTGGCGCCGTAGTCGTTAAACATGGAGAACCAGTAGTTCCCTGATGTGGTGGTGAAGCCCAGGCCGAGAAGCAGGCACAGTAAACACACCAAACCTGGAAAATACAGCATCTGTCTATTACTAAGAGTCGTGCTTCACAATGCATTAGAACGAGCTGTCTTTGTGTGTTGCTCCTGTGCCGGGCAAAAAACTCACGGATCAGATCGGATCACAGATTTGAGTCAAATAGATCAGATCATTTTTCAGATCAGCAGAAATTACAATAAAAGACAAATAACTTTTTTTCTGCTCAATCCTGATTAAATGCAAACAACATTTAACTCAAGAGGTCAATCTGATGCTTAAATAAAACTTTTAATCAAATTAAACTCTCGCGAGTCTGACAGAGCAATGACCCGGTTTCTTCTGCTCGCTGCAGTCTCACAGCTGCAGGTGAGGGGTGTGACGATGGAGATGCTGCTCTGTGGCTCCTGACTGAACACCGGTTATAATATTAAGGTTCATTAGCTCGTATAAAAGCCCAACACAACACGTTGTCTTAGACAGAAATACGAGTCTGCTTTCTCCATCAGATAGATCAGCTGACAGGCATGGAGGATCAGCCGCTCTGCGTGCGCACGCATCAGAGAAGTCATCAGATATTGATCGTACAGTGATCCTTTGTTCTGGTCATTTAAAATGACTGATTCTGATATGCGATGACAAAATGAACTCTTTTCTCAGAGGGGAATTATTAATCAGCTGATTCAGAGCGCGAGCTGTCGGGTCGGGGAGGATTTAAACGCACGAGCGCTGCTGGATCCACAAACCGTGTCCCGAACCATAGAGAGCGATCCGTACAGATCACAGATCTGTTGTGACCCGTTCACCCCTCCTGGGCATGTGTGAGTTGCGTGCGTGGGTCAGATGTACTGTGATTGTGTGTGTGTGTGTGTGTGTGTTGGAGGTCGTGTCACGTGTGTCCACTAGCTCCAGAGGCCATGTGAGCTCTCAGTCTCTGCGCTGCAACAGGATGAGAAGCTCCTCAGATCCTGCAGGCTGCTTTTGGAAAGATGAAGAGCAGGTTCAGGGCCATCTTCCTGAAAGCGCTGGAGGTGCACCACACCTCATGTAAGTTAACACAGAGTGGACATTTATTTTGTGTGTGTGTATATATATAAATATATATATACACTCAGTGGCCACTTTATTTGGTACACCTTGCTAGTACCGGGTTGGACCCCCTTTTGCCTTCAGAACTGCCTTCATCTTTCGTGGCATCGATTCAACAAGCTACTGGAACCTTCCTCAGGGATTTTGGTCCATGTTGACATGATAGCATGACATGTCCTCCACACCATGACACCACCACCATCAGCCTGAACCGCTGATACAAGGCAGGATGGAGCCATGCTTTCATGTCGATGTCAAATTCTGACCCTACCATCTGAATGTGGCAGCAGAAATCCAGACTCATCAAACCAGGAAACATTTTTCCAATCTTCTGTTGTCCAATTTTGATGGGCCTGTGCAAAATGTAACCTCAGCTTCCTGTTCTTAGCTGAGCACCCGGTGTGGTCTTTGGCTGCTGTAGCCCGTCTGCCTCAAGGTTTGACGTGTTGTGTAAAGTACTCTGGGAGTCCCTAGAAAGCGCTATACAAGCACAGGCCATAGTATGTACAGCAAACTCTTCTCACCGTTAAGCATCTCGTGGCTCATTTGAGACATGAGTCTGAAGTCTCTCAGTGGGGTGATGATAGCGGTGACGTTTCCCAGCATGCTGCCCATTCCCAGCAGCAGGAGCATGATGAAGTATAGCACTGACCAGAGCTGAGACAACGGCATGTGTGTGATAGCCTCGCTGTACACGATGAAGGCCAGACCTGTCCCCTCTACAGCCTGGAAAACAAAACAGACCAGATCAGCTCAACTGCACCACTCACAGGTCATCATTTATTATTGCTAAAAGAATATTATATAATAAAACTACTTTATTAGGAGAGTACCATGATCTGAACAGTACTGACACAATTACAAAGGTTAATTCAAAGACATTATTTGTCCAACAGATGTGTTAAATGAAAGTTATAAACAATGAGTTGATGTTATATATCGATCAGAACTATAGGAGTAAATTGATGAGTGATATGACATTAGTTATAGATAACATTATGGAGTGTGTCACCATGGAGACAGATGGAAAAGTCTAAGAATGTCTAAGAGCTGCATGGTGTGAATATTGTCCCGTTTGAGTTGTTCTCTGTAAAGTGTGGTTGGAGGAATGTGTTACCTTGACTTGTTGCTACTTGCATCTTTTCATTTTTTAAAAATACCAGATATACATTTATGGGCAAAATGACATCGGTCAGAGTTATAAAATTCTGAAACGATACATTTTCAGTTTACCGCCCAGCCCTAGCCGTGATCCTCCATTGTCGAGGCAGCTGACCGGGATTGGGAGGAGTTTGGTGAGGTCATGAAGAAGGACCTCTATACGGCTTCAAGGTGATTCTGGTCCACAATCCAGCTTCTCAAGAGGGGGGAGACGTGCACTGGCAATACTGTTTATGGTAGGGATGTGACCTCGACTCTGGAAGTCATGGTTGGTGGGTGGAGTATTTCGAAGACCTCCTTAATCCTACCGGCACGTCTTCCAGTGAGGAAGCAAATTCTGGGGACTTTGTGTTGGTCTTTTTAATCTCTGGTGCTGCGGTCGCCAAAGTGGTCAAAAATCTCCTCAGAGGCAGCGCCCCAGGGGTGGGTGAGATTTGTCCAAAGTCCCTTAAGGCTCTGGATGCTGTGGGGCTGTGTTGGGTTGATGCAGCTCTGTAGTTTTACGTGGACGTCGAGGGCAATTCTGCTGGATTGGCAGACTGGGATGGAGGTCCCCCCATTTAAAAAGGAGGACTGCAGGGTGTGTTTCAACACTTCTTGGTAAGGTCTATGCATGGGTTCTGGAGAGGAGGGTCCGGCGGATAGTCGGACATCAGACTGAGGGGGAAGGATGTGGTTTTTGTCCAGGCCATTTGAACACTGGACCAGCTCTATACTTGTAGCAGAGTACTAGAGGGTGTAACTACAGTTGTTGTGGATGTTTTTCAGCTGACCAGGGAACGTGGAAGAGTGGCTGGAGAGAGGGAAGTCTGGGTTTCTCTGCTTAGGCTGCTGTTCCTGTGACCTGACCTCAGATCAGTGGAGGAAAATGGATGAACTATACGATACGATACTATACTATAATATAACATAATATAATATATGATACTATACTATAATATAACATAATATAATATATGATACTATACTATAATATAACATAATATAATATAATATATGATACTATACTATAATATAACATAATATAATATAATATATGATACTATACTATAATATAACATAATATAATATAATATATGATACTATACTATAATATAATATAATATACGATACGATACGATACTATAATATAACATAATATAATATATGATACTATACTATAATATAACATAATATAATATATGATACTATACTATAATATAACATAACATAATATAATATATGATACTATACTATAATATAACATAATATAATATATGATACTATACTATAATATAACATAATATAATATATGATACTATACTATAATATAACATAATATAATATATGATACTATACTATAATATAACATAATATAATATAATATATGATACTATACTATAATATAATATAATATACGATACGATACGATACTATAATATAACATAATATACGATACTATACTATAATATAATATAATATACGATACGATACTATACTATAATATACGATACGATACTATACTATAATATAAAATAATATAATATAATATATGATACTATACTATAATATAATATAATATACGATACTATACTATACTATAATATAACATAATATAATATAATATACGATACTATACGATACTATACTATACTATACGATATGATACGATACCATACTATACTATACTATAGAGTATAGATGGACTGGCGACCTGTCCAGGGTGTCCCCCGCCTCTCGCCCCTTGACCGCTGGAGATAGGCACCAGCTGCCCCGCGACCCTCTGTGGAGGATTAAGCGGCTACAGAAAATGGATGGATGGATATACGATAATATACTATATATACTTTACTATAGGATACTATACTATACTATACGATACAATACTATACTATAATATACTATACTATACAATACTATACTATAATATAATATGATATACTATATTATAGGATACTATACTATACGATACTATACGATACAATACTATACTATAATATACTATGCGATACAATACTATACTATAATATACTATACGATACTATACTATACGATACTATACTATAATATAATATAATATACGATACTATACTATACAATACTATACGACACTATACTATATATACTATAGGATACTATACAATACTATACCACACTATACTATATATACTATACTATACAATACTATACTATACGATACTATACTATACGATACTGTACTATACTATACGATACTATACAATACTATACGATACTATACTATACGATATGATACGATACCATACTATACTATACGATACTACACGATAATATACGATACTATACTATACTATAATATAACATAATATAAAATAATATAATATACGATACTATACGATACTATGCGACACTATACTATATATACTATAGGATACTATACAATACTATACTATACCACACTATACTATATATACTATACTATACAATACTATACTATATGATACTATACTATACTGTACTATACTATACGATACTATACTATACGATACTATACAATACTATACGATACTATACTATACTAGACGATATGATACGATACCATACTATACTATACGATACTACACGATAATATACGATACTATACTATACTATAATATTACACAATATAAAATAATATAATATACGATACTATACAATACTATACGACACTATACTATATATACTATAGGATACTATACAATACTATACTATACCACACTATACTATATATACTATACTATACAATACTATACTATACGATACTATACTATACGATACTGTACTATACTATACGATACTATACAATACTATACGATACTATACTATACTATACGATATGATACGATACCATACTATACTATACGATACTATATGATACTACACAATAATATACGATACTATACTATACTACAATATAATATAATATACGATACAATACTATACGATACTATACTATATATACTATACTATAGGATACTATACTATACTATACGATACAATACTATACAATAATATACTATACTATACGATACTATACTATACGATACTGTACTATACTATACGATACTATACTATATGATACTATACAATACTATACGATACTATACTATACTATACGATATGATACGATACCATACTATACTATACGATACTACACGATAATATACGATACTATACTATACTATAATATAACATAATATAATATAATATAATATACGATACTATACGATACTATACGATACTATACTATACGATACTATACTATATGATACTATACTATACGATACCATACTATACTATACGATACTATACGATACTACACGATAATATACGATACTATACTATACTACAATATAATATAATATACGATACTATACTATATATACTATACTATAGGATACTATACTATACGATACAATACAATACTATACTATAATATACTATACTATACTATACAATACTACACTATAATGTAATATACTATACTATACAATACTATACGATACTTACTATACGATACTATACTATAATATAACATAATATAATATAATATATGATACTATACTATAATATAACATAATATAATATAATATATGATACTATACTATAATATAACATAATATAATATAATATATGATACTATACTATAATATAACATAATATAAGATACGATACGATACTATAATATAACATAATATAATATACGATACTATACTATATATACTATACTATAGGATACTATACTATACGATACAATACAATACTATACTATAATATACTATACTATACTATACGATACTATACTATAATATAATATAATATACGATACAATACTATACTATACAATACAATACTATACGACACTATACTATATATACTATACGATACTATACAATACTATACTATACGACACTATACTATATATACTATACTATACTATAGGATACTATACTATACGATACTATACGATACAATACTATACTATAATATAATATAATGTACTATACGATACTATACTATATGATACTATACTATACGATACCATACTATACTATACGATACTATACGATACTACACGATAATATACGATACTATACTATACTACAATATACTATACTATACAATACTATACGATACTTATTATACGATACTATACTATACTATAATATAACATAATATAATATATGATACTATACTATAATATAACATAATATAATATAATATATGATACTATACTATAATATAATATAATATACGATACGATACGATACTATAATATAACATAATATAATATAATATAATATACGATACTATACGATACTATACTATACATACTATACTATAGGATACTATACTATACGATACAATACAATACTATACTATAATATACTATACTATACTATACGATACTATACTATAATATAACATAATATAATATAATATAATATACGATACGATACCATACTATACTATACGATACTATACGATACTACACGATAATATACGATACTATAATATACTATACGATACTATACTATATGATACTATACAATACTATACTATACTATACTATACTATACTATACTATACTATACTATACTATACTATACTATACGATACTATACTATAATATAATATAATATATGATACTATACTATAATATAACATAATATAATATATGATACTATACTATAATATAACATAATATAATATACGATACTATACTATAATATAATATACTATATTATATAATAATATAAAATAATATTCTATACGATACAATACTATACTATACGATACCATACTATACTATACGATACTATACGATACTACACGATAATATACGATACTATACTATACTACAATATAATATAATATACGATACTATACTATATATACTATACTATAGGATACTATACTATACGATACAATACAATACTATACTATAATATACTATACTATACTATACGATACTATACTATAATATAATATAATATACGATACAATACTATACTATACAATACTATACTATACGACACTATACTATATATACTATACTATACTATAGGATACTATACTATACGATACAATACAATACTATACTATAATATACTATACTATACTATACGATACTATACTATAATATAATATAATATACGATACTATACGATACTATACGATACTATACTATACGATACTATACTATATGATACTATACTATACGATACCATACTATACGATACAATACAATACTATACTATAATATACTATACTATACTATACGATACTATAATATATTATACTATACTATACTATAATATAACATAATATAAAATAATATAATATACGATACTATACAATACTATACGACACTATACTATACATACTATACTATATGATACTATACTATACGATACCATACTATACTATACGATACTACACGATAATATACGATACTATACTATATATACTATACTATAGGATACTATACTATACGATACAATACAATACTATACTATAATATACTATACTATACTATACGATACTATACTATAATATAATATAATATACGATACAATACTATATGATACTATACTATACGATACCATACTATACTATACGATACTATACGATACTACACGATAATATACGATACTATACTATACTACAATATAATATAATATACGATACTATACTATATATACTATACTATAGGATACTATACTATACGATACAATACAATACTATACTATAATATACTATACTATACTATACGATACTATACTATAATATAATATAATATATTATATAATAATATAAAATAATATTCTATACGATACAATACTATACTATACGATATGATACGATACCATACTATACTATACGATACTACACGATAATATACGATACTATACTATACTATAATATAACATAATATAATATAATATAATATACGATACTATACGATACTATACTATACGATACTATACTATATGATACTATACTATACGATACCATACTATACTATACGATACTATACGATACTACACGATAATATACGATACTATACTATACTACAATATAATATAATATACGATACTATACTATATATACTATACTATAGGATACTATACTATACGATACAATACAATACTATACTATAATATACTATACTATACTATACGATACTATACTATAATATAATATAATATACGATACAATACTATACTATACAATACTATACTATACGACACTATACTATATATACTATACTATACTATAGGATACTATACTATACGATACTATACGATACAATACTATACTATACTGTAATATACTATACTATACGATACTATACTATAATATAATATACTATATTATATAATAATATAAAATAATATTCTATACGATACAATACTATACTATACGATACAATACTAAACGATACAATACTATACTATAATATACTATACGATACTATACTATATGATACTATACAATACTATACTATACGATACTATACTATACTATACAATTCTATACTATACTGTAATATACTATACTATACAATACTATACGATACTTATTATACGATACTATACTATACTATAATATACTATACTATACAATACTATACTATACTATATATATTATACTATAAGGATACTATACTATACTATACGATACAATACTATACTATAATATACTATAATATACTATACAATACTATACTATAATATAATATACTATAGGATACTATACTATACGATACTATACAATACAATACTATACTATAATATACTATACTAAACGATACTATAATATACTATACTATAATATACTATACTATACAATACTATACTATGACACTATACTATATATACTATACTATACTATACGATACTATACGATACAATACTATACTATACTGTAATATACTATACTATACGATACTATACTATAATATAATATACTATATTATATTATAATATAAAATAACATACTATACGATACTATACGATACAATACTATACTATACGATACTATGCGATACGATACAATACTATACTATATATACTATACTATACTACACTATACTATACGATACTATACTATGCTATACGATACTATACTATACTATACGATACTATATGATACTATACGATACAATACTAAACGATACAATACTATACTATAATATACTATAATATACTATACGATACTATACTATATGATACTTTACAATACTATACTATACGATACTATACTATACTATACAATTCTATACTATACTGTAATATACTATACTATACAATACTATACGATACTTATTATACGATACTATACTATACTATAATATACTATACTATACAATACTATACTATATATATTATACTATAGGATACTATACTATACTATACGATACAACACTATACTATAATATACTATACTATACTATGCGATACTATACTATAATATAATATACTATAGGATACTATACTATACAATACTATACAATACAATACTATACTATAATATACTATACGATACTATAATATAATATACTATACTATACAATACTATACTATGACACTATACTATATATACTATACTATAGGATACTATACTATACGATACAATACTATACTATACTGTAATATACTATACTATATGATACTATACTATAATATAATATACTATATTATATTATAATATAAAATAACATACTATACGATACTATACGATACAATACTATACTATACGATACTATGCGATACGATACAATACTATACTATATATACTATACTATACGACACTATACTATACGATACTATACTATGCTATACGATACGATACTATACTATACGATACTATATGATACTATACGATACAATACTATACAATACTATACGATACAATACTATACTATAATATACTATAATGTACTATACGATACTATACTATATGATACTATACAATACGAAACTATACTATACTATACAATACTACACTATAATGTAATATACTATACTATACAATACTATACGATACTTACTATACGATATTATACTATAATATACTATACTATACAATACTATACAATACTTACTAAACGATACTATACTATACTATAATATACTATACTGTACAATACTATATGATACTATACGATACTATAATATACTATATTATACTTTACTATACTATACTATAATATACTATACTATACTATGCTATGCAATGCTTACTATACGATACTATACTATAATATACTATATTATACTTTACTATACTATAATATACTATACTATACAATACTTACTATACGATACTATACGATACTATACTATACTATAATATACTATACTATACAATACTATACGATACTTACTATACGATACTATAATATACTATATTATACTTTACTATACTATACTATAATACTGTATACTATACAATATGATACTATACTATACTATACTATACTATACTATACTATACTATACTATACTATACTATACTATACTATACCATACTATACTATGCTATACCTCAATCACAGTCAGGTTAGTCAGTGAGTCCAATCATGAGTTTTGAGATGAGGAATACCAACATCAATAAATCTAGATTTATCTAACAAATATATATAATACACACTTAAACACTGTAAAAATAAAAAATATTAGTCACCTTTTCTTTAGTCTGTGTAAACTTTATCAGTGATGCATGTTCCTGTTGGCTTTTTCAGGCTACATTGTATTACAGTCATATATGAGGACTGTTAATATGTAAGAGAAAATAATTCTAGTTGTATTGTTTTAAAAGTATCACCCCTTTATTTGTGTAGAGCTATGTTGATAAAGGGAAATGATGAGTCACATACGGTGTTTAGTTCCTGTTCAAGGTTGCACACTTCCAGTTTGTCCTGAAGTTCCATGAACTGCTCTGGATAAGTTGTGTTCAGTTCAGTAACCCATTCAAAGACGTTGTCCATGGTGATGCTGTCCTCAGGAAGACTGAAGGCATTAAGAAGCAGAGTCCGCATCCTGAAGAACAAAACCACCTGGATTCATCATCTACAAAACATCTGTTCCAAAAACCACTGGCTACCAGCCTCACTCCTCAAAATGTCCCATTAACACCAATAGGATAGGTAGGGGTGTCAAATTAGTGAGTTCATTACGATGAATTAATTACAGCCATAACTAACGCGTTATGTTTTTAATTGCGTTAATCACATTTTTGATCTCTTTACGTAGGTGTTATGACGCCGGCATCTGAGCATCCGCGACCTTTTTGAGCACTAGTTACCTGAGCCTTGCAGCAGGAAGTGCACATTAAAATGAGCCACTCAGATCACGGACTGCACGATCAGACCACCGCCAGTCCAGTGCGGTGTGCTGGTTACCAGTGGACCAGTTACTAACACAGGTAACTGTGGGGGGGTCGGCTGGTCCACAGTTACCACCACCAGTCCAGTCAGTAGTGTGATGGCCAGTCTATGCCTGGTGGAAGACATGGACTGAATTTGGGGCACTCAGGGGGGACATGTCTCCTGCACTTTTTTAAAGGCAGTTGTGATGCCTGTAGTTTTTACTGTCTAAATGTCCAACTATAATAAATGGACACTGGCTGTTGTTTTTAGGTGTAGTGTTGATATCATGGCTCTGTTTAAACACTTCAAGCCCCTCTTCCCCACCTCCAGCCCCCCACCCCTGTACTGTGTCCCCCCATCTTTGAAATCAAAACGTCCTTCTTGGTGGAAGATGAGGGGTTAACAGAGCTGTCACAAACTGAGTCCAGTGACCAAAGGAATGGTTGCAGCAGCATTGGAAGTGTAACTGCATCTTTAGGTGCGATTAGATGAATTCATTACAGATCATAATTAATTAATTGCACAATTTTTTCAATTACACACACACACCTGCATCAGTTGGTATGTACACCCTGTAGGAGTCAAAAGGTCATGCAGTGGTTTGACGTCAGCTTCATCCTCCGTAAACAATGACGATTTGCTGATTTCTGAGTTGTTTCCTCCTTTCTATTGTGAATTTTTTTATGCGAGTGTGTGTGTGAAGAATGCACTCACCTATTCAGACAAGTCTCATAGTTGACCGTAGCTTTGAACCCATAGATGGAAAAGGTAACAACACAGGAAAAGATAGAGGTTCCACTGTTGATCAGAGAGACGATGATGGCCTGGTGCTCAAAATTATTGTGGTACTGATTATAGCTGGCAAAGGCTATGAGAGAGCCAAAACCCAAACCCAGAGAGAAAAAGATCTGGGTGGCTGCATTGATCCAAGTGGTGGGATTGGCTAGATGTTCCATCTACAAGTACAGAGAAACACAGAAAGTCGTGAAGGAGCCATACTTTAAACATGTATCTACTGACGACTGCCACCTTACCTTGGGAGTAAACATGTATTTAACACCATTAATGGCTCCGTGAAGAGTGATGCCCCGAATCAGGTAGATAAACAGAACTATGTATGGAAATGTTGCCGTGAAATACACAACCTGCACAAGCCACACAACACAAGACATTACAGGGGGAAACTCAAGTTGTTGCAACAAAACTAATAAAAAGACAATATTCAAATAGAAAAACACAACATGACAACACTAAAGAACAAACAAGCAGATAATACAATATGAAAACCATAAAAATAGCTTTAAACATTCATGAAACCACAGACACTTTTGCAGAATGTGACCAGATGGGTCTGAAACTGAGACTAGACCTAGATTAGACTGCACCGTGTGACGAGCCTGGTCCTGTTCCAGGGTTCATTCACAGCACACGGCCAGTCTTCAGCCCTTTAGGAATATTAGGGTGATATCAACAATGTTCCTTTCAATACGACCCCAAACGTTTCTGAAACCCTTTCATTGATACTGATACCGATACTTTGGCCCTTTAAAGGAATTCCATGCCTGCATAGTGTTCATTAGCCTCCCCACATCAGAGAGGGGGCTAGGATGTTCCCGGGGGGGGGGGGGGGG
>SSNR01000542.1:104385-115006 GCA_006937965.1 Callopanchax toddi
GGGGGGGGGGGGGGGGGGGGGGGGGGGGGGGGGGGGGGGGGGGCCTGACTGATAAACAGTCACACACAGACAACATTGCAAATTCCCACCCTAATGCACAACACCCAACTATTTACTTAAACATACCAAGACACACAATCAAGAGTATACTGGGGGCCCGGGGGGCACAACCAGGAGACTGTCCCCTTCATACCAGGGTGAGGATGAGCTGATGCCCGTGTCCACCGCAGTGGCAGACCTCCCCAGACCCTGACCCAGTCCCACTCCAAGCCTCCAGCCCAGGCAGCAAATAGGGACCACTGGCAGGGTATCAGCAGGGATCTCAAAGTCAAATTCAATGCCTTTTCAAGACGTTTTAAAAACTTCAAAACATTTAAATGACTTTATCACAATGCACCTGTAACTAATAAACTGTTGTATTTTGTGATTCAAATAGGAGAAAATCCTTTTTGCAAATAAAACTTCAACTAAAGACAAAGTTTGCTATAATGTAAACGATAAAAAAACTGCTGTTTTCACAGGAACTCAACCCTAACTTTAACCAGCTGGAGGTCTAGTCTGAATGCACCCCCCCCCCCCCCCCCCCCCCCCCTCACTTTCCACACCTGATGCTTCAGCAGCTCCATGGGTTCAATCTGGAGTCTCCAATGTGTGAATAGATGCAAAACATAAGCACTGTCTGGAAACACTAGTCCTAAAGTACCGCTGTACTTCAATACAGCATCAGTTCACTGTCAACATGGTAAATATTACTATGACGTCAGCAGGTCGTTCAGATAATGTTTAATAACCAGACATGTTTTCATCCTTACTGCCATCTCAGGCTAATCAACACTAGGTATAACTGACAGATTGTATGTTTTATATTTAATTATTTGAAGTATTTCTTCTTGACAGACTTGATCAATTGACTTCATCCTGTCATAAACCTACATGTGGAGGTCAAGCTGCTTCTCTCTGGTCGTCTGGGTCAGAGAATCATCAAACATTAGAACAACGCGTCCAGCTTTGATAACACTGTTCAGAAGCTGCTGCTTAAAGCAGGGAGCTGATCCAAACTTTAGCATTTACCCAGTTTGATCCTTTACACATGTGAATGTTTTGGAAATGGCCAAATCAGGAAACACAGCCTGGAAATGTTCCTGAGTCTATTTAAGATAGAGAAGCTGCCAAAACTAGGCTCAATAAATCTGTTTTACATTTTCACAAATTACGTTTGATTGTTGCTGATTTCCACGTTTCTGTCCAAACCACATTTATGAACCTAAAAAGTGAGTAATTATAAAGTTAACGACAAATTAATCAACAAATCAAAGCTACAGGATTCTAAATCTAATGACTGTTATTTCACTTTAACAAATATAAGTTCAGCTGAACACTAAGTGTTTACCATCTTTAATTTTAAGATGAACATTTTTTTATGTACAAAACAAATGATCACGTTTATCTCAGGTTTTTTCTCCAAAAGGTCTTTTAAAATAAAAACGCTTTAGAGATCACCTCAGCCTGTGGTCGTGTTTATTCTCCATCTCACACAGACACACTGATCTGATGGAGGCTGCTCACGTGTTCTGCCCCCCCACACACACACCATCCGGAAAATCTGACCTACAAAATATTCTTTAAACTCACACCTTGTTTCTACTCATTCAGCAGAATGTTCCAGAGTTGGGGACTGGCTTTAGCTCAGCGTTTCTCCTGGTTTCTGTGTGACTTTAAGAGCTCATCACATACGTTCTCATGCAGCCAGTCCATCGTGTTCTGACTAAACTTACAGAAAGGTTTTTCTCCAGATTCACTAAAATCCTTTTGGTTTTGTTCTGCCCGGAGCTTTGCACGAAACCTTGTGGTTTAAAATTTCCCAGAGGATGTTTGTGCTTCAGAGCCTTTTCACCGTGTGTGAAGAGCAGAGCCGAGCCCTGCGTTACCAGGTAACAACAGGTACGATGGCTGCAGTGGCCAAAATACCTCAGAACCTACTATGTATTTTCCTTTCTCACCGATATGAGCAAATTCCGGAAATTTTGCGTTTTATACTGGATTCTAGTTTGTTACTACCTTTACGTCCTTGTTTTACGCATCGCGGAAATCATAGGCTCTATAATGCAAACCAAATTTAAGACTTAAATTGATTTAAGTGTGTGTGTACACCGGGGGGCGGGTGTTCCATCCACCCCTGCAGGGAGCTGAGTCAGAAGGAAAAGCTCTGAAACTTTCAGTTGGTCATGAGCTTTGGTGAACCCGATCATAAATACAGAAATGAGTTTCCTTCACGGTGGCTGGATTAGACAGAACATGAGGAGCTTGAACTTCTAAGAAGGATGTAGAGTAGAGACACTGCTCCTCCATCTCGAGAGGCGCCAGCGTCCTACTGGGGAGATCAGCATCTGGGAATGTTGCCTCTGAGATCTGGAGAAGTGAAAGTTAATGAAGATGAGGGCTGGGTTTTGAATAGGCTTCTCCACCAGTTGCTCCATCTTGGTTCTGGTTCTGCTAAAGGTTGTTCAAGGAGTTTTCCTTCCCACTGTTGCCCTCACACTTGCTGCTCAGACTGGAGGATTCATGTTCAAACAAATATTCAAACAACTCTGCTGGTTCTTCTATTTAGAGGCATATTTTTATGGGACTGAATTCACGCAAAACAACCGACTTCAACCTGGACCTGACCGGAACTGGACTTGTTGCTGGACAGTGGTTCCACACAAATGTCACGTGAGGCATTGTGTAATGTTTATTTTTGATTGTGAGTCTGAGACATGATGAGTGTTTTTATTCCGTGCTGGTGGAGAATCTCCTGCAGTGAACAGCTGAGCTTCTCCTTCAAGTTCCTCCGTGGTGTTTCAGGAAACGCTGGAGTCAAGCAGCTGTTTGTGAGCATGCTTCGGTGCGATAGTGACACGAGGAAGCTGTGAAGTCTTTCAAAACTTCGGCCACATTGTTCTCTTGCAGCTGAACTCCCTTCCTCCTCCAGAGCTCAAAGCTGAATGTTGTCCCTCCAAAGGTCTGGGCCCTCCATGATGTGCTGTTGAGGAAACATTACATTGGCCTGGTGGAGAACACGTCTGTCCCTGGAAGTGTTGATCCTTTTACCCATGGTGCACTTTGCACACGGGGTGTGTTCCATACTGGATCAGATTAAGATATGCTCTCTGACTGGAAGAGCCACGTGTTCTCTGTTTGGTCTGTTTTCTATTCACTTAGTGAAGGATGATGTCACCACGCTCTGATTGGGAGATGAAAGCCAAATGGTTATCTTAACTGTTGAACTGGTTCTGCTATGTTGTCATGGTAACTGTAGATGATGTGGTTCTTTTTTTTCTTACAGAGTGAAGCAGCTGAGAATGGAATGCTCCCTCCGGGGTGAGGTTGAATCTTTTCATTGGGGGTATTTTGGGGTCTTGTTCCTGAGTGACAGTAGGACAGAGGTGAGATGGATCAAGGCTCCACCTTCAGGACTGAGGACTTTCTCCAGAAGGAGGTCCTGGGAAATGGAGGTCTCCTTTTACCTCTCCAACCCAACAATAGAGTGACGAGCAACGATGAATAGAATAAAATGAGCAGATGGAAATTAAAACCGATTTCTATCTTTAATAAAGATGAATAACTCAACAGTTAGTTTACAGTGAAAAGCAAAGTTTAGTATATTATTTATGGAGTTTCTTTACCTTTCCAGTTGACTTCACTCCTCTGACAATAAATAAATAAGTGATCATCCATGCAAGCAGGAAACACAGCGCCTGGCCTGGATGAACACCTCCATTTTCTTCAATAGAGGAGGAGACGTTGAGCGTCTCCCTGTAGAAGAAATACTGGGTGGGTGAAGATTGTTCACACTCCTCTACATATCCTGTCCGGTTGGAGTTGATGGGGCAGGATTCCCAGGGCAGGGCCGACTGGGGAGGGAATGGGCGCAGAGATCTTACCAAACATCCGGTAAAACATCTGAAATCCTAGAAATAAATAAACAGCAGCTCACCTGAAACGAATGGAACAGGTACCAGAAACTCCAGGCATTGATGATGTTGTAGTAGAGACACAGATACAAGGATGTCACCACGCTAGCAAGACCTGCAACATGACAGGACACCTATCAGTTAGTAGCTGAGAATGGAATGCTCCCTCTGGGCTGAGGCTGCGTTCCATTTACCTCAGAACTGGGAATCAGAACCATAGATATCATATATATCACTAGATGCCCTATCTACGGCGTCCCTACATGTCGGCCATCTTGCTTCGGAGCGATGTGATACACTTAACTAAAAATAATCATAACTCGATGAAAAATGAACAAATTTGTAAACGGGTTACTTTCTTACAAACCTTATTATGTATAAACTTGAGATTTGATACTTTTACAATTTATGAATTTCCTGACCATTATCATTATATTTTGATATATATTCACAGCCACGTCTCTGACGTTTATAAAAATGTAAACCGTTTGAAAGTTGGTTAAAATTTTAGCAAGTTAGAGGTATTTATTAGTACATGCTCCATTGACACCAATGTTAAGAGAGAGGGCAGCTGTACGAAGTAAGATGGCCGCCGACATAGGGACGTCAGGATCCATTGACGAACACCGCGGGTGAGACATCTAGTGATATGATATCTATGATCAGGACAACCAACAGAACCCAGTCTGACCCTGCTCCTTCTAACTGATGCTAGCAGAAAGCTTTTTCATGTTTCAGTTTTTATAATAAAGGAAGTAAATTCTGCTGCTGAGTTTTAAAGACTCATAAACATCTGCTGCCTGCCATGTTTTTAATCTTTACACAACCAAAGTAGATAAACTACACTGAATACTACAAACCCTCAGAGCAACACGTGTTTGATGAGGGTGACCCTCCTGCTGTGGAGCTGTTTTAACAGCTGCTGTGATGAAGTACAGCCTCTCACACCCGGCCTGATGGAAGGATAACGGGGCTTTATTCCTAATCCACAGGCCACTTCATAACAAAGAGGATTTAAATCTGCTGTTTTATATGCACAAAACATCTAGTATAACAAATCTAGTTCCAACTCACCAACTCCTCCTAAATAAGGGCTTATTGCAGTCCAAGCCCCGATGCTGCCCTGACGCATCTTCTGTCCAACAGCAAGCTCCAAGTAGAACAAGGGTATACCCTCCAGGACCAGCATGAGCAGATATGGGATCAAGAATCCACCTGGAGGTGGGATAATGCTGTTAGTTCAATCCATAAAACACAGTGGCATTTTTACCGGGCCACAGTATTCCTAGAGGGGCCTAGTGTTTGTCTGATATGCTTTTGCACAATCCCCAGTTTTGGTAGAGTGTAAACATTTCACCGATGACACCATTTTGAAACACTTAATGTAATAAAAATGTTTATGTAATGTTTATGTGACCAACCAACTTGGCTGGGTTCTAGTCCAGATTGGTCCAATCACATGCCTGTTACTGGTTTGTTCCTCGCCCTGTGTTGTGTTTAATAAGGGCCAGAAGACGGGGTGAAGTTGAACTCTGTTTAATCTGCATGAAACAGAGAACTCACAGGTCAGAGTTAAAGGTGCTATAGCTAATTAGAAAAACGAACCAGGTATAGCTAGCTATTTTACTCAAACACGGTTCCAGAGCTCTCACCCCTCTAATCCTAGGCCACGCCTCCCCCGGATATGGGACCGCGCATCGCCGCATTAACAAGAGAGAGCAAAACACCAGCTGTTGAAACGCTATGCTAATGTTCACCCTGGTTTTTCCTCTTTCTACGTTTTTAGTTTTCTGCTAGCTGAAATGGTGTTTTTCTTTTTGGGACTCTGGTATTTTTTAATAAAACTGAAGCGCTAACAGCCGGCTGGTTCTGTCCTTCTCTCACTTTCGGGATGTTCTCCTGCAAAATGCTCCAGCATGCATCCAAACCAACTCCTTAACATCCTGAGGGACACCAGTATATATTACAATGATTCTATAATACTCCATGGATGACAAATTAATTAATTTAGCACAATGCTAATATCAGTGAACCCTAGGGTGACCGGATCCCAACTCGTCAAAGAGAGTTTGGTAAACAATGGAGCTTAAAACGTTTTTTTTTTTATGCCTCTTAACAACGTTAAAGGGATATTCCACCAGAAAGTGATTTTTTTGTCTATTGTCATATTCCTCATAGTTACATCAGTGGGCAAATACTATTTGTAACCATTCCAGTCGTTTTCCTGATCCAGCAGAACTCCTTTAGCATTAGCTTAGCTTAAAACACTGTAAGTGAATGGTAACACCTGATGTTTGCTTTGGTATCCCATGTTGAACTCCTTCACATAACTGAGATTTTAATCCTCCAGTATGAAGTGAGTGACACCGATGACGGACCATGTTTATCAAAGCAGAAGTAAAGTCCAGCAGCCAGGTCAGGAAGACCGTCCCGTTCTAACTGGTGGACTGGATCTCCTGACAGGCTGGTGATTGTACAGCCTCCACAAACACAATCATTTAGCATTTACACTGACTCCATTACACTGCCCGAAAACCACCTAACCGCCACTGTGAGCTGAGAGCAAGGCAGTGTGTTGCCAGGTTGGAAATAATAAAGTATCGTACCAGAATCTTTACATTTTTGTATTTTGAGAAAATGATCGTACACTACGGTACTAAGTTACAGCCTGACATCCCTGATGACCCACAGCTATAGTATCAGTGTATCAAACTCTGTACAAAATGATAGTCTTTAAATGTAATGGTGTACGTGGAGGAGGACCCAAAGGTGCAGGTAGGAACGGAGGAGCGGAAGACGTCAAGGTGAACTTAAAAGGTGTATTTATTCAACTTGGCCTTGGCTTGAACAGAGAAGCATGGCACGATAAAACAGAGCAGGGCAAAGCAGACAACCCAACTAGACATGACACAAGACGGTTTAAATGCATGGAGGGCTCAAATGATCTTATTTATGGGATTACTGATCATACAGAGTGTTAAATCATCCTACAGATATGATAAATACATCTCATACTGCAGCACCACCTAGCTTATAACTCCCCATCGTGATGTCACAGCGTTTTTAGAAGCTTTGACTATAAAAGTGGTTTAAAAAATGTATTGTAAAATAGAATACTCTCAAACGTTTCAAATAGTACTTTTGAACAGCAATTTATCTGAATAATTAAAAAAAACAACTTGCTCTTTAATTACTATAAATAAATCAGAGACATAAAGAAGGTACAAGAACCAGGTCTCCACTTTAAGCAGTCTAAAGCCAGTGAGGGGAAGGGGGTCTTTAAACTGACCACAGATCTGATCACATCTAAGGTGGAGAGGCAGAATGTTCCAGAGGTCAGGGGCAGTGATCTGATCTGGGAACAGGGAGGGCCATCTGGGTTCTGGAGTGGATCCTGGAGGCAGGTGAGACCAGACCAGGTGAACTAACAGTTACATGTAAGTACAGTTTATTTTTAGATAAAGATCACAACGTGCTGTACAGGCAGAAGAAAGATTTCAGAACAGAACACACAGGTGAGTAGGGACAGAATGTAAGAAAGATCAAAGACATCGCACCATTGAGGACAGAGCTTCTTCTGTAGCTGCTCCCACCTTATGGAACCCCCCCCCCCCCCCCCCCCCCCCCCCCCCCCCAACATATTCGTACTGCTGACTCACTTCTGAAAACGTACCTGTTTAACCAAGCATTTAAACCCTGTTCATTTATTTTACAGTTTCCCTCTTTTTTTGTAAAGCGTCTTTGAGCAGTGGTTAAAAGCGCTATATAAAACCTATGCATTATTATTATTATTATTATTATTATTATTATTATTATTAAATACGCCCTGCGATGGACTGGCGACCTGTCCAGGGTGTCCCCCGCCTCTCGCCCCTTGACCGCTGGAGATAGGCACCAGCTGCCCCGCGACCCTCTGTGGAGGATTAAGCGGCTACAGAAAATGGATGGAAGGATTATTAAATACACAGTCAGAGCATTAAATAATGAGAAGTAGAAACAAAGTCATCTATCTACATGTTCAGTGAGGGAAAGCCTGGATGAAGAGGAGAGATTCAGATGTTTGTTGAAAACCTCCACATGCTGCAGAGCAGAACCGGGTCAGAACCGGTAGAACCGGGTCAGAACCGGGTCAGAACCGGGTCAGAACCGGTAGAACCGGGTCAGAACCGGTAGAACCGGGTCAGAACCGGGTCAGAACCGGTAGAACCGGGTCAGAACCGGTAGAACTGAGCAGAACCGGGTCAGAACCGGTAGAACCGGGTCAGAACCGGGTCAGAACCGGTAGAACCGGGTCAGAACTGAGCAGAACCGGGTCAGAACCGGTAGAACTGAGCAGAACCGGGTCAGAACCGGTAGAACCGGGTCAGAACCGGTAGAACTGAGCAGAACCGGGTCAGAACCGGTAGAACTGAGCAGAACCGGTAGAACTGAGCAGAACCGGGTCAGAACCGGTAGAACTGAGCAGAACCGGGTCAGAACCGGTAGAACCGGTAGAACTGAGTAGAACCGGGTCAGAACCTGTAGAACTGAGCAGAACCGGTTCAGAACCGGTAGAACTGAGCAGAACCGGGTCAGAACCGGTAGAACTGAGCAGAACCGGGTCAGAACCGGTAGAACCGGGTCAGAACCGGTAGAACTGAGCAGAACCGGGTCAGAACCGGTAGAACTGAGCAGAACCGGGTCAGAACCGGTAGAACCGGGTCAGAACCGGTAGAACTGAGCAGAACCGGTTACTGGTTACTCAGAGAAGCGGAGCCGACCATGACCTTTGACCCGTCCCGTACCGACTCACCTCCGCCGTGCAGCTGACACAGGTACGGGAACCTCCAGACGTTCCCCAGACCGACCGCGTAGGAAACACAGGCCAGGACGAACTGCAGGGGGGACTCCCAGAGGTCCCGCTCCTCCATGCTGGACCTCAGAGGACGGATCCGGACTGGACTCTGATACCGGACTAGGATCAGGAGGAGGGAGAGCACTGAAGACTTCTGGGAAACGTAGTTCTCAATCAGCTGAGACTCCATTTGAACCGTCGATCTTTGTGAAAACGGACCCAGATCCGCTTCTTATTGGACGAGACGCTGGTTGGGGGCAGGTCCCAGACATCTGACGTATGGAGGTGTTAAAAATGAAATACTACATAAATAATAGACTGTTATGTTATCTGACACTGAAACGGTGAAATAACAGAATGTTATGTCAAATCTAAGCTCATTATTATGAAATATTTCTCATTATTTTTTTAAATGTGCTTTTTATGATAAAACTTGCCCTGCGATGGACTGGCGACCTGTCCAGGGTGTCCCCCGCCTCTCGCCCCCTGACCGCTGGAGATAGGCACCAGCTGCCCCGCGACCCTCTGTGGAGGAATAAGCGGCTACAGAAGATGGATGGATGGATGGATGGATGGATGGATGGATGGATGGATGGATGATAAAACTTTATTTCAGAGGTAAGTGTTCCCTATTATTTCAACTGATCGTTGAGGCGTTTTGATTTGATTCATTCAGTTCTTATTACATAAAGTCCTTTTCACAGAGTCAGCTTTTACTTCATAATATTGTTTTTCCCAGTGACTGATTTATTTCATAATTACGGAAGCATATTGCATTCACTCAAAAACAATCAAAAAGCTCAGTTTTTCCGAATTAACAAGATCACTTTTGCAAAAAAATAATAAAAATGTTTCTGTTTTTCTGAATAGCCAAGATCTCTGAGCATGTTCTGTGGCTAAAACATTGTTGAGTTTAATTCACTTTTACTTTTTATGGATTGAGAAACTGGTAAATATGAACTATGTAGATGGGTTATTATTAGTTTGACACCTGAGGGAAGTTCTGTTCAGACCATCGTCACATCTTCGGGACGTGGCTGTTTTCTCCAGGATCAGGTGACTAAATATGGGATCATGCTCCATAGTTGTAAGTTCATGCATTTGAAACGCATTCAGTCTGGCCGTGTGGTGACACAGGAAACAATCTGAATTACACCACAGGTCATTTGTTAGAATTAACCCCCCATAGGACACAAACGACTGCCTGTCACTAATATAAGTTTGGAACCACTTTAGAACAGGACCAGAGACCGACCCAGTGTTCTAACCTCTAATACTGTGGTCAACCAAAGGGTCAAGAAGGACAAGGACAGATACGTTCCTGGAGTCTGTGTGCAGGTCACGACCTTAATAAGAACTGTCTCTGGTTACAGCGATACTTGATGAAAGATAACCGTCGACCTGAGTAAAACCAGCTTTTTCAAGCAATTTACTGAGAAATGTTAAGTCTGAATATGGACGATAATTAGAGGAAAGTTGGGTCAAGGTTGCTTTTCTTTAACAAGGGTTCAATGACAGCTGTTTTTAGTGCAGCGGGGAAAATCCTGATTAAAGAGAAAAATTACATCAGATTTAATTCAGTTAACAACAGAACGCCCACTGACTAGGCATAATGTACATTTTGGAGTAGTTCGGCGAATGACAAGCATGTGGCTGGATAGTGAACATCATGAAGAGTTCTAATATACTGTAATGGCAATCAAATTCCTGAGCTGATCATCAACTTAGAATAAAACCACCTTGTAATAAATATCACGAGAGTGCCCCGTTCTTTTCAGCAGAGGACGTTTTGGAAGGCCAGTGAATGGCAGAACTGGTTTCTCTTTTATAGCAT
>SSNR01000542.1:122329-150595 GCA_006937965.1 Callopanchax toddi
GACAGATGTCCTGAAAATGAACAGGTGTAAAAAAGGACCAGGATTGGAAAGGAGGAGGGTGGATGGAGAGTAGGGAGCAGATGGGGGTGAGAAACCTGACCTGATGTTTCTAATTTTGTTCTCAAAGAATGAAAGGAAGTTGTTCCAATCAGACCTTGAGAACACAGGGATTTGGGGAGTTTTAGGTGAAACTATCTGATTGATCGTGTCAAACAGAACTTTGGAGTTTTTATTTGAGGTGATCCGTTGAGAAAAGTAAACAGCTCTAGAGCTTTTAACCATTTCATTTAAAGATGTTATCAATTCCTTAAGGTACAGTCGGTGAATTTCCATCTTTGTTGATTTCCAAAGTCTCTCAGCTTTACGGCATGTCCTTCTGAGATTATAAATATGTTCGTTCATCCAGGGACTGTTCCTTCTATGAGATACCGCTGTTTGTTTAACTGGAGCTACTTTATCTAAGATAGTAGAACACTGCTGATTAAATGACTGGATGAAGGAGTTTGCATCTTCACCATGAACTAAGTTTCTATCAAACATTACAGAAAAACCATCAGCTGCTGACTGATTAATGATGCGTCTTTCTGAACTCAGTTTGTGAGGGACAGGATCAACATTAGACTGAATCTTAAAGAAAACACAGCTGTGGTCACTCACATGAACCTCCTCAACATGTAGCTGATTGATGTTTAGACCCAGAGAGAAGACTAGATCCAAAGTGTGACCCATATTATGGGTTGGTCCTGATACATGCTGCTCAATGTTAAAAGAATCAGTGATGGATAAGAAATCAGCTGCTGTGTTACACTCAGGGTTATCAATGTGAAAGTTAAAGTCACACAGAATTAAAACCTTTTCCAGCTTAATCATGGATGATAAGAAATCTGAAAATTCAGAGAGAAAAGGGCCAGCTGGTCCAGGAGGTCGGTAAATTAAAACACAGTAAAATACTTCTTGTAACCCTACTTTGATGATCTGACATTCAAAAGTAGTGAAACAGCCACTGTTGATCAGACAGGCATCTCAACTCAATTTAAACCAAACCAAACTCAACTGATCTCAACCCAAACAAAGCTTAACCCAACTCAACCCTAAATGAACTCAAGCCTAGCTAAACTGAAACCATCTCAAACAAAGCTGCAGGAACATTTTCTCAGCAGGAGATGCTGAGAAAAACAAAGAAAGTCAGCTGCACTTAACTCGCAACTCGCTATGTACAAGTGAAGCATAGCCTACGTGTAAGTATACAGTACATATTGATATGAGTCTCAATAGAAATCAAGACAAAATCATGAAACAACACAATGACTCCGGGTCGGGAGAGAGGTCCTGCCTCAAGTGGAGAAATCTCAGGGTCTTGTTCACGAGTGAGGGAAGGAGGGAACGGGAGATCGACAGGCGGATTGGGGCAGCGTCTGCAGTGATGCGGACGCTGAACCGGTCTGTTGTGGTAAAGAGGGAGCTGAGCCAGAAAGCAAGGCTCTCGATTTACCGGTCGATCTACGTCCCAATCCTCACCTGGTCAGGAGCTTTGGGTAATGACCGAAAGAACGAGATCGCGGATACAAGCGGCTGAAATGAATTTTCTCCGCAGGGTGACTGGGCTCAGCCTTAGGGATAGGGTGAGGAGCTCGGACATTCGGAAGAGTTTCGGAATAGAACAGCTGCTCCTCTATATCAAGACGATACCATGTCTCTGCTTGCCTTTGGATGAACTCGAATGAGACCTGCCACGTTAGTGAGGAGTTTGCGTGCTCCTGTGCTGGGCTGCAGTTACTCGCAACTCCGGGCGCCTCGCTTGTGAGTTTTGATTCTTAATCCTGCCCCTCGTCCCTTTAAGTTAGTATCCAGGGGAGAGACGCTCTCCTAGAACCAGGATCAAAACTTCCGTACGGCAACTCAATCACATAAGTCGACTTTGTAAAGTAAACTCTGGCTACCAATAAAACTGGTGTCAGAACTGTTAATTATTCTAAGATAAGCCATAGTAATAAATAAGTTAATACTAAGCCTGGGTAGTTACATTAATTCCCAAACTTCGCACCTCTGCTCCTCAAGAAACCCTGAATTAGAACCCTCATAAGCAACTTAGCCCATGTATATGTTTTGTGTGTCATTGTCACTCGAAGATGTTTACATAAATTGGATCATGGCGACTGGGCTCTGCTGTTTGGCTTATGTGGGACCTGGATCGTCGGGAAATTTGGAGCTGCGGGACCGATTGGCAAACAACCCGGGCTCTGTGGACGGCGCCGTTGTCAGGTTTTGGAGGTTGAAGGAGGATCCAGGCGCAGATGTAAGAAAAAATAGGTATTTATTGAACAACAAACAGACTAGGGCAGGGGACGAGAAGACGAAGATCTGACAACACCCAGACGAGACAAACACACTGATATACTGGGTGGTGATGACGAGACGAGACACAGGTGAGAGGATAACAATTGGATTCACCTGTGGGAGACAAAAAGGCAGAGGGCTAAACAAAGCACAAGACAGGACACTAGAGGGAGACATATGACACAAGTGAGGTGACATATGACAGAGCCCCCCCTCTAACGGCGGACTCCGGACGCCAGGCAGAGACACCAGAAGGGGGGGTGGGAGGGAACCAGGACGGAGGACTAGACAAGGAGAAAAACGGCCAGGAGGCACAGTTCAGGAGGACCCTGGCCCGGGTCCGGATCTGGTTCTGGAGGGTCCGGATCAGGTTCTGGAGGGCCCGGGTCCGGATCAGGTTCTGGAGGGCCCGGGTCCGGATCAGGTTCTGGGAGGCCCACCTCGGGCTCTGGAACTGGGAGGCCCACCTCGGGCTCTGGAACTGGGAGGCCCACCTCGGGCTCTGGAACTGGGAGGCCCACCTCGGGCTCTGGAACTGGGAGGCCCACCTCGGGCTCTGGAACTGGGACGAGGACTGGAGAGGCCCACCTTGGGCTCGGGACTGGATACAGGACTGGAGAGGCCCACCATGGGCTCAGGACTGGAAACCGGACTGGAGAGGCCCACCTCGGGCTCGGGACCAGGATCGTCGGGATCTTGACGTGGCCCTGGAACCGGGACGGGACCTTGACTTGGAGCGGGAGGCGAGGCGTCCGACGGCGGGACCCTCGGTGGCTCAGGGAGCGAGGCGTCCGACGGCGGGACCCTCGGAGGATCGGGAGGCAAGGCGTCCAAAGGCGGGACCCTCGGTGGCTTAGGGAGCGAGGCGTCCGGCGGCGGGACCCTCGGAGGATCAGGGAGCGAGGCGTCCGGCGGCGGGACCCTCGGTGGATCAGGGAGCGAGGCGTCCGGCGGCGGGACCCTCGGTGGATCAGGGAGCGAGGCGTCCGGTGGCGAGACCCTCGGTGGATCAGGGAGCGAGGCATCCGGCGAGGAGAGTCCAGGGGCTGCAGGTTCAGGAGAGGAGGGTTCCAGGGCTGCAGCGGCACAGGAGAGTCCAGGGGCTGCAGGTTCAGGAACCGGAACGGGTTCGGGAGCTGCAACCGAGACTGGACTAGGAGGAGGACCAACATTCAAACAGCAGGTGAGGCTTCCTGACCCCACCAAGCATCGTCGGGGGTAGCGCATGGCGACGGCGTGCTTATAATGCTCCCGGATCTCTGGGTAGGTTGAGAGGTCAGGATTGGTCTCGTAGAACGTGACTAGAAAGTCCAATAGACAGCTGTATGTGCGGGCAGAGGTTGTATTCATCGACAGCGTGGAAAGTGTCCTCATAGGAACGACATACCCTCTGGATGTGGTCGACCGGATACTGGGGAGCAGCGGGAGGCTGCTGTGGCTGTAGCGGCTCAGCTCGGGTCCGACGGGACTTCTGTAGTCCAGGGGAAGCCCGTCGGTGCTGTAGCGGCTCGGCTGGGGTTCGTCGGGGCTGCCGTGGCAAAGCAGGGGGGCCGACGTGGACCTGGAGGACTCCCGACCTGATGGTGTTATGTGGCATTGGTGCAGGCGTCCAGGCGAGGCACCGTAGCGGCTTCGGACCCGGCGGCGTCCTGTAGGCCAGCCGGGTCCCCAGGTAGGGTGAAGTGTGCTCCAGGTGGTCATCTGCTGGATCCATATGGTCAGATCTTCTGTCAGGTTTCGGAGGTTGAAGGAGGATCCAGGCGCAGATGTAAGAAAAAATAGGTATTTATTGAACAACAAACAGACTAGGGCAGGGGACGAGAAGACGAAGATCTGACCACACCCAGACGAGACAAACACACTGATATACTGGGTGGTGATGACGAGACGAGACACAGGTGAGAGGATAACAATTGGATTCACCTGTGGGAGACAAAAAGGCAGAGGGCTAAACAAAGCACAAGACAGGACACTAGAGGGAGACATATGACACAAGTGAGGTGACATATGACAGCCGTGCTGTGTGTGAACTCTCAATCCCACTGGACAAGCTGAATCACAGGTTGGCTCTGAACTGTGTGTGAACTCTAAACCAGCTGGATGAGCTGACGCTGGGGCTGGACGCTTTGCGATCTGGTCGCGCTTTCGGACTCATATGCAGGAAAACATCTTGGAGGAATGGTCAGCAGGGTTCTGTCTGTGGTTCTGGACTGGTCAGCGAGGGACGAACAGCTGAGAGGATTGTCCAGCCGGCTTTTGGTGGATTTGACCCTTATTCGGCTGCTGGAAGGGACCTGACCGCTAAAGACTGAAGGAAGTGGAACCTTATCGCTCCTGCTCAAAACAAATCTGTTATTTTCAATTCGACTCCCCTCTCAGGCCTTGAAAAAAGGCTGAAGTCAAAACAAACAGTCCAGTTGCAGCTGAGCGTGGATCCTCCCCCTCCCTCCCTCACATGTACTGATTCAAACACACACATGCTGCTGATGACGCACAAACACCTCCTAACATTCAACGTTTCGCCTTGGACCTTATCAACTCCCTCCTCCCTGCAAAATTGGACTGAAGGCCAGGGCGTAGGGCTCCCCCCCCCAATCACGTGTCTTATGTTTTTGTGACTGTCAGAGTTTGCGCTACTCCNCCCCCCCCCCCCCCCCCCCGTCTGTTGTTTTTGTCGGGGGCGCGGGTTCCCCCCCCCCCCCCCCCCCCCCCCCTCCCTTTGTTTACTTTCTCTGCTGCCCCCTGTTTTTGTTTTTTCCTTTTTATTATTTGGCCCAAATATAGTTAGTTCTAGTCCAAGTCAATGTCCAATCTCATCATTTACAATGTAGATCCCCTGTATGCCCAAATCTCTGTTTTGTTTTTTATTTTCAATGTTTTCTCAGTTTTGTTCTTTTGGTTGTGTTGTGAAGCGCTTTGTGATGTATATCTGTGAAAGGCGCTATATAATAAGCCCAAGAAAATTGATATTCATAAATTTATGAATGTTAGGATTTTATATTATCACTCTAATATCTGATTCAACACTTATTACATGTATACCACTACATAAACTTAACCCAAACTAAACTAAAACAAAATGAAACTACAAAATCCAATTAAAGTCAACCTGAACTCAACTCAGACCAACATAACCAAAGCTAAACTACACATAATTCAACTTAACCCAAACTAAAACCAAATCCAACTAAATTCAGTCCAAACGATACTTAACCTAACCCAAATAAACTAAACTTAACCAAACTCAACTCAAGCTAAATTCAACTCAAACTAAACTTAACCTGAACCCTTTTGGTAGTTCTGATAAAACCTTTTCTTCTTTGTCAGCACTGTGGCAGCAGGTGCTATCGTTAAGAGAACATCCAGACTGGAGAGACCAGAAAAGTCAAATGTTCTGATGGGGGGTCATTTATATCTTCAGCATTTGTAAGTTGGTAAACACACATTAACCCAGATCTGACTGGAATCCAGTCTGAGTTCATCCAGTCTCTGAAAAGACCTCTAGGATATGTAGTCCAAAGAGCTTTACCTAAAAATGAATGCATCAAGGTCAGACATACGTACTCATGGTTGTACCATTAGGCCCCTCTTCATCCTGGACATCTAGGAAGGGAACTGGTCCCCAGATCCGGACCGTTCCATCATCTGAGGCACTGGCCAGCAGGCCAGGCAGAGCAGGATTCCAGCTAACACAGTTGACGGTGCGGGTGTGGCCAGTCAGCTCGGCGATGGGGAGCTCACTGCGCCGGTGCCAGATGTAGACTTTGTGATCTTTAGAAGACAAGACACTCAGTGAACCAAACACAACTTTCCATGTGATGACCAAGTTCTAGTTCTTCTCCTAACATGCTCACATCACTAGGAGGAGTTTAAACCGGTTGGGGTCAAAGTGGGATGGAACCTAGCAACCACCACTGGCCAAATGCAGATACAATTTTGAAGTGGTGGGTAAATTTGAACAACACACATGCCACAGTTTTTCCTGGCACTCAAGGCGAGCGGACTCTTTCTCCCTTCTCTCCCTCCTCTCCCTCCCTACCCCTGTCTTCCCAGGCTCTATCCTGGAGCACCTGCTTGCATCCCCCTCTGGATTTTTATCAACCATGAATTTGATCGGCTGGTCTAGGATTGTTATGGACAAACTTTTTTCTCACTACTTGAAGATCTTTACATAAGTGGATTATGACAACCTGGATTCTGCTGTTTGGCGTGTGTGGAATCCGGGATCATTGGCAAATTGAGAGCTGTGGGAGTCATTGGTAAACAACCCAGGCTCTATAGAGGATGCCATGAACTCTCAATCTCAGACTGGCCGTGCTGAATCACAGGTTAGATGCACTGAGCTGTGAACTCTAAAACTCGGGCTGGCCGAGTTGAGGTGAAGGCTAGATGCTCTGCAGCGATCTGGTCGCGTTTCGGACTTGTCAGTGGGAGAGATGAAGAGCTGAGATGACTTCTCAGACAGCTTGGTGGATACTGACCCTTATATGGCTGTTTGGATAGATGTAGACCGCTTAGAACAGAAGGCAGAAGCAAAATTTTCTCTGCCTGCCCCAAAACAAATTTGTTATCTGGAATTCGAACTCCCCGTCGGCCTTGGCAAAAGCTGAAGACTCAACACATTAGTAGAACTTTATAGAGCAAGAGTTTTAAAAACCAAAAAATGATTTACTCCAGTAAGAGGGCTCCTTCCTGTTTTTTGAGACTCAACTCCTGCTGAGTGATGTCACTGATAGGTGTGGTTCTTACTGCACATAAATAAAACGATGGAAGCCACTTCAGAATGACCAAAACGTCCCTCTTAAACAAATTAAG
This sequence comes from Callopanchax toddi, assembly GCA_006937965.1. Classification (NCBI taxonomy): domain Eukaryota; kingdom Metazoa; phylum Chordata; class Actinopteri; order Cyprinodontiformes; family Nothobranchiidae; genus Callopanchax; species Callopanchax toddi. The sequence goes on from SSNR01000542.1 coordinate 129,482, forward strand.
TCAAATATGCTTGTGTCATCTAGTTCGTGTCTTTCTAGGAGTAAGCTGTGTGTAAGCTTGCCTTCACTCCCACTGGCGATAAAGTCTTCTTTGTGGCCTCCAAAACAAGAATGGATTGTGTAAAAGCCCTGGGTCACCCCTTGGTACTTCTTCACGAGGACCTGGTCCTGCAGATCCCACAGATGCACTCCCTGCAAACACAACATACTCAGCAAGAGGCTGAAACAGCTCGAACAATCCAGGTCTAGAAACAATGAGCTGCTGACCTGAGTAGCAACATTAAGAAGAGCCAACCTTCCATTTCTGGAAAGAGTAAAAGACATTATGGGATGGTCCTCTTGTACTCTAGAATGACAGAACAAAAGATGACTGACTGAGGATTTTGGAACCAACATGAAAACCATATCCTGGACGTGTTTATTGTGATAGTAAATGTTCAGACTCCAGACCCAATGACTCAAAGTCCAGAGTCCAACCCGGTGCTGCTGAAGTGTTTTAGATCTTCCTGGGCTCTGAGTAAGTCAACAAAGACACATCATTCAGGCAGCTCAGCTAAACCCACAGAAGCAGTGAAAACACAAGTCAGTGGGTGTCAACACAGGATCATTGACAGGTTCCTTCTGTTGGAAACCCCTTAGGACTAATGTTTTACAGGATCTGGGATTAGTTAACAACACAATCTCTCTGGGAATACAAGGTAATGCTTAACTGTCCATAATGTTCTGGTCTGATGGTGTAGTGGTGAGAACTGTAGGGAGTCCATGTTGGTAAGTGATCAGCTCACGTACATCAGTCATCACCCAAAGAAAGAAATCAGAGAGGAGAACAAAACCCCAGTAAAGGCCCTTCCTGCTGGAGCCTGCTTAGATGTTCGGCAACACCAAAATCCCCAGATATCCATCAAACCAGGTGTTCCTCAGAGGTTCTGGTCCATGTGACCCTACAGCCTCAAACAGGTCCATCGGAGTCTGAGACACCTGGATCTGGAGCTCCTGGATCTGGGACACCTGGATCTGGGACCTGGGTCACCTGGATCTGGGACTGGAACTCCTGGATCTGGGTTAGAGACACTTGGATCTGGGTCCAAGATACCTGGATCTGTGTCTGAGACACCTGGGTTTTGGTCTGGGACACCTGGATCTGGAACTCCTGGATCTGGGTCTGAAACACCTGGATGTGGGTCTGAGACACCTGGGTCTGGGTCTGAAACTCCTGGGTCTGGGTCTGAGACACCTGGGTCTGAAACTCCTGGGTCTGGGTCTCAGACACCTGGGTCTGGGTCTGAGAAACCTGGGTCTGGATCTGGAACTCCTGGATCTGGGTCTGAGACACCTGGGTCTGGGTCTGAAACTCCTGGATCTGGGTCTGAGACACCTGGGTCTGAAACTCCTGGGTCTGGGTCTGAGACGCCTGGGTCTGGGTCTGAGACACCTGGGTCTGGGTCTGAAACTCCTGGATCTGGGTCTGAGACACCTGGGTCTGGGTCTGAAACTCCTGGATCTTGGTACTCACATGTTTCTGTCGGTCAAGTCCTCAAAGTTGTACCCTCGGATCCTCTGATGGGTGTCTGAGGCGAGGACAGTCCGGCTGTCCGTCAGACACCACAGGCACTGGACTCGGACTCCCTCCCAGGAATCCAGAAGGTTTCCATCTAGATCCTGAATCATTCGTACCGTGTTAGTGAAGGGAAGGTACTTTAATGATCTGCTGACTGGTTAAACTCAGAACTCAGCTGATGATGATGATGATGTCACTAACTAGTTACTCAAAGTTTAATAAACAAATCAGAAAATAAATGAAAAAAAAACAACAAATAGAAATGGCATATTTTATATGAGGAACCAATTACAAACTCTAGGATTTAGAAAAATTCAACATTTTGTCCCAAAACAACTGGTTTGATTAAAGGTGTGGTTTACTGAAAGAAAGAAAAAGTTTTTTTCTGATTGATATTGATCACTGAGCTTTTAATGCAGGCTGAACATAAAAACAGACTTCTTTATAAAACGGACTCATAAAGCATTGATTTACACTAGAGAACAATGCAAATGTATTAAATAAATGAGTAAAGCACACCTTTAACAGTCCAGATGTTTCTATCCTGACATCAATCAGTCAGTATTTGTTGTGTTGCTGCCATCCAGTGGTGGTTTTCAGTATAACATATAGAACCCTAAATAAGTCCCAGAAGTGGGCGGTGGTGTGAAGCGGCGCTCCTCGTGGGACAACTCTGATTGACTACAATGGTTTCTGTTCAAACTCACAGTCCGGCCGCTGATGTTTCCTCTGGGTTTTATTTGATAGCAGCTTCACAAGTCTTGCATCCACTGAACTCGTGAGTTTTGGGACAGTTTCTGCTTGAATTTAAATCTACTTGAGGAAAAATATTTGTATGCAAATAAAATTTTCCATAAACTAATTGAGATTAACAATAGACCTTAACATTTTTATGTGAATAAATGCATCAGATTGATGCATTTATTCACTTTCTTTATTAATCTCTAGTGGTCATCATAGCTGCGTCTGTGGCCATCTTTTCTTTTGTCTCCAATATTTCCTTCTCTTGGCCTCCTGCACAGCATCTTTCTCCATAGTAAGAACTTTGTTGAAATATAAAATTCTTGTAATAAAAAAAAACAGCCTTCTCTGATGAAATGGCTTTAGAGATGATCTAAACTAGAAAATGTGTTGTCCTCTCAGAGCTGCACCTTTAATCTTTTGTCCTCCTTTAGCTCTTGCCTTGTCTCCATCCTCTATTTTCTCTGTCTTCTGTCTCTGATTCTTGTCATCTCCAACTGATTAATTTTTAAATCTAAATTTTCACAATAACAGCTTCTGTTGAAATGGCATAAAAATGATCTCAACTATTGATGTATCTAGTTTTTGCTGTTTCAGCTGCATCAGAGTAATAGTCACTTTCGGAGGGTTATTGTCCCGTGCTCTGTTTGGTCCTCTCTCCTCGCTTCATCTCTTTCCATCTGATGAAAGCTCTGTTGTAATCAAAGTGCTCATGGGGAGGGCCAAGCTCTGAACTCAGCATCAGACTGAGGTTCACGTTATTCAGTGAATTTCTGAATCTTGTTTTTATCCTGCTTTGTGTGCTGAATCCACAATCACATGACACACTGCCAATAGGTATGACTAAAGCAATCTCCACATACTACAGAGGTCATCTTTACACCTGTGTGTGTGTGTGCGTGCGTGCGACACTCACACAGTGGTAGAACTGGCCCCTCTGGCCCCCGGTGATGAAACGCTTTCCGTCCGGACTCCAGGCCACGCTGGTCAGACTGTCTTCATGAGACTGGCTCATCCTGGTCCGTAGCTCGCCTGTCTGCACAGCAGGAGAGAGAAAGAGAAGAGACAGAGAGAGACATCAGAGCAGACTCACAACAAAAAGCTGGACTGAATTCAAGAGGAACCAGAGTGTGGAGCACTACATGCTGCTACAGCCCCATCTAGTGGACAACTTTTTAAATTTATACTACAGGTAGTTATCGTCCATTAATCGTTATCGAGGTGAACTCCTCAATAAATCGTGATATTGATTTGAGGTCATATCGCCCAGCTCTAAAATGATGTCACTTCCTCTTACTGATAAGACCTCAAGCACACAGAGGTGGAAATGACATTATCTGTGAAATGATTTCAGTCTAAACTGTGGCATAACCAGGTGGTGGCATTCAAACTATTGTTTTACTTTCTCACTCTTAGACAAAAATCATTGCTTGACAAGAACTTTTCAACATCAAAACATGCAAAGAGATTAGCTGAAAAGAGAGGACCTCAGATGCAGCGAGTTACCATGACGGAGGCTGTTAGCAGTGCTGAAAGAGACCAGGTGAGTTTAATATCCCAATCTGGACAACGTTAGAAAGAATATTTAAAAAGTCAGAGAGAAGAACTGGTTTGTGTCCTAAACTGTGCTGTGACAATGGTTTTTCTATTATGTGAGAAAATCTGAAGTAAATCGAATCTTTGTGAATTATTGTGAATCCCTTTGAACGTCGTTAATTCTTTAAACACACGATTAACCAGGTGGCGTTTGTATCCAGTGAACATGAGGAAACTTCTCTTTTCTAAACTCTTTCTGCTGAACCAGTGAACCTTAGAGGTGAAAGTGAGCCGCTCACGCTGTAAGGTCTGAGTGACGCTGTGACGGACTGTCAGCGTTGTTGTCATGGAGATTACGGCATCTTGTCTTGTGAAAAAAATCACAACTTTTTTAAAAATGTGCTGCAAAATCAATCATTTTAGGATGAAAAATCACAAAAACACAGCGAAACACTGGAGGGGCTGATTAGTTAATGACAGGACTAACTGAGAGAGTTGATGTCATCACTATCTGATAACAGAGACATCATACTAAACAACAAAAACTAAAAACAACTCATCTACTGATGACATTATGGATACCTGTAGAAGGGATAACATCACAATGTAACTGTCAAACATTAGAGAACTGATGATTTCTTCAGAAACTTTCCATGGGATAATATGTTTTCCAATATATTGAAGGTGTTTTTTATTTTATGTTTCAATATTTTTAAAAATCTGGATAAAATGTATGTGACAATAACGGGACCTGCTGATGCACCTGGACACCTTTTACCTGTACGTTCCACAGCCACAATTCAGAGCAGTCATCAGGACCACAGGCTATCAAATAAGTGTCATCAGGACTCCACGCAAGGTAAGAAACACCATACGCGTGACCCTCCAGAGTCTTCATCACCTTCAGATGTTGTGTTTCCTGTCAGCCAGCAGACAGACTCATCAGTGTCTTAAATATAACAAGCACACAAGAGTGTAACAGTATTCATACTGCAAAGTACTGTATTGACCTGAATATAAGATTAGGTTTTTTCCATTGAAAATAATGTGAAAATGTGGGGTCGTCATATTATTGGGGTCTAGGTGTTTGGAGTCATTACATGATTCCAACAGCAGAGGGCGCCAGTTTTTTGTAAAATGCTAAGCCGGTGCCGACCGGAGCAGACTGGATTAAAAGTAGTGGGACGAGTTAACAGACAACGAAGGAAGAGTTCTGATGCTGACAGGAAATCTGGAGTTATGGAGTGAAACGTCTGAAGATGGAGCATCATGGTGACGACGTTCTGTGGGAGGAGACGGGACGACTGTGTGAGCTCAGCTGATCAGAGGACTGTGAGGAAAAGCCTCATGCAGACTTTTGATCTGACATGTCAGGAGCAGAGTTCTGACACTTTGCATTACTCTGGGATTTCTTTGCTCAGTTTTTGTTCAGGATCTCTCCTGACAGAACCCCACTCACACTAGAATATGCAGATCTTTGTGATCGCATTACTAGGTAAATATTAAAGCTATGTGGAGTTTTTCTGCAAGAGAGCATATTTTTAAACCAACGGACCCCGGCCCCTCCTTAAACATCCCTTCTCCCCCACCCCCTGCACACGTCTCTCTAAGCCGGGCATAAACTGCTTCGTCCCGGCTCAAACTGTATCACAGTTCAATCATTCACAGCTCACAAATCATGTTCTCACACTGCAGATCAGGGGTCATCACATACATTTTTACATGTGTTTTCGCGGGCCGTGGGGTGTGTGTGTAAAGTAAAAAGGCACATAGAACATGATTTTAAAGGCAGAGAGCTGATGATGTATTTATGTATACAGATACAATCATCTTGCTCCTGTGAAAGCAGTAGTTTGATATGAATATGAATGTAACTCAACCTTATTCTCATTGTGTCAACCTCGTAAAGCTGAAATAAAAGTCATAACCATTATAACTTCAGTGCTTTCCTAACAGACACTGTAACAGTGGTTACACTGTTACACAGTGTAACAGTGGTCTAACAGTGGTTAGTGACATTGACTCCCATGTGGGAGAGCGTGGGTTTGATACCCAGCCCAAACCAGGATACACCAGACCCATCCTCGAAATTGGGGTGGAGCGAGGACGCATTTGAGGATGCATGGATGAGTATTCTTCGAATTCGGACAGTACTCGTTGCGGCGCTATGACGTCATCGGCCTCGAAATGCGTCCTCATAAGCATCCTACCCCTGAATTCGGACACAGCCATTGTGCTTATGAAACGCGTCGCTCAATACGGAGCTGCCAGCTGCAGAACCCAGAAATGAGGAGAGACTCCTGACCAAAATAAATGCGTATCCTTGGCAAGCCTTGCTATTCTGTGAGGAGAAATGTTTAAAAATAAAAATAAAGCCCTCAGTAGCCAGGTAATGGATAACTTTTTAGTAGAAATTAGGTCTGACTCCTCCATGACCGACCGAGAACAGGAAGACGGACACGGGGCGTCTAGGGAGAGCACAGCCCCCACCTCTACAGGTTTGCATGATATAGGTCTATAGGAGGAAGGAGGGTCTTCAGAAAAATAACATATGTTGTGGAATTCTAACCATAGATCATAGTTTAGACCTGAAATATCATTTAAAACATTTAGAACACTTTGATACATAGAAAAATACTCCGCATATCACCTTTAAAGTATTATTTAAATTACTTTCTCAAAATGTCTATAAAAATAGTTTAATTAAGAAGTAAATAAGCTTTTCTTATCAAGGTCGTCCTATATTTGGGTCAATACGGTACTCGGTACATTTTAAGGTACAAATGAAAACAGGTTTATTTTAAACATGTACAAAATGTTTTAGGTTTCTTTCTGTTATTATTCGTTCCGAACTCCCAACCAGGTGGCAGTAGATGCAACAATCAGCCAGTTTGCCAATGAACACAACAAAAATGTCTTTATGCATAACTCAAGGGAACCGCTCTTAGCCCTTACTTTAACTTTAAAACTGAACTTAATTGCTGAAGTAATTTTGACAACAAAATGAACGTTTCTTTGTGATCAGTTGACACTGCTTATCACCACGTGCTGGCTAAGTTAGGAGCTAGTCAAGTTATTGGAAATGTCTGCTCTGAGCTGCACATTTAGTTAGATTATACCGTTCATACTTTGACAAATTAAACGTAAACAAATTAGTACTCGTAGTCATAAAAGTACACTACGGAACCAATATTTAACATAGCGTGATGCTCAGTTCTCAGTTGAGCTGCAGCGAGAGATGACAACGGTGAACTGGAGCAAACGCTGAAGTAGATGGACTCAGCTTACTTGTGTTGCAGCTTGTACCAAACCTTAAGGAACGTACCAGACATCGACTTTACCTCCAAGGTACAAACTGTGACTTTATCTTTGATGTACGTACATACTGAACTGTTACGTGATCATAGACTAGTTTCTTCTATGCTGAAGTAACATTTAGGATACATAATTACCATGTCAACTTGCCACACAATAACTGTAGTGTCTTTGGACCCAGTTGCCAGTTTTGTGCCGTTGTTGGAGAACTTGCAGAACCACACTTCATTGCAGTGTTCGGTGAGAATTTGCTGTGTGTAGCATGGGAACTGTTTCCTACATTTAGAAGCACATAAATAAACACACATGTATTCATGGTTTGCACTATTGGTCCTCCAACGATTAAAGGAACTAGGGTCAGGATTAAGAAGCTAAACTCACGAGCGATGAGCCCGGAGCTGCGAGTAACTGCAGCAAAACGGGAGCGTGCAGAAACTTCTCACTAGTTCATCTCATTCTGATTCAACCAAAGGCAAGCGGAGACACGATTCCATAAATAAAAATAAATTTTATTAATACAAAAGGAAATATTAAAACAATGCACCACAACACACACACACTGGGCCATGGCTCGGTTGGACCGCCACCCTAATAGTCCCAGTGGGGAGCAAACGGAGAGAGCCAGAGCACCAGTTTCTCCCTCATGGCTCTCCTTCACTTCCGTGCTCCTTTTCTGAACAGTGATGGTGGACCAATAGTCTGTCCACCATCGCGTGACAGCTCAGAACACCAGGACGTTGGCTGATCTACCACTGGCTACGCCGCCAGCTGCGAGGATTCAGTCCGGCTCCTCCGCCGGTCCAAGTTCCATTGTGTTCACACACACACACACACACACACACCTCACGCAGAAAGAGACAGCAGGGAGTCCACCAGTGGTGACGTCCTAAAAACACAAAGCTATCAGTACGAGCATCCAGATAAGTGAATACGAGTCGCTGACATGAGGAACACAGAGTCCAACGTTCCCACTGCCCAAACCAGTAAACATACCGCGTGCACATGGACAACGCCCGCTACTGGCCTGAACGCTGAGCGAAGGCAGAGCAGAATCTGCAGAGTCAGCCGAAAGCCTCAGACCGCTGCCCCTATACCGGTATTATGAAAAAAGCAACATGACGAGCGAAGTCAGTTGGTGGTTGGCACGCATTACTGCCACCTACCGCGTAGGCTACAATTCCTCCCGGTGGTGTCAGTTGACATCACATCTGTAGGACAGCGCGGGAAATTCGGGACCGAACTGCAGCGCATTTTACAGCTCACAGACCGTTCAAGACAACGAAACGATACATGGGTGATCTCATTCTATTTAGTTTAAAACGCTTCATCGCCCATTAACTTTAAGAAACTGAATATGCATGATTTATTATTTTTTTTTACAAATCCTGCCCCTAGTCCCTTCAATCTTCCACACTTGTTAAAATATTTAAAAAAATCTTTTGTTTACACATTTTTGTAGCTAATTTAAAACTTTATCAAACCATAGCCCTAAACAAAACTCATCTCCAACAGCAAGGTCTGTGTTTTTACTTCCAGCAGGACAGGAACATATTTTTGTGGAAGGCATTTTGAATGATAAAAACTTATGGTCAAAAATCAAAATGCACTTTTCTAAAGCACAGAAACAGTTGATTTAATCTGAGCTGTGTAGCTGTGTCGTTCAGATCGTGAGAGTTTTACCGGCTGCAGGTATGATCTAGCAGTAGAGACACAGAGTCCAGTCCGCTGTCCAGTTTGGTGTTGTGGTAAAGGCAGCGCGCTCTCTGCAGCTCCACCGCCTGCTTCAGAAGTGTTTGTAGACGGCAAGGAGGAAGCATCACTGATGGAGGCAGGTATGCTGCAAAAACACAGAGGTAAAGAGCAATGAGTTCCAACTTAGGGCAGCGGGGCTGCAAGGCCTCAACTCATCTACATCAGGCCTGGGTACTGTTAAAGAGCAAATTACAGGGTTTTTCTTAAATTCAGAGAAAATGCTGTCCAAAAAAACTATTTGAAACGTTTATTGAGGGTATTTTGTTTTACAATACATTTTGTAAAACCATTCTTTATAGTCAAAAGTGCCCCTTTTCAGCAAAGCTTCTAAAAACACTTTAAACAAAATCAACCGGTGACGTCAGGTGGGGAGCTATAAGCTAGGCAGCGATGCTTCAGCTCAGTGTGGTGAGGAGATAGTTATCAGGCAGAGCAGCTGTGTAATCGAGCCAGTGTGGGTCCATTTTTCTTAAAAATGCATTCAACTTCCTCGACTGGACCGCTGTTAGCAGCAGCTTCGGGACCGGTAACAGGCAGGAGACCAGATCCCGGATCCATCAGAGAGAGGCTATACACAAACAAGAGCTGTGTATACTGTAAAGGCTGAAATACACCGGAGACCTCAGCGCTGCGCCACGTCACGCCCGCGCCGTTATTTTGATTGTAGTCACACAGAGATCGCCACAGCGTGTCCCAGAAACGCGAGTCCACGTTACAGCGCTAAAGATACGCACTAGTTTTAATTTTGCGAGTGGCGCAGCTGAGACGCGTGTGTCACAACACTGTGGAGTACTTTATGAAACAGACTTTATGACGCAGAACGGCTCCTGGAAAACATAAACGTGTTGTCACTTGTTTACAGTATTGATATTTTTGAACTATTATAATAAATAACTTACCCATTTTGAATCTTTCACATAATGAAGGTGGAAATAATCAACCCCACCTGAATGCTACACACAAAATCCCCCACATGTAAACACTAGACATCTTCGCGCTGTACGTCAATGAACTGCGACATCCCTACGCCGCGGCCATCTTACTACAGACAGCTGCCCCCTTTCGTAACATTGTTGTCAATGGTGCACATACTAAATACCTCTAACTTGCTCAATTTTTAACTGATTTTCAAACATTGTTATAAACATCAGAGACGTGGCTGTGAAATATTGGTAATGGCGGACGGGTGGGTGGTGGTGGTGGTGCCACCACCACCACCCACCGTGGTGGCACCCCCTGTCTGGCTGGCGCCCTAGACAGCCGCCTATGTCGCCTGTAGGACGGACCGACACTGAAAACCATTATCCAGAGCACCCTCCCCACCAACCATGCCTTCCCCTCCTCTATTGTCACTTTGTGCCCCCTCCATATCTAGCCCCGGCTAGATATAGTCGGGCTCACCTCGACACATAGCGTTGGCTCTGGAACCCGAGTCCTTGAGAGGGGTTGGACTCTCTTGTATGCTGGAGTTGCTCCGGGTGAGAGGCGGAGGGCTGGGGTGGGCTTTCTGTTAGCCCCAAGACTCTCTGCCTGTATGTTGGGGTTTTCTCCGGGGGATGAAAGGGCAGCTTCCCTGCGCCTTCGGGTTGGGGAACGGGTCCTGTCTGTTGTTTGTGCTTATGCTCCAAATAGCAGCTCAGAGTACCCACCCTTTTTGGAGTCCCTGGGACGAGTGCTGGATAGCGCTCCTACTGGGGACTCCATAGTCCTGCTGGGAGACTTCAATGCTCACGTGGGCAATGACAGCGTGACCTGGAGGGGCGTGATTGGGAGGAACGGCCCGCCCAATCTGAACTCGAGTGGTGTTCTGTTTTTGGACTTCTGTGCAAGTCGCAGTTTGGCCATAACGAACACCATGTTCAAACATAAGGATGCCCACCGGTACACCTGGTACCAGGGCAGCCTAGGTTACAGGTCGATGATTGACTTTATAGTTGTATCATCTGACCTGAGACCGTATGTTTTGGACACTCGGGTGAAGAGAGGAGCGGAGCTGTCAACTGATCACCACCTGGTGGTGAGTTGGATCAGGTGGCAGGGGAAGATGCTACGCAGACCTGGTAGACCCAAACGTATAGTGAGGGTCTGCTGGGAATGCCTGGCAGAAGAGCCTGTCAAGATGGTCTTCAACTCCCACCTCCGGCAGAGCTTCGACCGCGTCCCGAGAGCAGTGGGGGACATTGAGTCCGAATGGGCCTTGTTCCGCTCTGCGATTGTTGAGGCGGCTGTTGCTAGCTGTGGTCGCAAGGTAGCCGGTGCCAATCGTGGTGGTAACCCCCGTACCCACTGGTGGACACCAGAGGTTAGGGGAGCCGTCAGGCTGAAGAAGGAGGCCTACAGGGCGTGGCTGGTCTGTGGGTCTCCAGAGGCAGCTGATGGGTATCAGAGGGCCAAGCGGGGTGCAGCAGTGGCAGTTTCCAAGGCAAAATCTCGGGCGTGGGAGGAGTTTGGTGAGACCATGGAGAAAGACTATCGGTCGGCTCCAAAAAGGTTCTGGCAAACCATCCGACGCCTCAGGGGAGGAAGGCAGCAACTCGCTCACACTGTTTACAGTGGGGACGGGGAGCTGCTGATGTCAACTGGGGCTATAGTCGGGCGGTGGAAGGAATACTTTGAGGAGCTCCTCAATCCCACCGACACGCATTCCTATGAGGAACCAGAGCTGGGAGACCTGGGGACGGACTGTCCAATCTCTGGGGCAGAAGTCGCTGAGGTAGTCAAAAAACTACGCAGCGGCGGAGCCCCGGGGGTAGATGAGATCCGACCTGGATATCTCAAGGCGATGGATGTTGTAGGACTGTCGTGGTTGACACGTCTCTGCAACATTGCGTGGTCATCGGGGGCAGTCCCTGTTGAGTGGCAGACTGGGGTGGTGGTTCCCATTTTTAAGAAGGGGGACCAGAGGGTGTGTTCCAACTATAGGGGGATCACACTCCTCAGCCTCCCTGGGAAGGTCTACTCCAGGGTACTGGAGAGGAGGGTCCGGTCGATAGTTGAACCTCAGATAGAAGAGGAGCAATGTGGTTTTCGTCCTGGTCGTGGAACTGTGGACCAGCTCTTTACCCTCGCTAGGGTGATGGAGGGGTCATGGGAGTTTGCCCAACCAATCCACATGTGTTTTGTGGATTTGGAGAAGGCTTATGACCGTGTCCCCAGGGACACCCTGTGGGGGGCGCTCCAGGAGTACGGGGTGGATGGTCTTTTGTTAAGGGCCATTCAGTCCCTGTACCAGAGGAGTGTGAGTCTGGTCGGACCTGTTCCCAGTGAGGGTTGGACTCCTCCAGGGCTGCCCTTTGTCACCGGTCCTGTTCATAACCTTTATGGACAGGATTTCTAGGAGCAGCCGTGGTGTGGAGGGTGTCGAGTTTGGTGACAGGAGAATCTCGTCTCTGCTTTTTGCAGATGATGTGGTCCTCCTAGCTTCATCAGGCTCTGACCTACAGCTCTTGCTGGGGAGGTTCGCAGCCGAGTGTGAAGCGGCTGGGATGAGGATCAGCACCTCCAAATCTGAGGCCATGGTTCTCGGTCGGAAAAGGGTGGCTTGCCAACTCCAGGTCGGGAGAGAGATCCTGCCTCAAGTGAAGGAGTTCAAGTATCTCGGGGTCTTGTTCACGAGTGAGGGAAGGAGGGAGCGGGAGATCGACAGGCAGATTGGGGCAGTGTCAGCAGTGATGAGGACGCTGAACCGGTCTGTTGTGGTGAAAAAGGAGCTGAGCCGTAAAGCAAGGCTCTCGATTTACCGGTCGGTCTACGTCCCAATCCTCACCTATGGTCATGAGCTTTGGGTAATGACCGAAAGAACGAGATCGCGGATACAAGCGGCCGAAATGAGTTTTCTCCGCAGGGTGTCCGGGCTCAGCCTTAGGGATAGGGTGAGGAGCTCGGACATTCGGGAGAGACTCGGAGTAGAACCGCTGCTTCTCCATGTCGAAAGGAGCCAGTTGAGGTGGTTTGGGCATCTTGTTAGGATGCCCCCTGGACGCCTCCCCAGGGAGGTGTTTCAGGCATGTCCTGCCGGCAGGAGGCCCCCGGGTCGACCCAGGACACGCTGGAGGAAATATATCTCTGGTTTGGCCCTGGAGCGCCTTGGGATCCTGCTGGAGGAGCTGGTAGAAGTGGCTGGGGAGAAGACCGTCTGGAGCTCCCTAATTGGGATGCTGCCCCCGCGACCCGGACCCGGATAAGTGGAAGAAGACGAGACGGTTAATGATTTATCTGCTAGTCTGAATGGGGCAGAATATATAAGATGTTCTTTTATCTGCTCATTTTATTTAAGTTGTATTTGTTTTTTATTTTGTAAAGTTACTATGGGTTTTTTTAAAATAAAAAGTGTGCAGGTCTCTGCAGTTTCTGCTCATTTGGAGAGCTTATTTAGTGTACTGAGTACAGTCATGTTGATGATGACTAACATGGGTAGATTATGTATGTCGGTCAGACTGGACTCACTCTGCAGCTTGTCCAGCAGCTTAGTTCTGGACTCTTTTCCTTCCCACTCAGCTTTGGCTCTCAGCTCCTCTGCATGGCTGCACATCAGGTACCTAAAGACAAAAGGAAAACATCTTCCTGTCAGCTGACTCTACACAAAATGTTCTCATGTATAAATTAATAAAGGCTCCTCCATCAGAACTTCTAAAGAATAAAACGACCCCAGAGTCAGAGTCGTCTTAAAAAACTGCATAAAATGTGTTTTACTTCTGCTTCTATTAAAGGTGATAGATGGAGCATTTTTCTCTGTATCAAAGTTCTCTAAATGTTTTAAATGATATTTCAGGTCTAAACTATGATCTATGGGTTGAGTTCCACAACATCTTTTAGTCTTCTGAAGACCCTCCTTCCTCCTATAGACCCCTTTGAATTCTCTCTGACCGGCAAAATTTTTCAGCCAATAGAATTCAAATTTCCACATTGACGGCTGTCAGTCAACGTGCACGCACTTCGCACAAACCTGTAGAGGTGGGGGCCGCGCTCGCAGGACGCTTCGTATCTTCCTGTTTATAGTCTCAGCTGTCATGGAGAAGTCAGAGCTAATTTCTACTAAAAAGTTAAACATTCCCCGGCTACTGAGGGATTTATTTTTATTTTAAAACATTTCTCCTCACAGAATGGTAAGGCTTGCCAAGGATACGTGTTTATTTGGGTCAAGTATTCCATTCTGGAGCAAGTCTCCTCATTTTTGGGTTCTGCTTGATCTTTGCAGCTCTCTGTTGTGAGCAACGTGTTTCACAAGCACAGTGTGCCAGTCAGGTCTCAGAGCCTCGTACAGTGTGAGCACATGATTTGTGAGCTGTGAATGATTTAACCCTGTGGTGTAGTCGTACAGTTTGAGCAGGAGCTGAAAGCCATGATGCACAGTTTATTCCTGGCTTGAGATCAGAGTGTCACGTCGTGTGCACGCGCGTGTAGAGGTGGGGCAATAGAAAGCGGGAGGGAGGAGAATGGATGTTTTGGGAGGGGTTGTGGTACATTGGGATAAAAAAAATGCTCTCTTGCTGAAATGCTCCACATACTACCTTTAACATTAGGGTTGCATCAGGTCCTGTTCCTGCTGAAATTTCAGTGAGACTCAGGTTCCTGGTAATGGTGAACTTACCCACTCAAAATGTGGATTCGCTCCGTATTGTACTTGAGAGGCGTAAGTTCTGCTCTAAGGACCTGCAGAGCCTCAAAGACTTTCCCATCCTCCAGATACTCCAGATACTTCTGCTGCAGCAGCAGGAACTTCATACTCTGTGCAGGAAGAAGACAAGTATCAAAAACGCCAGTTGGTGTTTATAGATCCTAGTTTACACCTGGTAACTAATAGTTGTTTAAAACAGCATTTATGAATCAAGTTGGTGACATCTTAGCAGGATAACTTTTGATCTGTGGAGATTAAGAATGTCCCTATACTGTGATTCTCTGAGAGAGTATTTTTAATGTGCTGAAGGTCATGTGTGTAGGCCCATCAGGCATTGCCTGGTATGCCAGATAGCAGTCCATAACTGGCCATAAACAAATAAAGCAGTTTGAAGTTGAAGCTAATTTACTTGGTAACCACTGAGAACAGGCTACTCACCTGGGCAAAGAGAGACTGAGAAGAGTTTCTACAAACACAAAATATCATTCTTAATGCTCGCTTTAAAGACAAAAAGTAGATTCCATTATCGTTGGATGG
The DNA here is from genome assembly GCA_006937965.1 of Callopanchax toddi. Lineage (NCBI taxonomy): Eukaryota > Metazoa > Chordata > Actinopteri > Cyprinodontiformes > Nothobranchiidae > Callopanchax > Callopanchax toddi. Next base: position 144,537 of record SSNR01000542.1, read on the forward strand.
GTGCTAGCGCAAACAACATTACAGTAATTGATATATGGATACTATATCTAGTAGAACAGCATAATTGCAACCTTTTCCTTACTCAGGTGCTGGTAAACATTACAAGGTTGTTGGCAGAGTCCAGGAGGGTCAGACAGGCCTGGGGAGTAGTGAGACCCACCTCTTCTGGTCAAATAAGGAAGAACGGAAAGCCATGGTGGTGGCAGAAATAACAAGGACGGAGCAGGAGCACCTTAACATCAAAGCAGTGTCTCAGAGCTGGCAGGGAGGCTGGACATCATAGGAAGGAGTCACAGATCCTTGTCATGGTCGGACCTGTGGAAGATCCTCCAAGCTAGGCTGAGCTTCCTGATAAGAGCTACCCATGACACCCTACCATGTCCCAGAAACCTCCACCAGAGGTTTGGGGCCAAAGAAGCATGTCCCCTTTGTAGCACAAGCAATGCAAGCCTCCAGAATATCCTATTGGACTGCAAGACAACATTGTTCCAAGGCGGCGGCGCAATCTGGTGTTGAGGAGGCTGGCTGAGGTTATGGAGTCATGCAGACAGAAAGCTAACAGCAGACCTTCTGCCCAACTGTGATGCCCAATCCTGTTTGCAAGGGCCAGAGAGATGATCAACACCATCAAAAGTCCTCTCACCTGGCAGAGTGGACCATGAGGGTTGACCTAGGGAGGCAGCTCCAAAACCCCAGGGAGATCGTAGAGATGTCACTCTGTTCACATGACCTGATCATGTGGTCAGAGCCAACCAAGACCATCCTGCTGGTGGAGCTCATGATCCCATGGGAAGATGGCATGGAAGCTGCCAACAAATGCAAGCATTCCAAGTACGCGGACTTTGCAGAGGACTGCAGGGAGGCTGGCTGCAAAACCAACTGAAGTGGGATGTAGAGGCTTTGTAGGGTCCTCAACTATTCACCTGCTCTGGGACATGAGATGCACAGGAGCAGGGTGCTGGAAAGCCACTAAAGAACTTTCAGAGGAGGCAGAGAGGGGCAGCTCTTGGCTGTGGTTAAGGAGAAAGGATAGGGTTTGGGTGGGCAGAAAACACCTAGGGCATCAGCAGGGGATGGCAGGGAGAGATCCTGGCCATCGCTCTGCCACCAGGAGATGTACTGGAGTTAAAAGAGCAAAACATCCATGATTGGTGTTCCCCAGCTGATGGTCTGTCCAGTGTTCAGAGGAGCACATGTGCACAAAGGCACCAGTGTAGGTGCATCAGGCAGCAATGCCCAGCAGGTAGAACACCAACCTGTATCTTCATAAGTTCTAAAAATCTAACTAATCTTACTATTATAATAAATATAATATTTATAAGAAATATAAAGGGTCCTACGGTAGTTTCATGGAAACGTGTAAAGGTTGGAAATTAATCAAATTAACCAATACTTAATACTGGTACTTATTCAGGTTAGTGGTCCTGGTACTAGTTCTGATGGGATCTGCTGAACCTTCAACTTACCACAATGGTGCTGGGAGACCTCATCAGCTCCTTCAACTCATTGAGATCTCCTTCAGCCTGCAGGAAAAAACCACCAAGATCAAGATTAGTCCAGAATTCTGGTCCAGACCTGGGACCAAGATCCAGGTCCAGTCTCAGGATCCCCCCAGCCACCTCCACCAGCTCCTCCGGCAGGACCCCAAGGCGTTCCCAGTAGGGTTGGGCAATGTGTAACTTTTACCCAATCGTCCATCGTTAGTCCAAAAATCAATGATGGGTGATTTATTGGCGCAGGTGACATGTTGACATATTTGCGGGCAGAACAATTTAAGCATGCACGGAAGAATTTACGAAATTAGAACTCAAAAGTCCCAAAAATGAGGAATTGATTGCCAAAAAACACAATGTCGCATATCAGGGGTTAGTTTGGCTTTAAACAGACGTACAGTGCCAGCAAAGAGCTCAAACATCTAGCCTTTACCCTCCTGAGGGTGCTAACTAAGCGTACACAGCTAGCAGTTAGCAGCAGCCAATAGCTCTGTGATATCAGGTGCTGCTGCGTCACCAAATCGCTCAAAAAGACTTCAAACTGAGGCAGAGATTTATTTAAGGGATCAACGTTGACTGAAGGGGCTTTTTATTCATATTTCAGTTTTAGTTTCTTTTGTATTTGTTGTTTGTATCATACTTAGCTTACTGAGACCAGTGTTACACTCGCTAAATATTCCTAGCATCGGTAGCCGACCCGTAAACACGGTTTAACTGGAAAAAAAGCCAGTCTCTGTTTGTTTCCCTCCCCACCACCATGGTTATTATTTAGATACATTTATTTTCTGAACACAAGCTGCTGCCGTTCTGTCTGTCTGTCCCTGGTGAGTAAATAAATCACCGCTGCTCTCAGAGGCAGGAGGAGTAAACAGACTTTGCTTGCAGCCAGGAGGAGTTTGTAACATCTAAAAAGTGCAATATTTATTAGTTTTACATGGGCTGCATCCTTTGACTTCAACCAAACATTGTTAATAATTAAGAAATAAATTTATAGGGGATGAATAAATAGTTCTTGAGAAACGGGTAACGATAGGCTCAGCCAATCGCCGACAGTCGATAGATTCATCTGATCGCCCAACCCTAATTCCCAGGCCAGATTTAATACGTACTTTCTCCAATGTGTCCTGGGTCGACTCGGGGGGCCTCCTGCTGACAGGACATGCCTGAAACACCTTCCTGAGAGGCGTCCAGGAGGCATCATTAACAAGATGCCCGACTCCGAGCCACCTCAACTGGCTCCTCTCGATATGGAGGAGCAGCGGTTCTACTCAGAGTTTCTCCCTAATGTCCGAGCTTGGACCTTTTAAGCCATATCATCTTTTCTACATGCAAATTATTCATAAGGTTCTTTACTCAAGTATGATTTTAGTAAGGTTTATACGCAAAGTTTAATAAATGAGGCCTCGGTTCTAATTCCTACCTTGTCCCACTCTCCTTCAACCACATGGTTCTGGAACCTGGAGGCAGATGGATGGTCCAGTCTGCAGCCAGACTCCTGCATCAGAAGGTCTACGGTCTGACTGTAATCAGGAGCAGAGAGGAGACATCATCATCATTTGTTATCATTATCACCATTATAATTACCATTATGATCATTACCCTGATCAGTACTGGAAACGTTTGTAATCACCAAACATCAACAAGATAGTTTAGATGAGCTAGACATTGACAAAAATTACATTAGTCATATAAACAATTACTGGTAGTGTTTTTATTATGGGGAACAACAGCTAAACAGAATTATGACAGTAGATCAACTAATATCAATAATGCACATCAATAGCAGGAGTTTGAGAGCAAAAATAATTTTCTAAATCACTTTAAGACCCCTTTTAGGATAATAGCCATATCCAAGATGGGATTACTGACGGAAAAGATACAGATTTTCATTTAGATGGATATGAGATAAACACCCACAATAAAAAAAAAAGTAAAAATACTGGAGGGGTAGCTCTGTATGTTGACAGAAATTTTAAAAAGTAAACTATTACCAGGCATGACAATGACAGTAGGTGAAGTAATGGAGAGTTTAACAAATGAGATTATAATGGAAATTAGAGTGAATACATTAGTTAATGAGATATATAGAGCACCAAGTTCTGATATGGATCAATTAAAAACTGTACAGAGAAGACAGATTCAAACAGATATGAGCCTGAACCAACAAGTTCCATAAACATGAGCCTGAACCAACAAGTTCCATAAACATGAACCTGAACTACAACTAGTTCTATAAACATGAGCCTGAACCACTAACTAGTTCTATAAACATGAACCTGAACTACTAACTAGTTCTATAAACATGAACCACTAACTAGTTCTATAAACATGAGCCTGAACCAACTAGTTCCATAAACATGAGCATGAACTACTAACTAGTTCTATAAACATGAACCTGAACCAACTAGTTCTATAAACATGAGCCTGAACCACTAACTAGTTCTATAAACATGAACCTGAACTACTAACTAGTTCTATAAACATGAACCACTAACTAGTTCTATAAACATGAACCTGAACCAACTAGTTCTATAAACATGAGGCTGAACCACTAACTAGTTCTATAAACATGAACCTGAACTACTAAATAGTTCTATAAACATGAACCACTAACTAGTTCTATAAACATGAGCCTGAACCAACTACTTCCATAAACATGAGCATGAACTACTAACTAGTTCTATAAACATGAGCCTGAACTACTAACTAGTTCCATAAACATGAGCCTGAACTACTAACTAGTTCCATAAACATGAGCCTGAACTACTAACTAGTTCTATAAACATGAGCCTGAACTACTAACTAGTTCCATAAACATGAGCCTGAACTACTAACTAGTTCCATAAACATGAGCCTGAACCAACTAGTTCTATAAACATGAGCCTGAACCAACTAGTTCCAAAAACATGAGCCTGAACCAACTAGTTCCATAAACATGAGCCTGAACTACTAACTAGTTCTATAAACATGAGCCTGAACCAACTAGTTCCATAAACATGAGCCTGAACTACTAACTAGTTCTATAAACATGAGCCTGAACCACTAACTAGTTCTATAAACATGAACCTGAACTACTAACTAGTTCTATAAACATGAGCCTGAACTACTAACTAGTTCTATAAACATGAGCCTGAACTACTAACTATTTCTATAAACATGAACCACCAACTAGTTCTATAAACATTAGCCTGAACCAACTAGTTCTATAAACATGAGCCTGAACTACTAACTAGTTCTATTAGCATGAGTCTGAACTACTAACTAGTTCTATAAACATGAACCTGAACCACTAACTAGTTCTATAAACATGAGCCTGAACCACTAACTAGTTCTATAAACATGAGCCTGAACCAACTAGTTCCATAAACATGAGCCTGAACTACTAACTAGTTCTATTAGCATGAGTCTGAACTACTAACTAGTTCTATAAACATGAACCTGAACCACTAACTAGTTCTATTAACATGAGCCTGAACCAACTAGTTCTATAAACATGAGCCTGAACCACTAACTAGTTCTATAAACATGAGCCTGAACCAACTAATTTAATAAATATGAGCCTGAACCACTAACTAGTTCTATAAACATGAGCCTGAACCAACTAGTTCTATAAACATGAGCCTGAACCAACTAGTTCTATAAACATGAACCTGAACCAACTAGTTCTATAAACATGAGCCTGAACCAACTAGTTCCATAAACATGAGCCTGAACCAACTAGTTCTATAAACATGAGCCTGAACCAACTAGTTCTATAAACATGAGCCTGAACCAACTAGTTCCATAAACATGAGCCTGAACCACTAACTAGTTCTATAAGCATGAGTCTGAACTACTAACTAGTTCTATAAACATGAACCTGAACCACTAACTAGTTCTACAAACATGAGCCTGAACCACTAACTAGTTCTATAAACATGAGCCTGAACAACTAACTAGTTCTATAAACATGAGCCTGAACCACTAACTAGTTCTATAAACATGAGCCTGAACTACTAACTAGTTCTATAAACATGAACAAGAACCACTAACTAGTTCTATAAACATGAGCCTGAACCACTAACTAGTTCTATAAACATGAGCCTGAACTACTAACTAGTTCTATATACATGAGCCTGAGCTACTAACTAGTTCTATAAACATGAGCCTGAACCAACTAGTTCTATAAACATGAGCCTGAACCACTAATTAGTTCTATAAACATGAGCCTGAACCAACTAGTTCTATAAACATGAGCCTGAACCACTAACTAGTTCTATAAACATGAGCCTGCACCAACTAGTTCTATAAACATGAGCCTGAACCACTAACTAGTTCTATAAACATGAGCCTGCACCAACTAGTTCTATAAACATGAGCCTGAAAGAACTAGTTCTATAAACATGAACCTGAACCAACTAGTTCTATAAACATGAGCCTGAACCACTAACTAGTTCTATAAACATGAGCCTGAACCAACTAATTTAATAAACATGAGCCTGAACCACTAACTAGTTCTATAAACATGAGCCTGAACCAACTAGTTCTATAAACATGAGCCTGAACCAACTAGTTCTATAAACATGA
>SSNR01000542.1:156364-209873 GCA_006937965.1 Callopanchax toddi
ACTACTAACTAGTATACTAACTAGTTCTATAAACATGAACCTGAACTAACTAGTTCATTAACTAGTTGTATAAACATGAACTAGTTCACTAACTAGTTCTATAAACAAGACCTTGCACTAACTAGTTCAGTAACTAATTCTATAAACATGAACAACTAACTAGTTTACTAAGTAGTTCTATAAACATGAACCTGAACTAACTAGTTCTCTAACTAGTTGTATAAACATGAACTAACTAGTTCACTAACTAATTCTATAAACAAGGACCTGCGCTAACTAGTTCACTACTTCTATAAACATGAACCTGAACTACTAACTAGTTCACTAACTAGTTCTATAAACAAGAACCTGAACTAACTAGTTCACTAACCAGTTGTATAAACATGAACTAACTAGTTCACTAACTAGTTCTATAAACAAGAACCTGCACTAACTAGTTCACTACTTCTATAAACATGAACCTGAACTAACTAGTTCACTAACTAGTTGTATAAACATGAACTAACTAGTTCACTAACTAGTTCTGTAAACAAGAACCTGCACTAACTAGTTCACTACTTCTATAAACATGAACCTGAACTACTAACTAGTTCACTAACTAGTTCTATAAACATGAACCTGAACTACTAACTTGTTCTATAAACATGAATTACTAACTAGTTCTATAAACATGAACCTGAACTACTAACTAGTTCACTAACTAGTTCTATAAACATGAACTCCTAACTAGTTCATTAAACATGAACTACTAACTAGTTCTATAAACATTAACCTGAACTAACTAGTTCTAAAACATTAACCTGATCTAACTAACTAACTAGTAATATAAACATGAACATGAACTAACTAGTTCTATAAACATGAACCTGAACTAACTAGTTCACGAACTAGTTCTATAAACCTGAACTACTAACTAGTTCTATAAACCTGAACTACTAACTAGTTCTATAAACAACTAACTAGTTCTATAAACCTGAACTACTAACTAGTTCTATAAACAACTAACTAGTTCTATAAACCTGAACTACTAACTAGTTCTATAAACCTGAATTACTAACTAGTTCTATAAACAACTAACTAGTTCTATAAACCTGAACTACTCACTAGTTATATAAACCTGAACTACTAACTAGTTCCATAAACAACTAACTAGTTCTATAAACCTGAACTACTAACTAGTTCTATAAACCTGAACTAACTAGTTCTATAAACCAGAACTACTAACTAGTTCTATAAACATGAACTACTAACTAGTTCTATAAACCTGAATTACTAACTAGTTCTATAAACCTGAATTACTAACTAGTTCTATAAACAACTAACTAGTTCTATAAACCTGAATTACTAACTAGTTCTATAAACAACTAACTAGTTCTATAAACCTGAACTACTAACTAGTTCTATAAACCTGAACTACTAACTAGTTCTATAAACCTGAATTACTAACTAGTTCACTAACTAGTTCTCTAAACCTGAATTACTAACTAGTTCTTTAAACAACTAACTAGTTCTATAAACCTGAATTACTAACTAGTTCTATAAACTACTAACTAGTTCTATAAACCTGAACTACTAACTAGATCTATAAACCTGAACTAACTAGTTCTATAAACCTGAACTACTAACTAGTTCTATAAACCTGAACTAACTAGTTCTATAAACCTGAACTACTAACTAGATCTATAAACTTGAACTAACTAGTTCTATAAACATGAACTACTAACTAGTTCTATAAACCTGAACTACTAACTAGTTCTATAAACTACTAACTAGTTCTATAAACCTGAACTACTAACTAGATCTATAAACCTGAACTAACTAGTTCTATAAACCTGAACTACTAACTAGTTCTATAAACCTGAACTAACTAGTTCTATAAACCTGAACTACTAACTAGATCTATAAACTTGAACTAACTAGTTCTATAAACATGAACTACTAACTAGTTCTATAAACCTGAACTACTAACTAGTTCTATAAACTACTAACTAGTTCTATAAACCTGAACTACTAACTAGATCTATAAACCTGAACTAACTAGTTCTATAAACCTGAACTACTAACTAGTTCTATAAACCTGAACTAACTAGTTCTATAAACCTGAACTACTAACTAGATCTATAAACTTGAACTAACTAGTTCTATAAACATGAGCCTGAACTACTAACTAGTTCCATAAACATGAGCCTGAACTACTAACTAGTTCTATAAACATGAGCCTGAACTACTAACTAGTTCTATAAACATGAGCCTGAACCAACTTGTTCTATAAACAAGAACCTGCACTAACTAGTTCAGTAACTAATTCTATAAACATGAACCTGAACTACTAACTAGTTTACTAACTAGTTCTATAAACAAGAACCTGAACTAACTAGTTCACTAACCAGTTGTATAAACATGAACTAACTAGTTCGCTAACTAGTTCTGTAAACAATAACCTGCACTAACTAGTTCACTACTTCTATAAACATGAACCTGAACTAACTAGTTCACTAACTAGTTGTATAAACATGAACTAACTAGTTCACTAACTAGTTCTGTAAACAAGAACCTGCACTAACTAGTTCACTACTTCTATAAACATGAACCTGAACTTCTAACTAGTTCACTAACTAGTTCTATAAACATGAACCACTAACTCGTTCTATAAACATGAGCCTGAACCAACTTGTTCTATAAACAAGAACCTGCACTAACTAGTTCAGTAACTAATTCTATAAACATGAACCTGAACTACTAACTAGTTTACTAACTAGTTCTATAAACAAGAACCTGAACTAACTAGTTCACTAACCAGTTGTATAAACATGAACTAACTAGTTCGCTAACTAGTTCTGTAAACAATAACCTGCACTAACTAGTTCACTACTTCTATAAACATGAACCTGAACTAACTAGTTCACTAACTAGTTGTATAAACATGAACTAACTAGTTCACTAACTAGTTCTGTAAACAAGAACCTGCACTAACTAGTTCACTACTTCTATAAACATGAACCTGAACTTCTAACTAGTTCACTAACTAGTTCTATAAACATGAACCTGAACTACTAACTAGTTCTATAAACATGAACCTGAACCAACTAGTTCTATAAACATGAGCCGGAACCAACTAGTTCTATAAACATGAGCCTGAACCAACTAGTTCTATAAACATGAGCCTGAACCAACTAGTTCTATAAACATGAGCCTGAACCAACTAGTTCTATAAACATGAGCCTGAACCAACTAGTTCCATAAACATGAGCCTGAACCACTAACTAGTTCTATAAGCATGAGTCTGAACTACTAACTAGTTCTATAAACATGAACATGAACCACTAACTAGTTCTATAAACATGAGCCTGAACCACTAACTAGTTCTATAAACATGAGCCTGAACAACTAACTAGTTCTATAAACATGAACCTGAACCACTAACTAGTTCAATAAACATGAGCCTGAACTACTAACTAGTTCTATAAACATGAACCTGAACCAACTAGTTCTATAAACATGAGCCTGAACCACTAACTAGTTCTATAAACATGAACCTGAACTACTAACTAGTTCTATAAACATGAACCACTAACTAGTTCTATAAACATGAGCCTGAACCACTAACTAGTTCTATAAACATGAGCCTGAACTACTAACTAGTTCTATAAACATGAACCTGAACCACTAACTAGTTCTATAAACATGAGCCTGAACCACTAACTAGTTCTATAAACATGAGCCTGAACTACTAACTAGTTCTATAAACATGAACCTGAACCACTAACTAGTTCTATAAACATGAGCCTGAACCACTAACTAGTTCTATAAACATGAGCCTGAACAACTAACTAGTTCTATAAACATGAGCCTGAACCACTAACTAGTTCTATGAACATGAGCCTGAACTACTAACTAGTTCTATAAACATGAACCAGAACCACTAACTAGTTCTATAAACATGAGCCTGAACCAACTAATTTAATAAACATGAGCCTGAACCACTAACTAGTTCTATAAACATGAGCCTGAACCAACTAGTTCTATAAACATGAGCCTGAACCAACTAGTTCTATAAACATGAACCTGAACCAACTAGTTCTATAAACATGAGCCTGAACCAACTAGTTCTATAAACATGAGCCTGAACCAACTAGTTCCATAAACATGAGCCTGAACCAACTAGTTCTATAAACATGAGCTTGAACCAACTAGTTCTATAAACATGAGCCTGAACCAACTAGTTCCATAAACATGAGCATGAACTACTAACTAGTTCTATAAACATGAGCCTGAACCAACTAGTTCTATAAACATGAGCCTGAACCACTAACTAGTTCTATAAACATGAGCCTGAACTACTATCTAGTTCTATAAACATGAGCCTGAACTACTACCTAGTTCTATAAACATGAGCCTGAACTACTAACTAGTTCTATAAACATGAGCCTGAACCACTAACTAGTTCTATAAACATGAGACTGAACTACTAACTAGTTCTATAAACATGAACATGAACCACTAACTAGTTCTATAAACATGAGCCTGAACCACTAACTAGTTCTATACACATGAGCCTGAACCACTAACTAGTTCTATAAACATGAACCTGAGCTACTAACTAGTTCTATAAACATGAACCTGAGCTACTAACTAGTTCTATAAACATGAACCTGAACAACTAACTAGTTCTATAAACATGAACCTGAACTACTAACTAGTTCTATAAACATGAACCTGAACTACTAACTAGTTCACTAACTAGTTCTATAAACATGAACCACTAACTAGTTCTATAAACATGAACCTGAACCAACTTGTTCTATAAACAAGAACCTGCACTAACTAGTTCAGTAACTAATTCTATAAACATGAACCTGAACTACTAACTAGTTTACTAAGTAGTTCTATAAACATGAACCTGAACTAACTAGTTCACTAACTAGTTGTATAAACATGAACTAACTAGTTCACTAACTAGTTCTATAAACAAGAACCTGCACTAACTAGTTCACTACTTCTATAAACATGAACCTGAACTACTAACTAGTTTACTAACTAGTTCTATAAACATGAACCTGAACTAACTAGTTCATTAACTAGTTGTATAAACATGAACTAACTAGTTCACTAACTAGTTCTATAAACAAGAACCTGCACTAACTAGTTCAGTAACTAATTCTATAAACATGAACCTGAACTACTAACTAGTTTACTAAGTAGTTCTATAAACATGAACCTGAACTAACTAGTTCACTAACTAGTTGTATAAACATGAACTAACTAGTTCACTAACTAGTTCTATAAACAAGAACCTGCACTAACTAGTTCACTACTTCTATAAACATGAACCTGAACTACTAACTAGTTTACTAACTAGTTCTATAAACATGAACCTGAACTAACTAGTTCATTAACTAGTTGTATAAACATGAACTAACTAGTTCACTAACTAGTTCTATAAACAAGAACCTGCACTAACTAGTTCAGTAACTAATTCTATAAACATGAACCTGAACTACTAACTAGTTTACTAAGTAGTTCTATAAACATGAACCTGAACTAACTAGTTCACTAACTAGTTGTATAAACATGAACTAACTAGTTCACTAGCTAATTCTATAAACAAGAACCTGCACTAACTAGTTCACTACTTCTATAAACATGAACCTGAACTACTAACTAGTTCACTAACTAGTTGTATAAACATGAACTAACTAGTTCACTAACTAGTTCTGTAAACAAGAACCTGCACTAACTAGTTCACTACTTCTATAAACATGAACCTGAACTTCTAACTAGTTCACTAACTAGTTCTATAAACATGAACCACTAACTCGTTCTATAAACATGAGCCTGAACCAACTTGTTCTATAAACAAGAACCTGCACTAACTAGTTCAGTAACTAATTCTATAAACATGAACCTGAACTACTAACTAGTTTACTAACTAGTTCTATAAACAAGAACCTGAACTAACTAGTTCACTAACCAGTTGTATAAACATGAACTAACTAGTTCGCTAACTAGTTCTGTAAACAATAACCTGCACTAACTAGTTCACTACTTCTATAAACATGAACCTGAACTAACTAGTTCACTAACTAGTTGTATAAACATGAACTAACTAGTTCACTAACTAGTTCTGTAAACAAGAACCTGCACTAACTAGTTCACTACTTCTATAAACATGAACCTGAACTTCTAACTAGTTCACTAACTAGTTCTATAAACATGAACCACTAACTCGTTCTATAAACATGAGCCTGAACCAACTTGTTCTATAAACAAGAACCTGCACTAACTAGTTCAGTAACTAATTCTATAAACATGAACCTGAACTACTAACTAGTTTACTAACTAGTTCTATAAACAAGAACCTGAACTAACTAGTTCACTAACCAGTTGTATAAACATGAACTAACTAGTTCGCTAACTAGTTCTGTAAACAATAACCTGCACTAACTAGTTCACTACTTCTATAAACATGAACCTGAACTAAACTAGTTCTATAAACATGAGCCTGAACCACTAACTAGTTCTATAAACATGAGCCTGAACTACTAACTAGTTCTATAAACATGAACCTGAACCACTAACTAGTTCAATAAACATGAGCCTGAACTACTAACTAGTTCTATAAACATGAACCTGAACTACTAACTTGTTCTATAAACATGAATTACTAACTAGTTCTATAAACATGAACCTGAACTACTAACTAGTTCTATAAACATGAGCCTGAACTACTAACTATTTCTATAAACATGAACCTGAACTACTAACTAGTTCTACTAACTAGTTCTATAAACATGAGCCTGAACCAACTAGTTCTATAAACATGAGCCTGAACCACTAACTAGTTCTATAAACATGAACCTGAACTACTAACTAGTTCTATAAACATGAACCACTAACTAGTTCTATAAACATGAGCCTGAACCAACTAGTTCCATAAACATGAGCATGAACTACTAACTAGTTCTATAAACATGAGCCTGAACCAACTAGTTCTATAAACATGAGCCTGAACCACTAACTAGTTCTATAAACATGAGCCTGAACTACTAACTAGTTCTATAAACATGAGCCTGAACCACTAACTAGTTCTATAAACATGAGCCTGAACTACTAACTAGTTCTATAAACATGAGCTTGAACCACTAACTAGTTCTATAAACATGAGACTGAACTACTAACTAGTTCTATAAACATGAACCTGAACCACTAACTAGTTCTATAAACATGAGCCTGAACCACTAACTAGTTCTATAAACATGAGCCTGAGCTACTAACTAGTTCTATAAACATGAACCTGAGCTACTAACTAGTTCTATAAACATGAACATGAACCACTAACTCGTTCAATAAACATGAGCCTGAACTACTAACTAGTTCTATAAACATGAACATGAACCACTAACTAGTTCTATAAACATGAACCTGAACTACTAACTAGTTCTATAAACATGAGCCTGAACTACTAACTAGTTCTATAAACATGAACCTGAACTACTAACTAGTTCACTAACTAGTTCTATAAACATGAACCACTAACTAGTTCTATAAACATGAGTCTGAACCAACTTGTTCTATAAACAAGAACCTGCACTAACTAGTTCAGTAACTAATTCTATAAACATGAACCTGAACTACTAACTAGTTTACTAAGTAGTTCTATAAACATGAACCTGAACTAACTAGTTCACTAACTAGCTGTATAAACATGAACTAACTAGTTCACTAACTAGTTCTATAAACAAGAACCTGCACTAACTAGTTCACTACTTCTATAAACATGAACCTGAACTACTAACTAGTATACTAACTAGTTCTATAAACATGAACCTGAACTAACTAGTTCATTAACTAGTTGTATAAACATGAACTAGTTCACTAACTAGTTCTATAAACAAGACCTTGCACTAACTAGTTCAGTAACTAATTCTATAAACATGAACAACTAACTAGTTTACTAAGTAGTTCTATAAACATGAACCTGAACTAACTAGTTCTCTAACTAGTTGTATAAACATGAACTAACTAGTTCACTAACTAATTCTATAAACAAGGACCTGCGCTAACTAGTTCACTACTTCTATAAACATGAACCTGAACTACTAACTAGTTCACTAACTAGTTCTATAAACAAGAACCTGAACTAACTAGTTCACTAACCAGTTGTATAAACATGAACTAACTAGTTCACTAACTAGTTCTATAAACAAGAACCTGCACTAACTAGTTCACTACTTCTATAAACATGAACCTGAACTAACTAGTTCACTAACTAGTTGTATAAACATGAACTAACTAGTTCACTAACTAGTTCTGTAAACAAGAACCTGCACTAACTAGTTCACTACTTCTATAAACATGAACCTGAACTACTAACTAGTTCACTAACTAGTTCTATAAACATGAACCTGAACTACTAACTTGTTCTATAAACATGAATTACTAACTAGTTCTATAAACATGAACCTGAACTACTAACTAGTTCACTAACTAGTTCTATAAACATGAACTCCTAACTAGTTCATTAAACATGAACTACTAACTAGTTCTATAAACATTAACCTGAACTAACTAGTTCTAAAACATTAACCTGATCTAACTAACTAACTAGTAATATAAACATGAACATGAACTAACTAGTTCTATAAACATGAACCTGAACTAACTAGTTCACGAACTAGTTCTATAAACCTGAACTACTAACTAGTTCTATAAACAACTAACTAGTTCTATAAACCTGAACTACTCACTAGTTATATAAACCTGAACTACTAACTAGTTCCATAAACAACTAACTAGTTCTATAAACCTGAACTACTAACTAGTTCTATAAACCTGAACTAACTAGTTCTATAAACCAGAACTACTAACTAGTTCTATAAACATGAACTACTAACTAGTTCTATAAACCTGAATTACTAACTAGTTCTATAAACCTGAATTACTAACTAGTTCTATAAACAACTAACTAGTTCTATAAACCTGAATTACTAACTAGTTCTATAAACAACTAACTAGTTCTATAAACCTGAACTACTAACTAGTTCTATAAACCTGAACTACTAACTAGTTCTATAAACCTGAATTACTAACTAGTTCACTAACTAGTTCTCTAAACCTGAATTACTAACTAGTTCTTTAAACAACTAACTAGTTCTATAAACCTGAATTACTAACTAGTTCTATAAACTACTAACTAGTTCTATAAACCTGAACTACTAACTAGATCTATAAACCTGAACTAACTAGTTCTATAAACCTGAACTACTAACTAGTTCTATAAACCTGAACTAACTAGTTCTATAAACCTGAACTACTAACTAGATCTATAAACTTGAACTAACTAGTTCTATAAACATGAACTACTAACTAGTTCTATAAACCTGAACTACTAACTAGTTCTATAAACTACTAACTAGTTCTATAAACCTGAACTACTAACTAGATCTATAAACCTGAACTAACTAGTTCTATAAACCTGAACTACTAACTAGTTCTATAAACCTGAACTAACTAGTTCTATAAACCTGAACTACTAACTAGATCTATAAACTTGAACTAACTAGTTCTATAAACATGAACTACTAACTAGTTCTATAAACCTGAACTACTAACTAGTTCTATAAACTACTAACTAGTTCTATAAACCTGAACTACTAACTAGATCTATAAACCTGAACTAACTAGTTCTATAAACCTGAACTACTAACTAGTTCTATAAACCTGAACTAACTAGTTCTATAAACCTGAACTACTAACTAGATCTATAAACTTGAACTAACTAGTTCTATAAACATGAACTACTAACTAGTTCTATAAACCTGAACTACTAACTAGTTCTATAAACTACTAACTAGTTCTATAAACCTGAACTACTAACTAGATCTATAAACCTGAACTAACTAGTTCTATAAACCTGAACTACTAACTAGTTCTATAAACCTGAACTAACTAGTTCTATAAACCTGAACTACTAACTAGATCTATAAACTTGAACTAACTAGTTCTATAAACCTGAACTACTAACTAGATCTATAAACTTGAACTAACTAGTTCTATAAACATGAACTACTAACTAGTTCTATAAACCTGAACTACTAACTAGTTCTAGAGGCTCCTACTTACTCGAGTCCTAGGTCGTGAAGGTGCTGGCCCACCAGCCGGATGACGTCCTCCTCGGACCGGGTCAGACCTTTCATCCTCCAGAAGTTTCCAGGACCGGTATCCGTGGTGTCGGAGGCGGACCGGGACAGCCCCCCGTTACTGACCGACACTAGTCCGTTCGAGCGGAGGGAGGAAGACGGGTTCCGAGAAGCGGTATGAACCGAGCCGTCCGGCTCCGAGTCCTGTCTGGTTCCGTTAGCCTGCATCTGCTTTCGGGACACCGGAACCACCAGAAGCCGACAGGCCCAGTAATGCTCCCTCTGCGGCCGAGAAGCAGCGGAGAGTCAGCAGGAGAACCGGACCGGTACTACTCCCACAGCCGCATACTGGTAGGTACCGGTGATGTGAGGCTGAGGTTCGGTCCCGTTGATACCGATTATGGAGGCTGAGGCTCGGTGTGTTGTTGTTGTTCCTGCAACTCTGCTCCGAACGCGCTGACGTCACCGGATAAACGTACTGTGTTGTTTTGAACGCAGGACTCTCCGCTGTGAGCTTCTTCTGCTGTCGGCTGTGTTTGAAAAGTCCACTCACTCACTCACACTATTAGGGTATTACGCGGTGGTCTAGTCTAGTCTAGTCTAGTCTATTCTAGTCTATTCTATTCTAGTCTAGTCTAGTCTATTCTAGTCTATTCTATTCTAGTCTATTCTAGTCTAGTCTATTCTAGTCTATTCTATTCTAGTCTATTCTAGTCTAGTCTATTCTAGTCTATTCTAGTCTAGTCTATTCTAGTCTAGTCTATTCTAGTCTATTCTAGTCTAGTCTATTCTAGTCTAGTCTATTCTAGTCTAGTCTTGTCTATTCTAGTCTATTCTAGTCTAGTCTATTCTAGTCTATTCTAGTCTAGTCTATTCTAGTCTAGTCTATTCTAGTCTATTCTAGTCTAGTCTTGTCTATTCTAGTCTATTCTAGTCTATTCTAGTCTAGTCTATTCTAGTTTATTCTAGTCTAGTCTAGTCTATTCTATTCTAGTCTAGTCTAGTCTATTCTAATCTATTCTAGTCTAGTCTAGTCTAGTCTATTCTAGTCTAGTCTATTCTAGTCTATTCTAGTCTAGTCTATTCTAGTCTTGTCTATTCTAGTCTATTCTAGTCTAGTCTATTCTAGTCTATTCTAGTCTAGTCTAGTCTAGGGGGTCCACAGGACGCGCTACACAGCTGAACGCTGTCCGTGGTGCTGATGGCTGGAGACTGAGTGGGGTCGGCAGAGCACCGGCGCTGTCCGAGGTGCTGATCCATAACAATACCATGTCAGATTAAGTCAAAAAGTACAGATAAATCATCATCAACATTAAAATAGGTAGAACACAGAGAACGATAACAAATAAAATCAATAAGGGGGATACGTTACAGTATCTTCATAATGTAAGGCTGTCACATAATAACATCATAAACTACAGAGGCAGGAACCAGGTGTCAGTGCATCTGAGTAGATAGACCCACAGATGAGTTTTTGTCTGACAGCAGTTTCAAATACCGGTATTAGAAATACTTAATTCAATGGCAGAGGGCAGACAGTTGTTCCATTTTTGCAATGTTTGTGATATTTACTTAAACTAAAAATAGTATAAGTTTCTGGTACTTATTGGTATGTTTTCAACATAAAGAAGGGTTTGTAAAGGATCCAGATCAATGGTTTGCCCAAATCTAAACCAGGTGCTAACTTCTCTCTGAAAAGCTAAGGTGAAGCAACAAGAAAAGAACAGGTGAAATATTGTTTCATAAATTTTATCCACAGAAGACACATGGTTCAAATTTAAACCATCTCTTTAAGGTTTCTGATACAGAGTATTAATTATTTATCATTTTAAATTGAATTTCTTAAGACTTTTGGTGGCGGGACAGGCCATTTAAGATCATTGTAAAGAATATTATGGTAGAAATGGGCTTCAAATGTCCTATTCCTCTTGTCAAGCTGTTTCTGAACAACAAACAACATCAGAAGGCTCTTAAGGGCTGAAAACCCAGTTAACAGAGTTACTAGATCATATTGGCTTTGTTTGTTTGGGGGAGCAATCAGCAGCACTTTCAGATCAGCTGTTCTGTGTCTCATCACCACAGAAACATGTTGGACTGTCGGACATTACCCATGTATTTAATATTGTGAGCTGTGTTTGATCTTTAAATATTGATGGACAAGGAAGAACTGATTGAATAAAAACTAAATCCTGGTGGTTACAGTTCGTTTTGGAAGCTAATATTCTGAATCTGAACGCTGTAACGTCAGAGAGTCTACGTCCACCTAGAAGCTCCAGAGGAAAATAAAAACACCCAGAACCTCCTAAATGATCATAGGAAACGAAGTCTGAAGCACAGGTGTATTTAGCAAGGATGGAAGTAAAGCAGTGAACTATCTTGTAGCTTTTTGATCTTTGGTTTCTGCTTGTAAAGTTGTTGTAATGTCAGGAAACTGCCACAAGAGGGCGAGTTTTTAGGCTGAAAAAACTCGCCCTCTTGTTGTCGGTTTTCTGACATTACAACTAACACAATGATCAAAGAATTTTAATAAAAAATGAAAATAGCTGACTCCAATGTTATTATATGATCAATTTAATACACATAAAATCACTCCAAATTTAAAAAATCATTCATTTTAAATAAAGTAGTTGATATTTGGAGACAATTTATGGTTTAATCAAACATTAGACACAATATATTATCATCTTGTTTTTAAGTTGGTTTTGGGCGATAGTGATCTCACATTAAAGAACAGGCCAGCTGAGCTGCTGAAATGAGGACAAACGCCAGAAGCAGTGAAATATCTTGTGATTGTGTGATCTTTGGCTTCTGCTGCTGCCCTCTTGTGGTGATTTAGTGACATTACAACAAACTTCACACCAAGCTTGTCTTACAATCACAGAGAAGTTTTTCAGTAGGGCTGAGCACTGACGACAGTATAGGGCAGTTTGTCGTCCTCTTGTCGCAGTAAGGTGAAATCAAAACAAACATTAGCACTACTAAAAAAAAACTTGAAAAATAAACTGCTAATTAAAGATCACTCATTTAAAACCCTTATTCAACCATACTTAGGTTATGTTTAAATACTGCATTTGTTAAAGAAACAGTGAAAAGTTAAACATGTTTTGTTTTTTTTACTAGAAGTGCTGTATATGTTTGTTGTAATTTCATTTTATGGCCACAAGAGGGCGAGAGCTGCCTTGTACTATCTTTAGTGCTAAATTCACCTACCTCAGTTTGTTTTTCTGCTGCTTTATTTAAAATTAAAGATCTTCTCAAATTTGAAGTGATTTGGTGTATTAATTTGAATATAAGGTGGAATAACATTGAAGTCAATTATATTATATTTAAATAAATTCTTTGATCATTCGTGTTATTTGTCCAACACAACGTGCAGTAAATTAATAAAGTTGTAATGTCAGGAAACTGCCACTAGAGGGCGAGTGTTTTTAGCAGAAGCAGAACCCAAAGACCAGAAAGTCACAAGATAGTTCACTGCTTTGTTCTACCATCCTTGCTAAATACACCTCACTTCCTTAGCTAGTTGTTTTCAAACATTACTGCCGTGATTTATAAAGAGTTTTTATCCTTTTCTGTTTTACTTTCTACTTTTATACAGAAGGAACTCATCCTGACAGCTGTGTGTCAGATAGGACGATTTACAACGAGCCCTGCCAAACTGGTGGGCGAAAACATTTAGACGGGGCACTCATGTGTCAATGTAACACCTGGTAAAGTAAACCTGAGCAATGAAATATTAAAATCAAATTCATTCTTAAACTTCCTTCTGACCCTTTTTTCTACCTTGTATTTTTTATCCGAATTTTAAGCATGAAAAACAAGACCTTTTTAAAATAAATTAATTAAATCACTTTTTCTTTTTTGATTATTGGTTTTCAATTGAAAATAGAAATAACGAATGACACAGATTGTTTGGGTTCATGTTCTGTGATTCAGAGGCGTCGTCACTGCACACAAGATGAAATCCTTTTTACTAGGGAACAAATCACATGACTCTGAGACCAGTGGTTCTCTGAGCACGGTTCAGCCCGGTGCCCCACACTGGTGCTGCCCTGTCACCGAGCAAAAACACCTGAACGGGTTTGGACGCTCCGCAGGTTTCACCGTGTCCCGAGTTCAGAGACACAGTGGACTCCTTCCTCTACAGACCGGAGCTGGTTTTTCTGTTTGGATTTGGTTTCATGGACAAAACTCTGTCCAGACATTTATACAGATGTCACGGTTCTGTGTGTGTTGACGTTTCTTCTTTTTAAACTTTATTGATAATTTAACAAATTGACACAGAGCATGTTAATGCAAGGGTAGGTTGAAGGTTAACATACAGAAGGTAGAGGAAGATATGAATGGTTTTGCTAATTGTAAACATAAACGTAACATGCAAAATTATTAAATCACATGGTGTTTTTCAAAAGATTTGATGAGGATTGAATGTGTTGTAGAGCAGAGTTCTCCAACGTTGCTCCTCAAGGCTCATCATTGTTCTGCAGATTTTTTCTGCTCCGACCGACACCAACATTTTTTAAACAAGTCATGAACAGGTTTCTGCATTTGATGCAGGTGTGTTGGAGCAGAGAAACCTCGAAAACCTGCAGGACAGTGGGCCTTGAGGCTTAGACCCCTGTTGTAGAGAATAGAAGGGTCACATGACCACTTCCTTCAGAACCCTCAACAAAATGTTCAGCTCCCCCATAGCACCTGCTGAAAAAAATTATGGAACCACCACTGGTCTGAAGCAGGGGCGGATCTAGAGGGGGGGCCAGGGGGGCCAGTGCCCCCCCGACAACAAGCTTGGCCCCCCCGTGGCCCCCTGTTAAGTGCTAAGTGTTTTAGAATGTTCCCCTTTAAAAAAGCAGCTGGCCCCAGCCTGGCCCCCCTCTAATTTTTTTCTAGAACCGCCACTGGTCTGAAGGAAAACTTTAACATTTCTCATCGGCACGCGAGCGAATGCGCGTGAATGAGCGAGGTGCATGCGCAAAAAGAGACGCACGAGCGAGAGGCGCGCGCGCCGCGAGCAAGAGATCGACAGAGAGAGAGAAAAGGAAAGACAGTGAACGAGTGGGAGAGATAGAACTGGAGAAGCAGCACGCCGGTCAAAGTGTCCGATGATTTCCAGTTTTACGTCGGACATTTTAAATTACGTCGGTAATGACCGACGTGTTTTCACAAACACTACAAGTAGAGAAGATAACTGACTGACAGACTGCAGAACCAGAACCATGGACAGCAGCATCTTCAAACTGTGCGCTCTCAGCTTCTCTTCTGTCCCTCTCTCTGTTTCCAACGTAATTCCCGTAATAACTGAGACCTCTAATTGAACCATCCTGGTCTCCATAACACCCCAGCAGTGCCACAGGCTGATCGATGACACCGCATTGAGGCAGTAATTGATGCAAACGGGGCCCAAACCAAGTAAGTACATGTGTGTTATTATACTCTTCAGAGGTCCCACATTCCTCTATTTAAAATCCTTGTTTTATTGATTTCATGTAATATTTAGATTTTCTTAGGGATTTCATGAGCTGCAGCCATATCCGAATTATTGAAATTATAACAAATAAAGGCTTCAAATATCTGTCTTTTAATGTAATGAGTCTATCTCATATAAATTCACCTTTTAGGTCAAAATACTGAAATAAAAGAACTTTTACACAATATTCAAATGTTTCCAGTTTCACCTTGGATATGTACAGTTGAAGACTTGTATGGAGAGCATTTTCAGTCTAATTTAAATAAAGAACAATTCTCCATTAAATAAATAAATGTCCCCTTGAAATATAAAGAAAAATGAAAAGAAAATTAATGGGGAGGTTTTTCCAGTTTTAGTTATTTATTACTGTATTTATTTATTTATTACTGTATTTATTTATTTATTACTGTATTTATTTATTTATTTATTACTGTATTTATTTATTTATTTATTACTGTATTTATTTATTTATTACTGTATTTATTTATTACTGTATTTATTTATTTATTACTGTATTTATTTATTACTGTATTTATTTATTTATTACTGTATTTATTTATTTATTACTGTATTTATTTATTTATTACTGTATTTATTTATTACTGTATTTAATTATTACTGTATTTATTTATTTATTACTGTATTTATGTATTACTGTATTTTTTTATTTATTTATGTATTACTGTATTTATTTATTTATTTATTTATTACTGTATTTATTTATTACTGTATTTTTTTATTTATTACTGTATTTATTTATTTATTACTGTATTTATGTATTACTGTATGTATTACTGTATTTATTTTTTATTTATTTATGTATTACTGTATTTATTTATTTATTTATTACTGTATTTATGTATTACTGTATTTATTTATTTATTTATTACTGTATTTATTTATTTATTTATTTATTACTGTATTTATGTATTACTGTATTTATTTATTACTGTATTTATGTATTACTGTATTTATTTATTTATTTATTTATTTATTTATTTATTTATTACTGTATTTATTTATTTATTTATTTATTACTGTATTTATGTATTACTGTATTTATTTATTTATTTATTTATTTATTACTGTATTTATTTATTACTGTATTTATTTATTACTGTATTTATGTATTACTGTTTTTATTTATTACTGTATTTATTTATTTATTTATTTATTTATTTATTACTGTATTTATTTATTTATTTATTACTGTATTTATTTATTACTGTATTTATTTATTACTGTATTTATGTATTACTGTTTTTATTTATTACTGTATTTATGTATTACTGTATTTATTTATTTATTTATTACTGTATTTATTTATTTATTTATTACTGTATTTATGTATTACTGTATTTACTAATTTATTACTCTATTTATTTATTTATTACTCTATTTATTTATTTATTACTCTATTTATTTCTTAATGTATTTATTTATTACTGTATTTATTTATTTATTTCTGTATTTATTTATTACTGTATTTATTTATTACTGTATTTATTTATTTATTTATTTATGTATTACTGTATTTATTTATTTATTACTGTATTTATTTATTTATTTATTACTGTATTTATTTATTTATTTATTACTGTATTTATTTATTTATTTATTACTGTATTTATTTATTACTGTATTTATTTATTTATTTATTACTGTATTTATTTATTACTGTATTTATTTATTACTGTATTTATTTATTTATTTATTACTGTATTTATTTATTTATTTATTACTGTATTTATTTATTTATTTATTACTGTATTTATTACGCCCTGCGATGGACTGGCGGCCCGTCCAGGGTGTCCCCCGCCTCTCGACTGCTGGAGTTCCCTGTGACCCTCTGTGGAGGATTAAGCAGCATAGAAAATGGATGGATGGATTTATTATACGTTACTGTATTTATTTATTTATGTATGTATTTATTACAGGTCCTTCTAAAAAATGATCATATTGTGATAAAGTTCATTATTTTCTGTAATGTACTGATAAACATTAGACTTTCATATATTTTAGATTCATTACACACAGCTGAAGTAGTTCATTTCCTTTTATTGTTTTAATATTGATGATTGTGGCGTACAGCTCATGAAAACCCTAAACTCCTGTCTCAAAAATGAGCATATTTCATCCGACCAATAAAAGAAAAGTGTTTTTAATACAAAAAAGTCAACCTTCAAATAATGATGTTCAGTTCTCACTCAGTACTTGGTGGGAATCCTTTATCAGAACTGACTGCTTCAATGCGGCGTGGCATGGAGGCGATCAGCCTGTGGCACTGCTGAGGTGTTCTGGAGGCCCAGGATGCTTCGATAGCGGCCTTAAGCTCATCCAGAGCGTTGGGTCTGGCGTCTCTCAACTTTCTCTTCACAATATCCACAGATTGTCTCTGGGGTTCAGGTCAGGAGAGTACCACAGTAATACCATGGTCAGTAAACCAGTTACCAGTGGTTTGGGCACTGGGAGCAGGTGCCAGGTCGTGCTGAAACATGAAATCTTCATCTCCATAAAGCTTTTCAGCAGATGGAAGCATGAAGTGCTCCAACATCTCCTGCTAGCTAGCTGCATTGACCCTGCTGACCCTTGATCAAACACAGTGGACCAACACCAGCAGCTGACATGGCGCCCAGACCATCACTGACTGTGGGGACTTGACACTGGACTTCAGCCAGTTTGGCATTTCCCTCTCCCCAGTCTTCCTCCAGACTCTGGCACCTTGATTTCTGAATGACTTTGGACCACTGAGCACCAGTCCAGAGCTGCTTCTCTGTAGCCCAGGTCCGCCGCTTCTGCTGCTGTTTCTGGTTCTAAAGTGTCTTGACCTGGGGAATGCGGCACCTGTAGCCCATTTCCTGCACACGCCTGTGCACGGTGGCTCTGGATGTTTCTACTCCAGACTCAGTCCACTGCTTCCGCAGGTCCCCCAAGGTCTGGAATCGGTCCTTCTCCACAATCTTCCTCAGGGTCCGGTCTCCTCTTCTCGCTGTGCAGCGTTTTCTGCCACACTTTTTCCTTCCACAGACTTCCCACTGAGGAGCCTTGATACAGCACTCTGGGAACAGCCTATTCCTTCAGACATGTCTTTCTGTGTCTTACCCTCTTGCTTGAGGGTGTCAGTGATGTCCTTCTGGACAGCAGTCAGGTCGGCAGTCTGACCCATGATTGTGGTTTTGAGTAATGAACCTGGCTGGGAGTTTTTAAAAGCCTCAGGAATCTTTTGCAGGTGTTTAGAGTGAATGAGTTGATCCAGATGATTTGGTTCAGAGCTCGTTTAGACTGAGGACCTTTTCATGATATGCTCATTTTTTGAGACAGGAATTTAGGGTTTTCATGAGCTGTACGCCACAATCATCAATATTAAAACAATAAAAGGGCTTGGACTACTTCAGTTGTGTGTAATGAATCTAAAATATATGAAAGTCTAATGTTTATCAGAACATTACAGAAAATAATCAACTTTATCACTATATGCTCATTTTTTGAGAAGGACCTGTATAAGTTACAGTATTTATTTATGTATTTATTATAAGTTACTGCATTTATGTATTTGTTATTCATAATGGTGTCTTACACTTTTATTTTGTAAAGCCTTTTGACGCAATTTAGGGATTTATTTTGTTAACACCACTTCTATTTCAAGCTGTTCTTGTATTCAAATGAGGGGGTGGAGTTTTCTCTGAGGGCCAGGTCTGATCAGACAGTAGCTTCTTACTGAGACAGACACTCTCAATGGAAAAGACAAACAAACCAGAAACCGGTGTGGCCCGGTTACACACGCATTACCGACATTTTTAGATTTTACCCCTCAGCATTCCGGAATGTTTTCTTGACGTTATGTCAAGATGATTAGAGCATTCACTGTGGCCGTAGCCTTGTGGGACAACGCGGTGCGCCATGCTGACCTCTGTCCCAACAGTATATCCTCTAACAGTATATGGCAGACCCAGAGACCACACATTCAGTTTTACACATGCAGTTTCAAAAACAGGAGGCACGATGTTCGGCAAAAGTTCAGGTGTGTTAAAAAGTCCCAGTACGCCGAGTGGTGAAATGTAAATGTGCTGGTACCGGTGTGTAACCGGGCCCATCCGGGCACTGGTTTCTGTCTGTTCCCACTCTCAGCCAGGAGCTAAAGTCTGACCAGACCTGGCCCTCAGACGAAACTCCGCCCCCTCATTTGAATTTATAAACATGAAATAAAAAGTCCCTGAAATCAGTAAAATAGCTTTACAAAATAAAAAAATGAGATAATTGATGTAAAAATACACAAGTAAAAAATAAATACATAAATAATGAATGCAGAAATTAATAAATACAGGAATAAATAAACAAAAATGACCCCCCATTAAAAAAAATCACATTTCTTTTTATTTCAAGGGGCCATTTATTTATTTATTTATGATGGAGTATTTCTTAATGATTTAATTAAATTTGACTACAAAGGCTCTCCATAGACTGATCCAGGTCAGTCCAATGGTCCAAGGGTTTGATACAATAGATATTTATTTTAGCCATTATTATCAAATCACATTCAGCAGATACAAACAGAATCAGTGTGGTGGAAGAGATCCTGACAGTCAAATGAAAAATGAGTGCAAACTGGAACAAAATTCACAGAATGAGAAAAGTTCACCTGCTGGATTTCTAATATCCCTGTTCACAAAAACGATCAAATCTATAAAGACGAGTTCAAACGTGCACAGCAATAAAGGAGACAGACGAGTCATTTAACACCATCAGCTGCTTTTAGTTCATTCAAAAACATTAAAATAATTTATTGCAAATAAAATATAGAATCATAAAGAGAGATGAGTGTTTCTATCTGCATCCTTAAGTAGTTTAGTCTTCTGATATCAACCTGACATCTAAATTCAGCTTCATGTTTAATATTTCACATCGGACTAAACAAAAACAAATACACAAGAATAATCCCATCACCTAAATAAATCAAAACCAACAAGGAGTCAAATAACAGAGTGTGTGCTGTCCCTCGTTTGAAACAAACGACATATTTACATTTTAAAAAATGACTAAAGCAGGTAGAATCTTTTTTAACAAACGTCTTTCCCCTTAAGGCAACACTCTCACAGCCCTATGAGGTGTTCTGGACCAAACCCTTCTCCCTGCTCAGCCAACGTCTCCTTACATTTTCTGTGTGATCCTTTAAATGTTCTGTATTTATTTACAATGGGTATCAGTTCCTGTCTGAATTCTTATTGTTTGCAGTCTCTGAGCTCACAAGTCAAACCCTGTGGATTCATGGTGCTTTCTTCATACCGTCTGTTACACATAAACATAAAGTAACTCCTGCCTTTGTCGCGTTTAAACCATCTGAACCATCAGACTCAGAACTTTTATTTCTACAGAGCTACTCAGTGGACAAGACCTGCTTTGACCTTCCAGTGAGCCTTGGAGCTCCAGTGGGATCTCCACCAGCAGGACTCCTGAGACAGAGAGAGAGGATCGTTCTGCAGCCTCATCCCAAAGAGGGAATAAAAAACATTTTTCATGGAAGCAAACTGAGTGAATCCTTCTCTCTGGATGAACTTTGAGTCTGGTCATTTTATTTGCCAACATTAGGGATGCACCGAAAATTCGGCCACCAAAGACTTTCAGCCGAAAATAACCCAAAAGTGCATTTTCAGTTTTCAACCAAAAGACCTAAATCACTGAAACAACATGGCCGAAACGTGTGATGTCACGAGCTAATAGCCCTGCCAGCATGTCTGCCGTGTGGAGGCCCAACATCATCACATTAAACACTGGACCCGAGTCCGACCTAAACGGCGCAGCGGCCTCAAAGACGCTTACGTCCGTAAATACAAACAGGCTACTAGTTACTAGGCTAAACCTGGTGACGGTTTTTGAAGATAACCTGTGAGCAGCTCCTGACTTTGTGTTGTTTCACCTTCTGTGAGGTTTGCAAACGACGTTCGGATACGTGTTTACGGAAGTACGTCTCCTTGGAGCCGCTGTGTCATGTCCTTGTGCCGTTCAGCGGAGGCTTACAGCTGTTCTTTGTCATAAAGTAGTCCCGAGTCTAAAATAGTTCCTGTAATTTCTTCGTGTTACTTTTTATTTTCACTTGCAGGCGATATGTTTACTGAGGTCACTAGTCAGAACTAGTATCACTACTGAGTGAGTTTTAAGGACTTTTTTCTCCCAATGCTAGTTGTTACCATTCACTTACAGTGTTTTACACTAAGCTAACGCTAAAGGAGTACCGCTGAATCAGGATAACAGCTGGGCTGGTTACAGATTATTTTTACCCACTTATCTAACTATGAGGAATATGACAATAGACAAAAAAATCACTTTCTGGTGGAGTGTCCCTTTAAGGGGTATTCAACCTTTGGGTACCCCAGAAGAGACCTTCTCTGAGACTGGGGGGACACCGCTCCTCAGCCTTCGTTGAGACGGATCCAAACAGGAGCTCGTCTCCTGGCTCAGTGAGCTCTGCTGGGTAAGGATCAATTGATAAATAATCAAACATCTATATTAAGGTCCATAAATTCAGCCAGATTATCTTTATAATCCCAGACTTCACATCTTTCATAAGACACTTAGACTCTTTAAAGTGATTATATGAAACTTTTTCATATTTTTAAATCTTTTCCTTGAGCCAGTCTGTGCTAATCTGACCCTTTACAGAGTTAATGAAAAGTCACTTAGCCCCATCTGGTGATTAGATCCAGAATACCACGATTGCAAGATCTCCGTCGCCGTCACGGTAACCAGGAAGTCACGTGTCTCACGAGGGTTAGGCTAACCCAAAGTGGCTAGCTGTTATGCTAGCGCTGGAGTGTTTTTAGCTCATGATTCCTGATTTTTTTCCATCTCTCCCTGCTTGAACACAGCTGATTTCTTTGAAGGAGTAAATAACCGCTCCTGTAGAAAGCTATGAAGGCTGAGGAGACATTTAACAGGTGGATTTAGGCGTTTAGAGGCTGAAACGATATGCTAACTTGTGTAATGCAGTGATTTAAAACGGACACCAGAGGTTAGGTCCTTAGATATTTTGTTTTAGAGACTTAAGATCATGTTTGGGCTTTTGAATGTTTAATTTTTTCTGAATTTTATGTGGGGTGTTGAGTGTGTGTGTGCGTGAATGATTTATGTGTATAGTATGTGTATGCATAATAAATGTAATGAATGTCAAAGATGAGACCCCAGGAAGAATAGCAGCTGTTTTACAGCAGCTAATGGGGATCTTAATAAAGAAAGAAAGAAAGAAAGAAAGAAAGAAAGAAAGAAAGAAAGAAAGAAAGAAAGAAAGAGGGAGCCCAAAACAAGCAAAACTGCATATTATCACTTTAACATCCACCATCATTCTTGATACGTGTTTTAGTTGATTTTATCTTGTACAAACATTTATCATTTATTCTGTATAATCATCAGTCATAGATCTATAGTAAAAAATAGATTTTTCTAAACTATATCTTTGCCTCTGTGTCAAATTAATTAATAAGTGTTGATTCCCTTAAAGAATCTATTTCCAGAGTCCATCTGATATTAAAGGTCTAACTGGGTTAATGACTCATAGCTGATGAGACATTATACTCCGTTAGATGCTTTTAATATTTTATTGACAGTTTTATTAGTTGTGACAACTTAAAAAATGCTATGGTTCTAATAATTGACCTAATCTATTTTTTTGTTGGTGTTTCGGGTTTCAGCTTAAGTTTCCTCATTTTTGGTTTTCGGTTTCGGTCAAGAATTTTTATTTCGGTGCATCCCTAGCCAACATAATCAGTCACATCAGTTCAGCCATGGTTGTAAATTTATCTCGACTCATTCCAGACTATAAATCTTAGATTCACCCCGGATGTCTTCATCCTGACATCCACATCTCAGTAAATCTGTTCAGATTCGTTCTCCTTGTCTGATAACGGAGCTCCTCTCCTCACCCTAAGGCTGAGCCTGGCTATCCCGGGGAGGAAACTCATTTCAGCCGCTTGTATCTGCGATCTCGTTCTTTCTGTCATTACCCAGAGCTCATGACCACAGGTGAGGATTGGGACGTAGATCGACCAGTTCATCATTCATCACTGCACTGTCCAGTCCTCCTGTCAATCTCCTCACTCATGAACAAGACCCTGAGATACTCCACTCCTCCACTTGAGGTAGGACCTCTCCCCTAACCTTGAGTAGGTAAGTCACCTTTTTCTGGTCGAGAACCATGTGGTCTCAGATTTGGAGGTGCTGATCCTCATCCCAGCCGCTTCACACTCGGCTGTGAACCTCACTTAGAGCCTGATGAAGCTAGGAGGACCACATCATCCTCAAACAGCAGAGATTCAATCAGAACCCCCCAAACCAAAGACTCTAGGCTGAACTTACACACTCTGCAGTAAAACTGATCAACATTCAGTGAGAAAAGGTGGTGGAGTCCTGCCTCGGTCTGCTTCCACTTGAAACAACTAGTTAGACAACATAATAAAACTACAAAAGAAGCTTAAAACAGATCGTTTCACCAGCCTTCTGTTCTGTTCCTTCTGATGGACTAATTGGATTTTTTAGGGTAACTCTTGTTTAGAACTTTGTGAATCCTTTTTCCAAATGGGCCTACAGGTTCATTTAAGGAGCTGCAGACTCACAAAGGTGTTTAGCTGGTCTCAGTTCATGTCCAATCTCTTCACAGCCGGTAGCTGCACTCCTCACACCGACCAATGAAGACGAGGAGTGTGTTGTGAAGCTCAGCTGTCCACTACTTGGTGTGGCAGAGTGACGGAGGAGCCGTTGTTGATGAACGAGCCTTGTTTGTCTCGTCCTTTGAGGAAATAAGTGAGCAGCTCCCCTTTGCCCTTCACGAAGATGGGCCCTCTCCTGACGAAGCGGAAGCCGTACTCCTTCAGGATGTTGTAGCAGTCTTCCACCACCTGCAGGATCAGACGTTCAGTCAGCTTAGTGATGAAGTATCAAACCTGTAGAAACCAGATGAGACTGCTGCCAAAATGTTACTGAACAACAACAAAACATTCAAATGCACAAAAAATAAAAAGACAATGATTATTTCCATGTATTGCTGACAAAATGATTCTTCATATTCTCCTTTGTTGGCTCCGTTTCACCTGTTTGTTGATATCAGGTTTTGCTTTTCTGACCTGAAAAAAAAAAACAACTTTCCCTTTCACTCTATAAACTATACAAAGCACAAAGGAAGCCTACGAGACAGCCTCACCTGTGAGAAGGCCAGTGATGTTTGCTGATGGATTCATTGTGAGGACGAAAACTTCAAACCAACAATAAAATTAAATATTACTTAAAACCAGCCCTCATCGCTGCAGCGGCGTTGTAAATGCAGCGCTCTGAGTACAGGCTGCCTCACTGGAGAAGAACGCAGACATAGTGAAAGCTGGGGGGGGGCAATGTGCGTCTAACAGAACAGAAATATGTGGGTCCCTATTAAACCCCCCTAAATAGAAATGGAGACAGAGAGAGGTGTGTGCATCATCTATATCAGAGGTACTCAACAGGCAGACCTCCTATATCTGGCCCTCGAGCCAATTACCGTGTCCCCAAAGCGGTCGATATTTCATAAAATCCACCGCTGGCGGCGCCGCACTCCTCCTTCGACAGCTTAAGGAAGTGAAGGCACTACAGGGAAGAGCACCCCCCAGCCCCTGGACCAATCGCCTCCCCCCTCCCAAGCTGTTAATATATGACAGGACAAACCCGACTCCAGACCAGATCTGTTCCCTCCTGGTCTGGACCTCTGCCTCTCCACCACCTACTTCAAACACAACAAGTTCTACAGGCTGAAACATGGACGATCCATGGGCTCTCCAGTTTCACCCACTGTCACCAACATCTACATGGAGGAAGTGGAAAACAGAGCACAACCACTAACCTCTACAGGAAACCTGCTCACACAGACCAGTATCTGCATTTAACTCCCATCACACCCACTGGAGCACAAACTGTCAGTTATCAGGACTTTACATCATCAGGCTGGGAACGTTCCCACTAGAACCGAAGAGAAACTACTGTAAAGGGACAGAAACACGTCAAAGAAGCTCTCCAGACCTGCAGAGACCCAAACTGGACCTTTGTTAAATCAGCAAAGAAGTCTGGAACAGACTCCACAGCAGCAACAGGAGCTAAAGCATCATCATCCATACGGAGCAGGAGTCTGAGAAACGGAGGAGAATCTTCTCTAAACACAACGTCCTGGTAAACTTCAAACCCAACAACTCCCTCAGATGAGGATAAGGATATCCTTATCCAGTGCAGTTCAGGGTTAGGGAATGGGAGTTCTGGGAGGGGCCGTGGTACGTTGGATTAAAAAATGCTCTCTTGCTGAAATACTCCACATTGCTGCTGTAAGTTTTTGTTCCTTATAGCAGATTCTGTGGCAGTGATGAGGTCTCATGTTGGAATGTGTTGTAGAGATGGGAACACTGAGTCCGTTGTCTGAAACCTCTCTCTGTTTGGGTGAGTTTCCTGTCTGAGAAGTTCTTCACCCACTGATCCTGGATGTCCATCTGACTTGTGTCCTCTGGTTGTGACCCAGTTAAGTTTTGGGCTGTAGATTTTGAAATTTGCGTTGTTGCCATTCTTTGCTCTTCCTGTGCTGCTGGGATAGTTTTCAGCGAAATTAGAAACTTCCAATCAAACTGTGATTGGGCTGTGAAGTCTGACACTCCCAATCAGACTACAAGGACTCATCCACCTGAGAACCCTCCACCTGGGTCAGGTGTGTTTTGGACCAGGTAGCAGACCGAGGTGGGAGCTTTGATGGTTCGATCTCCAGATACAAACTCTAACTCTTGGGACATAAAACCTCTCTGACTGGCAGGGAAGGAGCTGGAGCTTGTGGGAGACGGGCTAGATATAGTCAGACTCCCCTTGACACACAGCATTGGCTCTAGAAGCCTGGTGCTCCTGGTGCTGGTGTCTCTTGGCCTGGTGTTGATGCGCTGTAAGCATGCCTGCTTGTCACTGAGCATCCATGGCTGTACGAACGCTCTTTGGCAGCGCCCCACAATGGGACGTTCACATTAAAACGAGCTGCTCTGATCACAGGCTGGGTGAAAGGTACCGTTGGCCCACTGGGCGAATGCCCAACAGCCAGTCCAGCTCTACATGAGACTGTAGGAGCTCTGAGCAGCAGTAGACTTTTACACCCACAATGTAAAAAGGAGCGCTACCACACATCATTCTTATTGGCATCTGTCAGACTTCACAATACAGTTCAACACGGCTAAGCTACTTACCTGTGTACAGTATACAGTTTGTGTATATAGATGATTCACTTCTTCTCCTATATTCCTTTTTGTTGCCGTTATGAGCTTTGGAACACTGACATTTTTCATTTGTGAGATAATAAAGATTTATTCTTTTTCTTTTTTTTTTTTCGTGTCCTGTCCAGCAGTATATGTAGCAATCAGAATTGATGTCTGAATACCAAAAACAGTCCTTACAGACTTACTATCACAGGTGGAAAGTTACAGCTAAATATCCATTCTATTAAATCCCAAGCACTTAAACCCTGAGGGGTGGACTTTTAAATGAATAAACCGCCCGAGCGCTAAAGCTAAAACATTGAAACAGTCCCTATATAGCCAGAGAAAGAACTAAATGTTTCAAGTACAGATAAATCGGAGGATGACTACCTATGGGATCAACAACAAACAAAAAGAGGTCTTTTTACAATCACACTGTATAAGAGCAGCTTTAATGTAAGCATGATCCAATTAGTCGACTATCAAAATAATCACTTGTGACTGCCCTAGGGGACATACAAAGAAGTTTGATCCAGGACACAAACCCTTTTCCAAAACCAAACTTATTAAGAACAGTATAGAAATTCCCATTCAACACATCTAATGTTCTATCAGCCTCAGGAGAGATAAGTGACCAGCTGATTGGGAAAAAAAGCTCTTTGTGACGCTGAAAGTCTCCCTGTGGTTTAAAGGGATACTCCACCGCCAAGTTATTTTTTGTCTATTGCCGTATTCCTCAGAGTTAGATCAGTGGGCAAAAACTATTTGTAAGCAGCCCAGCTGTTTTTCTGATCCAGCAGTACTCTTTTTGCTTTAGCTTAGCATCAAACACTGTAAGTGAATGGTACCAGATAGCATCGCCAGAAAAAACGTCCATAAAACTCACTAAATGGTGATAATAATTCAGCCTAGTGACCTCAGTAAACATATCGACTGCAAGGGAAAATAAAAAGTAACACAAAGGAATTGCATGTACTATTTTTAACTTGGGACTACTTTTATGACAAAGAGCAGCTGTAACCCTCCGCTGAACGGCGCAGCTCCGGTGAACAGCGCAAGGACATGGCGCACGGCCCCAAAGACACCTACTTCCGTAAACACAAACCATGCGTCATGTCCTTGCGCTGTTCACCGGAGATGCGCCGTTCAGCGGAGGGTTACAGCTGCTCTTTGTTCGTGCTCGTGATGTAGCGTGGGTCAGAAATATTCAGCTCACAGGGATTTGGCCCCTCCCCTCTGATTGGCTGTTCTGCAGTCCGTCACAGAGGCGAGTATGCTAGGCTAGTCACATAAACAGAGAAGGATATAAAATAAAAAGAATGATTGACAACTTTTCATCAGCTGAAATATTTGAGTAATGTGTAATATTGGTGATTGAAACTAATCTAACACTTCCCAATTCGATTAGATTTGGCACATAGGCTGAAGTAGTGGAGGAGAGAAAAGTGGAGAGGCAGAGCAGGATGTGAACACACATCTCTGAGGAACCCCTATGCTCTGTCTGGTGATAACTTACTTGTCTTTCCAGCACAGAATCATACAGTTTATAATCTAACATTTACAAATGAAGGTTGAACAACAGCAGAATCATTCAGAAGTGTGCGCTACGTTTGAGGGCTGTACCTGGACATTTCCCATCACCCCTGTGGATTCCATGCGACTGGCCACATTCACAGTGTTGCCCCAGATGTCATAATGGGGTTTGCGTGCACCAATGACTCCTGCCAGCACTCCTCCCTTATTTAGCCCTGCAGGAAATATATGAGAGATCAACATTAGGATGTATAAGATTAGTTATCAAGAATCATCATGTGTTTTGTTTATATTGTCCTGATAAATCCAACTTTTAAAAACAATATTGTGAAGAAGTGTTCATCGTCTCCTCACAAACGTTTGACCTTTTAAATGTTTCAGGCAGCAAATAAATGTCAGTGTTGGACAAATAACCTGAGTAAATACAAAATACCAAGTAAAGATACTGAGAGGTCAAAACAGGTTTTCCTTTTTGGTTTAGAAGATAAAAAAACAAACATTCAAATAAAAACCACAATCCCTCCCTCCAGCCCCCGAGCATGTACCGATACGCAGCATAAAGTTGTTGAACGACTGGTAGTTGATGTTCATGATGGTGACCTTCATGGCCAAAGCAAAGTCTGCCAGGTCTGCCAGGTGCTGCCAACGCTCCTGATTAGACTGCTCCTCCTTCTGTCAGACAATAATCAGAGGAGGGGAGACGTTATCTTCAGAAATGAGTCAAAGCTGCATCAAACTTTATCTGGATCAAATCAAAAATACTTTATTCATCTCAGCAGGAAAATGAACATTTTAGAAACTTTAAATTTCATCAAACAATCATCAGGTTCTAGCTGTAGACAGGAAGGATCTCCTGTAGTGGTCTGTGATGGACAGGAAGGATCTCCTGTAGTGGTCTGTGATGGACAGGAAGGATCTTCTAGTGGTCTGTGATGGACAGGAAGGATCTTCTAGTGGTCTGTGATGGACAGGAAGGATCTCCTGTAGTGGTCTGTGATGGACAGGAAGGATCTTCTGTGTTGCAGCAGATCTGAAGAACCTCTGACTGAAGACTCTCTTGTTGAGTTCCTGTCTTGTAGAGGATGCTCAGGTTGTCCATCATGTTCTTCATTTTATAAAGCGTCCTCCTTTGTCCAATCAGCTCTAGAGCTGGGGTTGAAGCAAAGTATTTTCATCTGATGGAAATTTTGTGGGGGTGGGGGGTGAGGTTGGGGGGAGCGCAGGCAGCTCAGTTCGTGACCGGACCAGCCAGAACCGAACCCGACTGGCTGAAAGTTACCATATAGACCAGTCCAGCCCAGTTAACTTCCAGACTGGTACCGATGGCGTCAGCAGCTAAGCGCGGACTTCTGTCCAGGTGGAGGGAGCACGGAACGCTAGCGTACTTCCTGGAGTGAGATGCACGTCGGTCGATCCAAACTCGTCTCCCTCTCCAGGACACAGCACCTCGATCCACACCTATTACTGGTGGGGACACGTCACCTCCGTCCACGCTAAATCTACATCCATGACCACACTCAATGTTGCTACACCACTGCTCAGGTCCTTCAGACGGAGCACCCATCTGCTGAGAAGTTGTTACCACTATGGTGTTGGCTCCACTATCCACCAGCTGTGGTCTGCTGGGAGCTGCTGCTCCTGACATGACAGCTGGTTAGGAGGTCTTTGGCTGATGCTGGACTCTGGAGGAGGTGGTGAGAGAAGGATGCTAGTGAAGAAGACCTCCATCCTGGTAAACTCCTCTCCCTGCCGCACCTGGAGGTTCTGAGCAGCTCCTTCAGTGGCAGATTGAAACATCCACAATGTAAAACAGATCATTTATTCCCACGGCTGTAAGGATGAACAACTCCTCTGTTTAGTTTCTTTCTTATAAAACTCATGAACCTGTAGGAGGTTCTGTGTTCTGTCATATAGGTGCAATTCTCTACAGCCTTGTAAATTCACTCCTGTATTTTATCTCCTCCTCTTGTATTGTCTCATCAAGTGACACTTATGTGTCATTTACTTGCTTTTTATTCTCGTGTGTTTGTTGCAGTGATGAGTGAATTTTCCCACTGTGGGATCAATCGTTATCATCTTTATCTGACACAACTCTAAATCCTGACTGTATTTATTCCAGATAGAACTCGATCATCTCTCTCCTCCATAGTTTCTGTTTGTGTTTCTACAGGTTGGTTTTTATAGTATTGACCTGAAATTCAGGTCAACCCTAACCCTACCTGACCCCCTTTTTCAAAATATACCGGTACTTTATTACTATAGTGAGAAGTTGTTTTACTAAGATATAAAAAAAAAAGATAAAAACAATCAGTCAGGTGACTTCACTAGAACAGTTGGTTTAAACCAGACCTGTACCCTGCCGGTCCAGCTGTAGACCGCGAGGGGTTCACCTCCTCACTTGGGTCTGGATGAAATGCCAGCGTTTAGTACCAGGTTTGATCATCAGAGCTCCAAACACTGAGCTGCGTTCAGGACGAGCTAGATGGATTGTTAAGGAATGAATGAGTTTATAAGAAGTTTCACAGGATGCAGCTAAACGGTTCAGCTGACCGGAACAGTGTCGGGTCAGGCTGGAAACCCCGCCGTGAAGCCCCTCTTGGGAGCCCCGCTGGGAACGGGAAGCCCCTCTGGAGAGCATCGCGGCATGGATTTACTGTACCCCGCCAGCCAGGTGAGGGTCAGTCAGCTGAAGGAATCGCTCTCATGAAATTGCGGATCGGTACCGGTCTACGAACCATACCAAACCCTGCCATGGAAACGAGACTCAAGTCTCCCCGTTAGCTCCTGTTAGCTGCTGCGTGCTAACAGCGGTTCCGGTGTTAATTTGAATGGATCGAAGTAACGGCGCCTGTTTAGAGTCACACTGAATGTTTTTCGTCGGTATGTGGGACTCCATCACATCCAGTCCTGGACTAGACCAGGACCACCGGGGTTTTTCGTCTCCAAATAGAAGTCACCGTACCGGTAAGGAAGCCGTCCCGTTGTTGACTCAGTGTCCTGACAGACTGGCGATTGGCATTCACAAACATCATAATCTGTGGATGCTTTTAAACAGAACCTAAAAACCTACCTTTTTAGAAAAGCTTTTTGTTAGTTTTATTCTGTAGCCGCCCCTTTTATTTTCTAACTTGTTTTATGAGCGTTGACCCAGCTATTTTAACCTTCTCCTCTGTAGCACTTTGAGATTGCAAAATATAAAGTGCAATATAAGTTAAATTTATTATTATTATTATTATTATTATTATTATTATTAATTTTTTATTAAAATGAATACACACTGACTTGATTAAAGAGTGCTCTAACCTAAAACTAACAACTGATGGCCGACAGCGAGCAGGCAGCTGGCAGACTAGAGCGGTGCCAGTCTGAGATGTTAAAGTAGTTTAGCTTTAAAAAATCTAACACAATGATTAAAACAAGCATCTGTTACACAACCTCCACACAACAAAGGGCTCAAATGATCATATTTATGGGATTATTGATCGTACAGAGTGTTAAATTATCCTACAAATACTTTATTTATCTACATCTGACAACACTGTAAGCAGCGCCACCTAGCTAGGAGCTCCATCTGGTGACGTCACAGGTCCACATATGAAAAAAAAGTGTTTTTAGAAGCTTTGTAAAAAGGGGCACTTTTGACTAGAAAAATGGTTTAAAAAAATGTATTGTAAAACAAAATACCCTCAATAAACATTTCAAATAGTATTTATGGACAGAAATTTATCTGAATTTAAAAAAAAAGAACTTTCAATTTGCTCTTTAAACCGGCACCAGGTACCTGCCTGGTACTTAAACCGGCATTGGTACTTAAACCGGCACCAGGTACCTGCCTGGTACTTAAACCGGCACCAGGTACCTGCCTGATACTTAAACCGGCACCAGGTACCTGCCTGGTACTTAAACCAGCACCAGGTACCTGCCTGGTACTTAAACCAGCACCAGGTACCTGCCTGGTACTTAAACCAGCACCAGGTACCTGCCTGGTACTTAAACCAGCACCAGGTACCTGCCTGGTACTTAAACCAGCACCAGGTACACACACCAGGTACACACATTCACCAACAACTCTACAGTTAGGTACGTAAGTCAGCCATGAAAAAGAGGAAGTGTTTTATGGCTTCAGACCAAATGTTTCTTCACTCCACTCAGAACAGGACTGAGCAGCTTCTCTGGATCCTACATGCGACACAGTAGTGGGTCCATGTGGAAGGGCTTTCATTAGTACTCAGTACTGGCAAGTATTTAAATAAAGGTACTCATACTTTGTTTAAAAATAAGTTACTGATGCACCCCCACCTGTTGTTTAATGCTACTAGTAAATAAAATGTTACAGAAGTCATGTGACTGGCTTACCTTCATGCAGGTGTAGCCGTTGCTGATATCCGAGGTGACACCTGATGCTGCCATATAGGTGCTGCCAATAGTCTTGATCTTTGTGATGCAGCGAAACTGAGGCTCATCTAGCAGCTGGCATAGACACAGGTCAAAGGTTAGAGGATGGTAAATACTTGTCTTCAACAAAAAGCTCATGTTTTCAAATCTGAGCAGAGAGGAGCACAAGGCCGTTTGGTGGTCGACAGCCAGAAAACGAATACCTGGCCTCATATTAAATGTATCAGTTTATTAACTTCACCTTTCAACAAGAGAGGTTATAAGAACTCTAAAAATAATGAATCCTAAAAAAACAACAGGTGTTTAGCTCCCTTTTTAAAAGGGGGGCTTT
Organism: Callopanchax toddi; assembly: GCA_006937965.1. Lineage (NCBI taxonomy): Eukaryota > Metazoa > Chordata > Actinopteri > Cyprinodontiformes > Nothobranchiidae > Callopanchax > Callopanchax toddi. Next base: position 189,461 of record SSNR01000542.1, read on the forward strand.
TGAAGGACTACACTGATCAGCCTCAATGGGAAAGCAGCTGAGAGTGAACTGGCTGAGATTACAGGCGTCCTTAAACTTCAACTCCAAAAGCTACTTTCCAAAGTTTAAACCTCTCTGAAGTGGATGAAACAATGTCTCACTTCCTGTCAGTAAATGGGACTTTGATCTATCATTGGAGTAGATTTGGAGGAAAATTTGCACAAATAATTTTAAAATGGCTCAAAATGCCAATTTTCAGCTCATACAGTATAACATATTCCACAGAATACACTACACAGGACAAAAGGTGTCCCATGGGCTTCTCACAAATGCATGGGAGGTCAACCTGATAACTACCTACCTGCCCACAACAGGATGAGAGTATGTGAAGACCTATCAACATGCCTAAAGTACTCTAAGAGCCTTAGGATTCAGCGATGCAGAAAGTGCAAATGAAATTACAGAATTCAACAAACAAAATGGAATCCTGCATAAAACACAGAATCTCATGGAATTTGCCCATATTGGTGATTATAGAAGTAGTTTCTGAGGTATTTTGGTCACTGCAGCCACCGTACCTGTCGTCACTTGGTTACACAGAGCTCAGCTCTCCACGCTATCCTTTCCACACAGCAAAAAAACCTTTATGAATTTGGAAAACTACTTTTCTGTAAGTTTAGTCAGCACCCAATGGGCTGGTCGCACAAGAATACATGTGATGAGTGACATCAGAAACAGGCTGAATCATCAAGCTGGCAGGAGCCAGTCAAACCTTCAGCTTCAAACTTGCAATAAGATGTAATAAGAGAAGATGGGCCTGTATGAGTCCCACATGTGGGAAATTCTTTGGTCACGCTAGAAAGTACAGGAACCATAAGCATTAAGAAACCACATTAAAAACTTTGGAATAAACTTTTCTGTAAATGTGTTTACAAACAGCAGAGTCGACAATGACCTGACTAAAGATTAGCAGAATGCTGATGGTTCACCAAGAGTCAACCATTTCCAAACAATTTACCACCTTTTTTTGGAATCTGTCAACATGTCACTTGCAGGAGCTGCGATCAAAACACTGAATCAGAAGTTGAAACTTACACTGTCAAAGTCTGAGATGATCTCGTTGAGAAAGCGTAAACATTCAATGCCACCGTTATTGATGCTCTCTTCAGTGTAAAAGTCTGAGAAGTTGGGAATTGAGGCAAACATGACTCCAATCTCATCGTAGGATTGGCTGTACAGCTCCTGAAACACAGCAGGTGATGGAAATGACATCAAAGAAACGTTTATTTAATGATCTGGGTATTTTACATTTAAAGCCGCAGTCCGGAGCATTTCAGCAAGAAAGAACCTTTTGAATCCAACGTACCAAGGCCCCACCCAAAACATCCCTCCTGCACCCTCTAACCCCACCTTTACAATGTGCACGCTCATCACTCAGGTCTCAAATGTGTTTAGTCACCGGACTTTTCTTTGTTTTTCTTTCTGAAGTCAATGTAGCCCTCAGTAGCCGAGGAATGGATAACTTTTTAGCAGAAGTTTGCTCTGAGTCCTCCATGACTGACCGCCCTCTGTCCTGAGCACGGCCCACCTCTACAGGTTTGCGTGATGCGCATGCACGTTGAGTGACAGCCGACAATGTAGAAACTCTAATTCTATAGGCTTTAAAAAATGTGGCGGTCAGTGTGAATTCAACAGGGTCTAAAGGAGGGTCTTCAGAAGAAGATATCATCGCTTAGACCTGAAATATCATTTTGAAAACTTTGATACATAGAAAAATGCTCCAGACTGCATCTTTAACAGAGTGTGGCAGAACCTCAACTTTAATGTTTTATCAAATCAATAAATATTGCTACGAATCACTGTTAATCTGAATCAAATGATCATTGTAACCTATTATATTTAAGTAGTGACCAGGCCTGAAGCATTCATTGTTTGTTGCAGATGTGTTGGGAACAGCTAGCCAAAAACATGCAGTGCCATGAACTTCCTACCTCGTCCCTTTTTTTGGAGCCCAGGAAGTGGCGAGCTACATGTTCAGGTAACATGTTGGTGACCAGTGCTTCATTCCAGCGCCGCATCTCGTACACCTTCTCCTTCTGCTCATGGACCTCAAGCTTCCACAGGAAAAGAGTTCGAGCAAGCTTCTCCACCTTCAGCCAGTGACAAGCACCGCCATTAGCTTTAGAAAGGTTTTCTCGAAAACAGTAATAACATAGCCTAGTAAACTACATAGTCTGGTTTACCAGGCTAATAATAACCGGAACTAAGTCAGTGACTCTCTAACCTGGGTGGTGGTCCCTGGGGGTTAGGGTTTGTTGTGTAGTAATATGTATTATAAGCTCATTTCTCATCCTAATTGCTAAGCTAATGGCTGCTACGCTTTGCTTCACATGTATTAGTTAACTGTTTACAGTCTATAGTTGTTATTTTGGGACAGATATTGACTTGTACTTTTCTGTATTGTTAGTTAGATGCAGTAAACAACACTGATTATCCTCTGGAGTCTGACGTTTCTGGATCTGTGTTTAGCTGTTTGGGTAGCTAGATCAGCTTCTAGCAAGGCTATTTACAGGGAGAAGGACTGAATGTTGTGTAAAGGGCTTTGGGAGTCCATTTAACATTTATCATGTACCTTTGTATAGTAAAGTATGGTGTAGTATTGTACAACACTATACTGTGTAGCGATCAGGATATTTTAGTCTGATAAACAAACTATAAATATTCACACCAGATATGAATGTTAAGTAGTTTCATGTTTGGATGTCATTCATAGAGACTGAATTCTGATCTTTGACTAGTAAAACATTTCAATCCATATCAAAACCTGAAGAGGAAAAGATTTTGTTAACAAAGAAAGGGTATATGAACTTTATTCAGAGAATATTTTTAGCAAGAGTTTATTTGTAATCTATATAATCTGTAGTATATTTATAATAATAATAATAATAATGCATCAGTTTTATATAGCGCTTTTCTAGGTCACTCAAAGACGCTTTACAGAGTTACATTATTCATTCACACAGTCATTCTCACCGGTGGTGGTAAACTACGACAGACGTCTGTAGCCACAGCTGCCCTGGGGCAGACTGACAGAAGAGAGGCTGCCATTCTGACCATCGGCCCTTCTGACCACCACCAACATTCACACACAGTCACACTCACACATATAATATATATATAATTATAATCAAAAACAGGAACTATTTTTTGATATCAGTGAACTTTAAATCCAATCCAACTTCACCTGAGTCCTAAGCTATGGGGTATCTATGAAGGTATTATTGTTGCAAAAGTATTTGTGTTTTGTAACTTAAGTTGTGTACTTGCAAATTTAAGTTGTGTACTTGTAATTTTTTTCAGTTTTTCACAAATACAAAAGGGCAGTTACAACTCTTCAAATTCTTAAGTACAAGTACACAAATTGTATTCTTTGAGTGACACATGAATAAAATCTTACATTTACAGATTTGTCACAATTGATCTGAAACAAACTTGCAAAACTCATTTGCATACCTGTGTTTAGAAAAGACACGTGTCTATTTATTTGTCACAAACACAAAACTACTGTTACGCCTTCACAAATCCTTTGGTGCAAGTACACAGATTAAGTTCTACAGGTCACAAATGTAAAATTCCTCGCCTGCCTTCCTCCGCTTATCCGGGTCGCGGGGGCAGCATCCCAAATTGGGCAGCCCAGGTCATCCTCTCCCCGGCCAAGTCCACCAGCTCCTCAGCTGGGACTCCCAGGCGTTCCCAGGCCAAACTGAAGATGTATTTCCTCCAGCTTGTCCTGGGTCGACCCGGGGGCCTCCTGCCGGCAGGACATGCTCAGAACACCTCCCGAGGGAGGCGTCCTGACCAGAACCACCTCAACTGACTCCTTTCGATATGGAGGAGCAGCGGCTCTACTCCGAGTCTCTCCCGGATGTCCGAGCTCCTCACCTCTAACCTCACCCCACCCTGCACAGGAAACTCATTTCGGCCGCTTGTATCCGCAATCTCGTTCTTTCGGTCATTACCCAAAGCTCATGACCAGGTGAGGATTGGGACGTAGACCGACCGGTAAATCCAGAGCCTTGCTTTCAGGCTCAGCTCCCTTTTTACCACATCTGATTGGTTCAGCGTCCATCACTGCAGACGCTGCCCCAATCCGCCTGTCGATCTCCCTCCTTCCTGTAAAATTCCTGCTCTAATATTTTTGTTACATTTACTCCAGAAAATTTGTAGCAAAACTAACTCACACACCTGTACAAACATCTTTACACAAACACAAATATTTTTTTCCTTAACACAGGCACAAGCCAGTGAATGCAACAGCACAAAACCACTGACACAAGTCTCAAATGCTGTTTTACAAGTCACGTCTTTTGCAACGTTTGTCTCATCGACGGTGGAGCAAAACGATCTGTGACTTGTGGGTAATTCCTATGCCGTACAGCAGGGGGCGCAACTGGACTTAGCATTAACAAACCGGAAATACACTGTGGGGCCTGAGAGGGTTGGTGGGGGCCTCAGAGTGTTGTTTGCAATCTGTGACCTGAACCTGGGATATTCAGCTAACATGTTTAGACAGGTGTGTGAGTTAGTTTTACTACAAATGTTCTGGAGTAAATGTAGCAAAAATATGACATTTTACAATTTGTGACCTGTAGAACTTAATCTGTGTACTTGCACCAAAGGATTTGTGAAGGTGTAACAGTAGTTTTGAGTCTGTGAGTGACAAATAAATAGACACAAGTACATTTTTTCATACACAGGTATTGACTCTTTGCACCTACGTCACCTGATCACCATAGTGGTTGGCAACAGTGAATTACGGGAGCATTGAGTGGAGAGCAAAAGTGGTGACTGAGGTTGTTTTTTTACCAGTTTAGCCTGTCTTCTACTGGTTCAAGACCAGCTCTCTTGTGGGAAGGTTTAGCACACCTAGGTGTGGCTCCTAGAGAGCGGTGTTTACAAACGTTAAGTGTTAGCTAGCTTACAAACGTTAGCTTACATTCTCCCAATAGTCCGGATCCCTACCAGTTTTAGTGGCTGGCAGGATCAGGTGCTACTCTCACACCAGACTAGACAAGATATCTCCTAACGATGAAGCTCATCAGGCTAAATAAATAATGTCATTTTCACACACATAATCCTACATTAGAACTATATTATAATAATCAATAACTAAGTTGGAATTCACTACAGTGGACAGTAACACACGTCCTCCATGGTGAAATAAAGGATTATCAATACTAAATAAGTCATATATAAACACATCACATTTATCATTTCAGGTCCATCACAGTTCACCCGTCTTCCTCCAGAAATAGGAAAAAGGAAAAGAAAAAGGAAGCTGCTTTGCTTGCAGCTAGGAGGAGTTTGCGTGTAACATTTAAAAAGAGCATTCTTTATCATTTTTACGTGGGCTTTAACTTCAACCTAACATTGTTAATAATTAAGAAATGAATTTATAGGGGGACGAATAAATCGTTCTTGAAAAACGAGCTGCGATTGGCTCAAAGTTTTATTCATTCACAGTATACACTAAGGGGGGAAGGACTGTTAGCAAGACAGAAAGTTAGAACTAATGTAAGGAGTCAGAGCTGTTCAGTGGAAGGAGTCAAACTATGGGACAGCTTGGACATAGCAACAAGGGCATGGAACTCTGTAAAATCTTCTTAAAAGACTTCACTAAGGAGATTCTGTCAAAATATCAAAAGAAGTGAACTTGATCCAGGGCTTATCAAAACTGTTAATGAAAATGTTTTTTCACACTTGGAAAGATACTAACTCCTCTGTAATTGTTGGACTGTAATTTTTTTATTAGTTAAATAGCTTTCTGTATTTTCTATTGAAATTTTTTTCCTTCTAATGTCTATTCTTTTATTTACTTTTATTCAAATTTTTCTTTTCTTATTTCTATTTTATTTTATGTTTAATAATTCTTTTCTTTTCAAATTATTCAATGACTATTGCTAACCTTGTTAGAATGGTTTTAGAGTAATGGTTTTAGTAGATTAGTTTTACTGATTAAAAATTGTAGTTAGTAATATTAATGCTTTTTTATATATATATATAACTTTTTTACAAAGTAGTATTGTAGAAATTGTTATTTGTACAAAGGCTAGGCATACAAACGCCAGGCTTCAGCCTACTGCTTTTTGGTTAAATTTTGGAAATTGTATTATTGTAATGTTCTCCTTCACATGAAAAATGACCAAAGTAAACAAATCTGAATCTGAATTTCTGACAGAACCAGATTTGATGAACCATCAGAGCTTGGTCAGGAACAATGTGAACATGAACTTACGTGTCTGGAAAAGTAATAGAAGCTGACCATCATAACAAAGATCATAACGGTCACTGTGAACTTGGAAGGAACCATGTTTGACCTGCAGAGAAAAGCATTGGTATGTTGGCAATTCATCCAGGAATCCTTCTGTGCCTAAAAAGGTTAAAGGTCAGCTCCTGTTTCTGGCTGCTGGGAACCAAGCTAACGTCATGCTACGACATTCTTTCTAGGACTGTGTGTGATCTGTTCATGTTATAAGCAGACGTTATTGAGTTTTCCATTTCGGGATCAAATACTGAGATTCTAAGCTGAGAATTCAGAGCTCTGACTGACTGTCGTGTGATTTACCTGTAATTCTGGAAGCGGAGTGAGTCGTAATGGTCGAAGATCTCCTTCCAGCTGTAGATATTAACAATGCCAGTTGTCACTGTTATGAGCAGCATCAGTGTGAGCTTGACCATGTGACTGACCTGAACCAGCATGGTGGTGGCCATGAGTGCAAGCACAGACATGTAGCTGTAATACTTAGGATTGTTCAGGCAGTCTTCAAGGCTGGGTCGTGAGGAAGAGGACGAGGAAGAGGAGGGAGGCTTTGTGGTGATGCCTGAGTCTGGGACTCGAGGCAGACAACTCAGCTAAACATTGAAGAGACACATTGTCACGTTCTGCTGCCAATACAGATAATAAAAATCATAATTTTTGGTCTGACAGTAGCACAGGTTAAGGTAGCAGGCTGTAGATCTATGGAACATAGAAGTAGATCAGGTGCTAGACATGGAAAAGTAAAAAAAACAAAAAACAATTGTAAAAAAGTTCAGTATTTGTCATTCGTTTCAGAAAGAGAAACTCATACGGTATATTGTATAGATTCATTAAACAGAGTGAAATATTTCAAGCCTGTATTTCTTGTAATTTTGATGATCATGGCTACAGAAGTTGAAGACACTAAACTGAGTGTCACAGAGTTCTGTATCCAAACAGTGTGGTAGAAAAAGGTACAGCAGTAGCAGCAACAACGCATCACCCAATCACGTTGTTTATTAGTCTTCATTCAGGAATGACCCATTTATTAGGGTGTGCAATGCAGGTACCGGTAAATGATAAATGTCCTGTATTTATATACTGTAGATCTTTCTGGAGTTCTATAATCCCCAAAACACTGTACAACACATCAGTCATCCACACACTCACACACACACTCACACACACACTCACACACTGGTGGCGCTGCATGGCATCACTCCCCGGGCAGAGCCCTCTGAGCCCAAACGAGGCACCTGATGGTTTTAGCCTTTTTCTGTCCATCTCTTGCATTTGGCACTCGAATCGACAGTAATCAAATTTCCCATCATCCAATGCTGTCAATCACAACGAGGAGTCAAGACTAAACCAACTAACCTTGGTGGTGAACACAAGATCGTTTTGTATTTCCCATTTTTAATTGGCCATTTTACACAATTCAGAAAGACGTGAAGGAATTATAGACCTGTATTAATAATATTATGAATGAAATGTGCGTTGTATGGAAGAACGTCAAGGTGGCCGTCATCCGTTTCATTTAGGAGAGACCCAAAGGTGAATTTCCTCCCCTTTCTCTTCTTCACACACACACACAGCTTCGTTGTACCTGCACCCTCCCAGTCTGCAGGAGTAGGATCTGGCTGCAGACAAATATGGCGTCCAAGATGACGTAACTGGAAGTATATCCACCGTATGTCGTCAAGTTTGCATAACTGTTGTTTATTTTTGGTGCTCCCTGTTTGTTTACACAGTGCAACTAATAACATTAGCCTTATATAGAACTGGCTGCTGTTTTTAGGTGTAGGGTTGATATCATGACACTGTTTAAACCAGGGGTGGGGAATCCTGGTCCTCAAGGGCCACAGTCCTGCATGTTTTAGAGGCATCCTCTCTTCAACACACCTGATTTAAATGTTTAATTACCTCATCAGTGTGGCTTCAAGGCAACCAAAAATACTCCTAATCACCCACTGATTTAGATCAGGTGTGTTGAAGAGAAGAAACCACTAAAATGTGTAGGACTGTGGCCCTCGAGGACCAGGATTCCCCACCTCTGGTTTAAACCCTGACCCTGACCCAGTACCGTGGATGTCCTGTTGGCTGGTTTTTTTGTGTTGCACCTGTGCTGAGCGAAAACTCACAGATCGGATCGGATCACGGATTTGAGTCAAAGATCGGATCATTTTTCGGATCAGCAGAAAGAAAAATAAAAGACAAATAATTTTGCTCTCTATTTATTTTGTAGAACACTGTGCAACATTTCTCTGCTCATTAAATACAAACAACATTTGACTCAAGATGTCAATCTGATGCTTAAATAAAACTTTTAATCATATAAAAACAAATGATAAAAGACTTGTATGAACCTCTCACGGGTCCGACAGAGCAGTTTCTTCCGCTCACTGTAGTCAGACTCTGAGCTGCAGCAGGTGAGGGGTGTGACGATGGAGATGCTGCTCTTTGCTCTCCTGATTGAACACCGGTTATAATTAATAGCTTGTATGAAAGTCCAACACAACACGTTATCTTAGACAGAAATAGACGAGTCTGGTTTCTCCATCAGAGAGGTGAATGATCCGCTGACAGGGATGGAGGAGCTGCCCTGCGCGCACGCATCAGAGAGTGGATCAGTTATGATCAGTGATCCTTTGTTCTGGTCAACTAAAATGACTGAGTCCGACAGAGAGAACTTGATATGTGATGTATCTGCAGATTCAGAGCGCGAGCACAGGACGTTGGGCCGGGGAGGAATTAGCAACGCACGAGAGCTGCTGGATCCGCGAACCGTGGCCCGAACCATAGAGGGCGATCCATACGGCGCTCCTGTAGCTTATGACCACTCTCGGGTTTCCAGTGAATTATCCCACAGGTCAGCTGATATTTGTTTGACAGGATGAACAACATGACATTTCCCACCTGATGCAGTTTGGATTAAAGTAAATGTTTTCATTAAATGTTACCCTTAGATAGGGCTGGGCGATATGGCCTCAAATCAATATCACGGTGTATTGAGGAGTTAGCCTCAATAACGATAAATGGACGAAAAATATCCATCTGTACACAAAAAAAGTGTGCTATGTTACCTTGATTTGTTGCTAGTCCTTCTGCACAGTTTGACATTTGTCTTTAGTTTTCATCACATCCTCCTTGCTGAATTCATCATGTTGCCAAATGATTGATGAAGCATTTTTCCGGGAACAAGCTTCTCCTCCATGACACTGCTCTCTGGCTTGTAGCTCACTCATGGCTGGTGCAGTAACCTGCGGCGGCACACGGAGCGGCAGCGCCGAGCAGAGAGCTGCTGCGAGTGGCGGGCCGACGAGTGACAGAGCGACGAACTACAAGCAGCCCACTGCTTCCATATTTGAATCTTGTTATGCTTGGGGTGGAGTCACATGACTCCACGTGACTAGCTGTGACACATATTCAACTAGTCCGCTGTCACAGCTTCTTAAAGGGAAATGTCTGAAGTTTACCAGCTTGTGTACATGTAAATTATTAATGAGGTACTTTTCATTGACCCTATATGGCAGAATGAGTAGGAGGAGGGATCTGATCCAAAAACAGCTGAGCACAGTTCTACATGTTGGAGTGATTTATGTGGATCTGTGTGAGAGAGCAGTGTTTTATAGGTCTGGAAATAATTTTGCCTAAGTAAAATTTGTTGCCGTTGTTAGCATGGATTCTACACAAAGTTTGATAAAGTAGGTCCCTGATGTCTAATCTCTGATCAGTTCTGTGTCCACCTGGAGGAAGTCGCTGCTGAACCAAACCAACGTTCTCAGGAAATGTTTGTCAGTTAACTTCATTACTGATCCATTTCTACCCAACGGCACAAAATCCAGCAGGATGCAGAATGAATTTTCCTTACCTCACATAGTGCATGTTTGAACTGCAGAGTGACATTGAGATGCAGTGAAGGGCAAAAACAATCACTTTAGTGGATTTAATAGACACAGGTCTCCTCTACCAAGTTTTCTTCCGTTTATGTTTCTGAGAAGCTCCTATTTTCTGAGACACTGAATTTTAGGTTTTCATTATCTGTAGCCATAATCATCCACATCACAAGAAATGAAGGCTTGATGTATTTCACTCTATGTGTGAGGGAGCTATAGAATTTATGACCTTTGTCACAATATTCTGTTAGCTGTACCTGTTCATCATCCTGCGTTGATAAAAACAACCTAAAGCAGCTCACCATATCAATGAGGTTGGCCATAGTTACAATGAAGATGGCCGCCATGGCCCAGGTGTTCCGGGCCCACCGGGTGTGGTCGATCCAGGTTGAGAAAGAGACCAGTTTCTTGGGAAAGACCTGAGACATAGAAGACATCAGAGTACTATTCATTATTAGAGACACTTTATTGTACACAGTCCTGATGACACAGATTTGTTTACTCACTCTAGGAAAGATGGCCGCTAGAGAGCAGAAGGTCAGGATGAGCAGCAAAACCTCTCCTACTGCAAAGGTCACATAGTTTGAGATGAGCCTGTTCCAAGGAAAACACAATAAAATACTTGGGAGACAACGCTGAACTGGTTGAAAATGAGCGACGTGTATCAGTGAGACTCGAATGTTTGAGAGGATGAAGGTGTGAACTCACCAGGGGTCTATGAGGGCCTCCATAATCACGGTGAAGAGGAGCACCACACAGGAGCAGCAGAAAGCAGCTCCGCTCTGTTTCTCCTTCTCAACAGAGAACCGAGTCTCCAGGTCTGGATCCACAAACCTCAGGGACAGCTTGTTGGTGTTCTTCCCCTTCAGCCTATTGGGTCACAAGAACCTCAGCAGGTACAGAACCTGTGTGATCTTCATGCTAGTCTGATGTGTTCCATTATGTCACGTCATCATATGATCCTCCACACAGTCAAACCAGCTAGGTTCCTCAGAGGTTCATCTTCTGTCAGAAAGGCTTTCTAAGATCTAAGATGGAACCCAGTGGTTGAGGTTTCATGCAGCTTTATGACCTTCTGCTGTTTTCTCTAACATTACAACACTGGATTCTGCTGGATCTACAGTATATCTGTCTACAGACAGCAGGATGTGTTGGACCTGAAGATAATTCCCCAAATTGCATATTGTTTTTTCAAAGATGGAGAATGTTTACTTACGCTTGAACTGTCTCTCTTTCTAGAAGTGCTTCGTTCAGCAGCTTGTTGAGTTCCTGCTCGTTCTCCTGAGCATCCATCACCCTTTCAGCCAGGTCCCGCAGACGCAGCCTTCTCCGAGGGTTTGGGAACGATGGATTCACCACCTGCAGGCGAACAAAGGTATCAGAATCAGGATCAGAATGCTTTTTATTGCCAGAAAGACAGCGTCCTGTCAATCAGGAACTTGGCTTGGTTACATAGTGAACCCAGGCCGCCATGAGGCGCCTGCGTTGCAGATGACATGTGCATAACAGAGAGAAACATGTTTTATTAAGAGGGTAAGAGTGAGGAGGTTAAAAAAAGCGACAGTTCTCAGTTGTCCCAGTAGGGGGCAGCTGCTAACGGTAGAAAAAAACCCCGCCGACAGTCACATGGGTAGAAAGAGAGAGAGTACATTCCGGTGAAGTAGGGGCGGGGGGACCTCCTGCGTCACCCGAGAGTCAGCACGGCAGCGCGTCATCGAGTCAGCCGGTGGGGGTAAAGAGGTGGGTTCCAGGGCAGAGAACAGAGTGGGGGCAGAGTACTTCGCATTCCTCTCCAGCTTGTTGTGGGAAAACCAAGGGCATGTAATCAGATGTTTTGGTTATGTCTCCAGGCAACGATGTCCAAGGTTGTTTGCTCGTCACCTTACAGTTCGTTATACAAGGGCTTCTGTATTTCAAAGTTCTGAATCATGGCTCTGAATGACCTTACACTCTCACCGTTCGCTCCATGGTGCCTTTAACCCCTTTAATGAGTTCATAGACCACACCTTGACCATGTGCCAGTTCATTCAGCGCAGAGGTGACAGAGTTCATAGATGATGGGGAAAGAACGTGCTGAGTGAAGGCTCACCATCCAGGTCTTGGTAATCCTAGAAGGTTCAGACAGAAGCAACCAGGCTTTGAAGACATTAAGCTCTTCATCCGAGAAGCTTTCTCACTTCAGACAGAAAACTGTGAAGTACTGAACTCTGAATCTGCAGTGAGAGGTTAGTGGGGTTTATGCCTGGTTACGATAAGCCAGCCCCCTCACTTCCAGATCAACGCTGTCCCTTTGACTGCTTGACTGAACTCAGGTCTTGGTTTTCCAATAACTTCCTCCAACTTAACCCTAAGAAAACGGAGGTGCTCTTCTTCATGGGTATAAAATCTGCCCCGTTTCCTGTTGGGCTCAGTTTAAGAGCCTTGGTGTTCTGTTGGACAGCACGCCGTCTTTTCAGGCTCATATTAACTCAATCACCCCATCAGCCTTCTTTCATCTCTGTAATCTAAATCGTCTCCGTCCCTCTCTCTCTCTCTGAACATGCTGCAGCTGTCTTAGTGAATAGTCTGGTCACATCCCCATTGGACTACTGCAACTCTCTTCTTTTCGGACTGCCACAGAAGTCTCTTCATAAACTTCAGTTAGTTCAGAACTCTGCAGCTCGTACGGTTACGGAAACTCCTGTTATTCGACAGCTTCATTGGCTGCCGATAAAATTTAGGATTATTTATTAACTGCTTCTTCTCACACTCAAGGCTCTGCATGACCTCACTCCTTCCTACATCTCCCAACTCATCCGAGTTTCTGGACCCTCTCAAGCCCTCAAGGCTGTTTTATCTCACAGTAATGTGTGAACTCTGAACAGATGGTTACATGACCTGTGACCTTCTGATGTCATATAGCTACAGCTCTGATGATTTGTTTTGATGGTTGATGATGAACACGCTCAGCTTTAGGCTCACTCTGTGTCTGTAAATGTGATGACGTGGTTACCCTCATGTCCAGTTCTTCTGCCTCCTCTAGCATGGTGCAGGTTGTGTTCACGCTGCCGTTACACTCTGTGGTGTTGATCAACAGCGGGGAGTTTCCATTGGAAGACGTCACTGACAGCTTCTAAAGGGAGACACGTAAACAGGAAGTACTGAGTGGGAAGAAGAAAAAGCAGAAATGTGTTCAATTTAAACCTGGGGGGAGCAAACGTTTGAAGACAAGGGCCAAACTCAACAAGTGGAAAATCCTCAGGGCCACAATTTATAGAAAAGGCAAACGTTAATTAATTGTGATTCTTTAAAATTGTTGATTTAAAACAGGGGTCTTCAACTAAATATGCCAAAGGTCCAGATCAGCATTCGCGACCTGGTCCTCGGTCCGGGGGCAGCGCCACCTAAACCTGCTTACACACACATATACGTATATATACTGTATATGTATATATATATATATATATATATTTATATATGTGTGTGTGTGTGTGTGTGTGTGTGTATTTTTATATATAAATAATTATTTGGAGATAGATGGATGGATAGATAATTATTTTTATTTATATTTAAATACTTAAACATATATTCTCTGAGCACAAGATCCCCATTAATTAGTTTGTGGTTGAAGTAAATTTTTGAGAAAAATGTTTTTTTTCTCCTGCTGTTCAGATGCAGAAAAGTCGACATTATTTTGACACTCTGGTCCAGTTTTGACCAGAATGAACTGATTACTGACAATGGCCTGGATCATTGCTCGTCTGCCTGCTCTGAGCTTCTTCTCCTCTCCTCCTTTCTTCACCTCTCCAGCACCTGTTGCGTCTTCTCCAGCATCTCCACCCGGTGCATGAGTGCGCGACCTCTTTCCTAGTCCTTTAACCAATTTGAAGAATTCTGCAGCGGGTGAGGGTGGCGCTCCCAGATCAGCCAAGAAATACATCCCTCCAGCTAAATTATCCGTTATTGTGTGTGTCTGTGAGTGCGTGTGAGCGTCTGAAGGTGTAATGACGCTAAGAGACGTCCGGTTCTCGCTCTGCGACCGCTGTGGCCTCTTTTATAAAACTTATAAAATAAATATATATGTTTATAATTTGTTATATTTTATATAAAATTTCTAAAACAAAAACGGGTCGGAAAGGGAGTCACTTTCTCCGCAAACTTTAGGATTTATAAAAGAAAACGGAGAAATGATGTACTCCGCAAACTTTGCATGAGCGCATTTTAGAGACGGTTAAAAAAACTTTTATTTTGGAGACGTCAGACTAAATAAAAGGCTTTCAGTCATTATAACGTGTTTTTAATGAGACGGAGCGATGCGGAGCGGTTCAGAAGTTTTCAAATGTGCAGGACCCTGACCCGCGCATCACTAGTGTGCGTGGCGCCTTTCTGCAGCAGTAGATCTCTTTCTGAAGCTGCGGGAGGAGCTGCCGTGCCGTACTGGTGTAGGGGAGCTTAGCGAACTAAAGGAGTTGCCGCGGTGCGCCACTCGCTTGGCGCTCGGCTTCGCCTCCAGGACTCCGGTCCGGGACTGAGTTCCGAACCATGGCAGGGGGAGGGCGAGTTCCGCGGGTTCCGAGTGAGCGACGAACCTGCTCATTAGCGCTCGCGTGTCTCCTCGGACACGCCTGCTCCTTATGGACCAGGGACCGGGTCTGGATTTGCTGGGTCCAGACAGAGCCGGCTCTGGGTCCGGATCCGGACCGCGGTCCACCTGTTAGTGACCCCTGATTTAAAAAATACATTATAAACTGGGCTGCTCATATACCGTGGGTACGGAAAGTATTCAGACCCCCTTAAACTTTTCACTCTTTGTTATACTGTATATATTGCAGCCATTTGCAAAAATCATTTAAGTTCATTCTTTTTCCTCATTAATGTTCACACAGCACCCCATGTTGACAGAAAAACACAGAATTGTTGGCCGTTTTGCAGATTTATTAAAAAAAGAAAAGCTGAAATATCACATGTTCCAAAGTATTCAGACCCTTTGCTGTGACACTCATATATTTAACTCAGCTGCTGTCTATTTCTTGTGATCATCCGTGAGAGGGTTCTACACCTTCATTAGAGTCCAGCTGTGTTTGATTCTACTGATTGGACCTGATTAGGAAAGCCACACACCTGTCTATATGAGACCTTACAGCTCACAATGAGAACCATGAGGTCAAAGGAACTGCCTGAGAGGTTCTGCTAAGTCAAAGTAGTTTAGCAGGCTGAACTCACCACCCCGCTGATCGTGTTCTTTCCCAGAGGCCCTTTAGGAACAACCACTAGGTAGGTTTCGATACCGCGTTCCCTCAGGTAGTCACAGCGCTCTCCTCCATTGCCTGGCTCCACGTCAAACTCTCCATGAAGACACTCCATCGTACTCTGAGAGATGTGAACACGCCTAGTCCACACACACACACACACACACACACACACACACACACACACACACACACACACACACACACACACACACACACACACACACACACACACACACACACCAAGGAGGAAAGCATTAGACTCACTCACTCATCGCTCATCTGTCACACTTGTGACGTTTGTGAACCCTATATAAATCTGTCTGTGTGACCGTTTTCTTTTTGCGTGTGAAAACGATTCGTGTGCTTTGTTAAAGGCAGCCAGATGTTATACTGATCTGCAGCACGTGAGGACATTGTCCTACTACGTGATTCAAACATTTCCTGCCTGAGACGCTCCCACGTCTGCCGGTTTGGCAGGCATAGCTCAAAAATGTTCACGAACACTGAATTACAGAATATAATATTGAAATCTGTACTTTATTTGATCACAGCCCAGTAAGACTTCAATTTAAACTAGGCTTTGAATTTCATGTTAAACATTGGAGACTGAATGTTTCATTACTAACAGACGCTAATATTAAAGAACAGCCAACGCAAGCAATAGATGATTGTCTCGAATAAAAGATGAGGGTTTTTTCCGTTGTGCGGGGTCGTCTTATAATCGGGGTCTAGTTTTTTAGGGTCATTATATGATTGCACCAGCAGAGGGCGCAGGCTTTTTGTAAAGGCGGCAACAACAGGAACCACTGGGGGATTAAAATGCTTGATGATCAGTCCAGTCAGGTCCACTTCCAGACCCAGGTCAGGTGCTTTCAGCGTGAGCGGCTCAGCGAGGACTTCTGTCAAGTGGAGGGCTCGGTCAGGCGATCCACACACACCTCCTTCCCCTGAGGTCCTCACACAGCTACACAGAACCTCGGTCTGCTGGACTGGCTCTGTACATAGTATTGGTGGGGGTGCAGCGCTATTTCTGTACCCTTAGATTGAGTTATTGGTGGGGACACGTCACCTCCATCCACACACACACACACACACACACACACAGAAAGAGAGACTAGAGTGCGAGAAGAAAGAGTGAGAATTGAACTTTTTCTTTTTTTTCCAATTGACTGAAATCCATCGCCATGATGGAGAGCTTTAACCCCTGATCAATAGACAAATATTAAAGCAGTCTGTAATTACGGTATTATTTAAACAACTTTCTCAACAATTCTATAAAAATCGTTTCTTTAAAAAGTGAATCAAGTCTTTTTTCTGATTATTAGTTTTGGAAAGGGGGGGTCATCTTATAATAGTATTATATAATAAATGACAATGGGGTGGTGTCTCCCTCGACCCTCTGGGATGGAGCTAAAGCAGCGCTGAGAGGGAACCAAGGCATTTCACAGCACTTAAAGTGATAATATGCAGTTTTGCTTGTTTTGGGCACCCTCTGGTGTCCGTTTTAAATCACTGCATTACACAAGTTAGCGTATTGTTTCAGCTTCTAAACGCCTAAATCTACCTGTTGAAATGTCTCCTCAGCCTTCATAGCTTTCTACAGGAGCGGTTATTTACTCCTTCAAAGAAATCAGCTGTGTTCAAGCAGGGAGAGATGGAAAAACATCAGGAATCATGAGATAAAAACACTCCAGCGCTAGCATAACAGCTAGCCACTTTGGGTTAGCCTAACCCTCGTGAGACACATGACTTCCTGGGTACCGTGACGGCGACGGAGATCTTGCAATCGTGGTATTCTGGATCTAACCACCAGATGGGGCTGAGTGACTTTTCATTAACTCTGTAAAGAGTCATATTAGCACAGACTGGCTCAAGGAAAAGATTTAAAAATATGAAAAAGTTGCATATTATCACTTTAAGCAACTTACCCTGGAATTCCTCCTGCTTCCATTTTGTTGGCTACGGTGACATCTGTAGACCAAACATCATACTGCCATCGCTTCTGGCCCAGAACTCCCCCCAGAACGGTACCGCTGTGCACTCCGACTCTCATGTCCACGTCAGTCTGGGTCTTCTCTCTGACATACCTACAACGAAGGAATATTCAATATAAACAGCAGGTAGAACAACAGGTTCAAGGTTATAGTAAGGTCAGGGGAAGCAGAGCAGAAAAATACCTCAATAACCAAACCCTGTCTAAAGCCAAATCCAGGTTTTTAAATATCACAATGAATACTTTAAATTCCAGAAGACAGAAGCGAGGATGAGGCGTGCTGGAGTGACTCACGAAATGGCTTCGACCATGGCCAGACCCATCATGATGGAGCAGGCAGCGTGGTCCTCCCTGTAGTCTGGGAGACCACAGATGCAGTAGTAGCAGTCTCCCAAAATCTTGATCCTTAGCTGGTGGTATTTCTTAAGTGTAGAAGAGCTTTAGTCAGAAACAACAAGCAGCTACACCACCGTTAAAGGTGGGCAGGCTAACACACTGATGGGCTTTGATTTAGTAGGAGGGGATTACAGACATCAGTGGCAATTATACCTAACTGGTTTTCTTTTATTGGTGTTAACAGAGTTGAATGGTGTTGACTAAATGTGTGGATAGAATAGTGTGAAACTCACTGCAGCCAGCTTGTCAAAGCGAGCAAAGAGTTCATTGAGCAGTTTGACCAGTTCCTGGGCGGTGCAAGAAGACGACAGCTGGGTGAAACCAACGATATCTGCAAACAAAATACTACACAACAACAACAACAAGAGACACACAAACAGGACAACACATCAGTACTGTCACACAAAAACTACTGTCACCCAACTCTGACCTCTGCATTTACAAGTGGAAGAGGTTTTCTGACAATGAGGTAGTAAAAGTAGCAGCAGCAGCAGTAATAGTAGTTGTTCAGGCTCTCTGTTTAAGAGCCCTGGTGTATTCATTTTGTTATTTTTCAATGTGACTCCCAGTTTTATTTTGCTAAGTCACTCCTCGTTTTATTTTGAAGGTTTGAAAACAGGAAGTTCAACGTTATTTCTGCCGTAGCGTCTCGTCCCTCCATCAGAAGTCTTTATCTGGTTTGTTCTCGTGGAAAAGCACAGTCTTTAGAGAGCATGTTCAATAAACTACATGAAGATGAGTTCCTGCTTCAGTAGAGGAGTTAGCTGTCTGTTTAGCTGCACTGGGGGCAGAACAGTAGTAGTAGCATTAAAAATTATCGTAGTATTAGTAGTAGTAATAGTAATAGTACAAGAAGTAGCAGTAAAAGTATTAGTAGTGGCAGTAAACAAATTAGTAGTATAAAATTAACAGTAGTAGAAGTAGCAGTAGTAGTAGAAGTAGTAGCGGTAATAGTAATAGTAGCAGTAGTAGCAGTAGTACTAGTAGTAGCAGTGTTGATCAAGTTATTTGGAAAAAGTAATTAGTGGGGATGTACCGATACACCGATACTGGTATCGGTCCAATATCGATACCAGTATCGGTTAAAGTAACCCGATACCAGTGGCTTCACTGTCTGTGACTTGTGATTTATGTTGTAGTATCCTATATTGAACACTAGGGGGAGCTACTGAGCTAAAGAGGAACAGTGTGGGTTGAGAGCTGGAGATGGTGCCAAATAGTTCATTTTATTTGGTTAAAATGCGGAAAACTGTAATAATGTCACTGTGAAATCACAGAAAATGGTTATTTTTTACCTTATATTTTAGTTTTGTGATCATTTTTATTAATATATTTTATTTTTTTATCCAACTCAGTTATTTGTTGTAAAAAACAGAGAAGAAAAAATAAAACCTGTATTCCAATTCGTTGCATTTTTGTGTGTGGTAGAAGTATCGGTATCGGATCGGTTTTGAAAAAAGTGGTATCGGTACATCCTAGTAATTAGTTACAGATTACTGATTACTTCACCAAGAAAGTAATCCAGTTACTTTACCGATTACTTATTTTCAAAAGTAATTAGTTACTTTACTTATTACTTTACTTAGTTACTAATCAAAAACATGTCCAATCTGAATAGCTATAAAGCAACAGGCCTAACTGGACTGTTTCTGCATCCATCACTTCAAGCTGAATCACATCAAAGTGGTTCTTTTTAAAACTCATTTAAAGGTCCCATGACATCGGTTTCCATGTTTTCTGACTTATCTATCATGTTGCAACGTTGAGTTCTCACCTTAAACCTGCCAGAAAGAGCAAAAAACGGCGTCCATCTGTCTCCTAGTCCAGCCAGTGAGAAGCTCTTCCAGATTTCAGACCCAGGTTTCAAACCGTTTTTTTCACTCCAGCCCGCTATGAGGTCATAGTGATCCGGACTTGCTTATATGGTCAATTCTCCGCCCACATGCACGTTCACGACACCTGGAGCGAGGCAGTGCCGCCGCCATTGCCCATAGACCGTGTAGTGTTTAGTTTCAGTTTAGTTTCTCTTTCACGTGACGACACTGCCCCCTACTGGGCACTGCCCCCTACTGCAGCAGAAGTGCCAGGCTGCCAAATCAGGAGAAACCCAGCAGAACCGGAAGGCGGCGCTTTCTTCTGATCTCTGAGTTGCTCGTTAGGAAATAATTACAGCGTATTTTGAGTTATAATGGTGCAACGCTAATCTAGAGGCATCAAAGATTACACCTGTTTAATATAAAGTGATTTAAATATGGAGTCACAGGCACTTTAACAAATATAGAAGTTCTGTGGCTCAGCTCAACATTGGGTGTTTTGACAAGGAACTTTAAAGTGTATAATATGTTTTTTAAAGAACAAAACATTTTATGTGCAAATCAAACATCCTAGTGAATCTCACTTGTTTTTCCACAAAAATAATTTTTGTAAAATCAAAATGCTTCAGAATTGAACTCAGCATAAAACTATGTCTCATAAAGAAACATAACAGCTGTCAATAGATAAAAACTTAAGTCTATGAAACAGGACCTCAGTTTTACATCTTCCATCCATCCATCACAGAGAATACACGGGGTGTTCTGGCAGCCCCCCCCCCCCCCCCCCCCCCCCCCCCCCCCCCCCC
>SSNR01000542.1:226051-244464 GCA_006937965.1 Callopanchax toddi
AACCCTAAAGAGACTAGTAATCCTGTTAACCTCCATCAGTGTCACGTCCTAAACCCTAAAGAGACTAGTAATCCTGTTAACCTTCATCAGTGTCACATCCTAAACCCTAAAGAGACTAGTAATCCTGTTAACCTTCATCAGTGTCACGTCCTAACCCTAAAGAGACTAGTAATCCTGTTAACCTTCATCAGTGTCACGTCCTAAACCCTAAAGAGACTAGTATTCCTGTTAACCTCCATCAGTGTCACGTCCTAACCCTAAAGAGACTAGTAATCCTGTTAACCTTCATCAGTGTCACATCCTAACCCTAAAGAGACTAGTAATCCTGTTAACCTTCATCAGTGTCACATCCTAAACCCTAAAGAGACTAGTAATCCTGTTAACCTTCATCAGTGTCACGTCCTAACCCTAAAGAGACTAGTAATCCTGTTAACCTCCATCAGTGTCACGTCCTAAACCCTAAAGAGACTAGTATTCCTGTTAACCTCCATCAGTGTCACGTCCTAACCCTAAAGAGACTAGTAATCCTGTTAACCTTCATCAGTGTCACATCCTAACCCTAAAGAGACTAGTAATCCTGTTAACCTTCATCAGTGTCACATCCTAAACCCTAAAGAGACTAGTAATCCTGTTAACCTTCATCAGTGTCACGTCCTAACCCTAAAGAGACTAGTAATCCTGTTAACCTTCACCAGTGTCACGTCCTAACCCTAAAGAGACTAGTAATCCTGTTAACCTTCATCAGTGTCACATCCTAAACCCTAAAGAGACTAGTAATCCTGTTAACCTCCATCAGTGTCACGTCCTAACCCTAAAGAGACTAGTTATCCTGTTAACCTCCATCAGTGTCACGTCCTAACCCTGAAAAGACTAGTGATTGGACTAGTAGTCGGATATAATCCTTATGCTGCGCTTCCTCCAGACACGGGACCGCACATTGCCACAGTAACAATAGCGAGCAAAACACCAGTTTTTGAAACGCTATGCTAATGTTCACCCTGGTTTTTCCTCTTTCTACGTCCAAACGTTTTTAGTTTATTGCTAGCTGAAAAGGTGTTTTTCTTTTTGGTACTCTGGTATTTCTTCCTAAAATTGAAGCGCTAACAGCTGTTTCTGTTCTTCTCTCACTTCCTGGATGTTCTGCTGCAAAATGCTCCAGCAGCATTAATGGAGGATCCGAGCAGTGAGGAAGTGAGGCGCTTCAGGAGACAGACAGCCGGATTGTCCAATAGTTGCTATCGGTCCAAAACGTATGATTGGCTGAAATTTTTAGAGAACTGCGGGACAACCACTTTATTGATTTATTTCTGTTTATTTTAATTGCCACAATATAGTTTTATCTATACTATGTTAGAACGTTGTTAAGAGGCATGAAAATATGTTTTAAGCTACATTGTTTACCAAACTCCCTATGGTACCTTTAAAAGGATTTATTTAAAACTGAGGACTTGACTTGATATAACTAAACAGCAGGCTTGACAGGATGGTACGCACAGCAGGTAGACATAGCAGACTTCCAACAACTGGACATGACACAGGAAGAGGAGGCAAAGCAAGAGAACAAGGATCAGGTGAGGACAATGACTAATTAGTGGATGTGGGAGGGGTGAGAGCAGGAGCAGGGACAACATGACACAGAAACACAGTGGCAGTAAAACAGAACATGAACAATGAACTGAACATAAACCAGACAAAAAACAGGCATGATAAATAAACACAAAACATTACTAAACCACAGACATGACAATCAGTCTGGAATACGAGGTGTGGCTCATCGATGGGTTAAAGCTAGGGAAGGAAACAATTTGTGATCAATGATACTAAACCAGAACTGTGTGATATATTATTATTAATAATAATTCAAATAAAATAATAATGCATACGTTTTATATAGCACTTTTAACAACTACTCAGAGATGCGGACCGAAAGCAACTATTGAACAATCCGGCTGTCTGTCTCCTGAAGCGCCTCACTTCCTCACTGCTTGGATCCTCCATTAATGCTGCTGGAGCATTTTAAATTAGAACATCCCAGAAGGGAGAGAAGGACAGAAACAGCTGTTAGTGCTGCAATTTAAGGAAAAAATACCAGAGTCCCAAAAAGAAAAACACCTTTTCAGCTAGCAGGAAACTAAAAACATTTGGACGTAGAAAGAGGAAAAACCTGGGTGAACATTAGCATAGCGTTTCTGGTGTTTTGCTCTCTATTGTTACTGTGGCAATGCGCGGTCCCATGTCCGGAGGAGGCGCGGCATAAGGATTATACCCGACAGGACGGGTGAGAGCTCTGAGACCTGTTTGTGTAAAATAGGTAGCTAAACCTAGCTTGTTTTAAAATGAAACAGTGCAGCTTTAACAAAACAAACTTTATATTATTTAATGACAGAAAAAAAAGACGGAAGATGGAAATTCAAAAGGTAAAATAGACCAAATGTTTAGGAGTCATGGTTGATGAAGATCTGACCTGGAAGTCACAAATAGGTTATGTAAAAGTTCAATAGCAGTACCTCATAATGTAAAGTTTTTACTGAATAGTTCTGGGTTGTTATCATTGTACGATGCACTGATTGTTCCATACTTAACTTACGTATGTGAAGCATTTTTCTATAAACTATGATCTATGGGTAGAGTTCCACAACATCATTCTGATGAAGAGCCCCTTCCTCCTATAGACCCCTATGAATTCTCTCTGACCAGCAAACTTTTTCAGCCAATAAAATTCAAATTTCTGCATTGTCGGCTGTCTGTCAACGTGCACGCACTTCGAGCAAACCTGTAGCAGTAGGGGGCGCTCTCGTACAGAACGCTCCATGTTTTGTCTGTACAGTCTAAGCCGACATGGAGGAGCCAGAAAAGTGATTCGTTCCCCGGCTACTGAGGGATTTATTTTTATTTTTAAACATTTCTCCTCACAGAATGGCAAGGCTTGCCAAGGATACGTGTTTATTTTGGTCAAGAACTTCATTCAGAACCGAGTGTTTTGTTATTTCCGGGTTCTCAGCAGCTGGCTGCTACAGAGCTACGTATCAGAAGCACAGCAGGGACAGACAGGGTTCAGACCCTCGCACAGTGTGGAAACATGATTTGTGAGCTGCGAGTGATTAAACCCTACAATGTAATCGTAGTTTGAGCAGGAGTTGCACAGTTTATGTCCAGGTGTTTTGGGAGGAGCTGCTCTCTTGCTGAAATGCTCCACAGTGCGGCTTTAAGTATATTATATTACACTATATTTACTATTATACTATAAGTACTATATACTACTTATACTATAAGTCTGGGGATCCACATATAGATCTTATACACAACCATTGTTTATGTTGCAGAAAAGAGCATTAAGAATCATTAATATTTGCTTTAGAGCTCCCTCTAACCTGTTATTTATAAAATATAAAGTATTGAAATTTCATGATTTAGTTGACTGGATAATGTATTACTTTTAATTTATAAAAATACTTGAGGCTTGAAGACCATCTCCAGGAGCTAGGCTAGATGACCATCTGCTAAAGGCTCATCACTGTGTTCAGCAGCAGCTCCTTCAACCTGTGGGGTCCCACAAGGGTTTATTTTAAGCTGCTCCTGTTTGCCTCCATACTAAGTAAATGTCTATGTTATGTTGATAACTCTATGATATGTCCCCTCTGAATATGATGTGATGGACAACTCTAAACTCTACACTTAAAAGAACAAAACCCAGAAATAACCAGATGGCTACCATCCCGCATCTCTGCCGGGTTCTATTAGATTCTGCTGGGTGCATGATGTGTCTTCAGGAATTAGACAGCACCATGTAGCTCAGCGAACCTGGGTATTGTTAGACTTAGACCTGGACTAGACCGGGCCCGGACTGATTGGTCCTGGTTAAGTTCACCTGCTGTGATGGAACCGAGTATCCAGATGTGATCATTCCTGAAGCTGCTGCTTACCGTCTGAGCCGCTAGCTTCTTACCGCAGTGATGAGACGGTCCACCGGAGGCGAAGGGAAGAACAAACCGTGAGAACCGCGCGGTAAAACGGGAGGCTGTCACAGGTTTTCATCCCGGAAAACTCCCGGCCTCACACCGGAGCTTCTTGGTCCAGCTTGTTTTCCGCATAGACACGTAAACAGCGCACTTGTAGCTGTTCGTACGTATATGAAGCCGCCATGTTGGAGAGGGAGAAAAGCAGACGGTTCTGATGATCTCAGAAGACTTGAGTCGGGTTTCATCAGAACTACAGAGGCCTTGATAGACCAGAGTTACTCTGTATGAAGGTTGTTTTGTTTCTTACCAAAAAGGTACTTAAAAAAACAAGAAGCTTAAACCAACTTTTGAAAAACTGCTGGTGTCATTAGGAGGGGCCTTTCATCACCCAAACAACAGGCCAGGAAAACTAGTTTTGTTTTAATCAAAACATGTGGAAGCCCGTTTCTGCCACTTAGAGAAAGATTTTTGATTGTTATTTCATAATTATGAGATACTAAGACATAATAATGAAATACTATCTCGTAATTATGAGATGCTAAGTCAAAACTTAGAATCTATTAACATTCCAATAATATTTTTGATTCATTCTACATATTAATATTGTTTGTTTTAACTTTTTATGTTTTTCTTATATTTTGCACTTTATTTCTATTTTTTATCTTATTGTATCCATGTATCATGAGGATATGGGATGGACAAAATAAACATCGGCTTCAATCCATTCCAATTTCGATTGATCTATTTCAAAACTTCTAATTGTACAATGACATCACTGTTATAATGTAACAAATCGAAATAAATCCAAATTATGAGATACTGTCTCATTATTATGATAGCAAATAAAACTTTTTTTTTCTAAAAATATGTCATCATTATGAGATGCTAAGTAATTTATGTTTATTTATTTGGCAGACGCTTTTATCCAAAGTGATATACAATTATTAACCTATATGGGGCATGTTGTGATTTGTGGGGGAAACTGGAGGAAACCCACCCATGCATGGGGAGAACATGCTAACTCCACACAGAAAGGCCACTGCTGAGATTTGAACCTGCAACTTTCTTGTTGTGGGGCAACAAAGGCACCACCATGTAGCCTGTTTTTTACCTTTAACTTTATACGTCATAATTATGAGATAAGAATCAAAAGATATTAAAAATACTGGAAATGGGCTTCAATAAGAAACAGATGGCTCAAACAAAAATTTCCAGTTTTCAAATTACTTTTTTTTTAAGAAAAACTTGAATAAAAGAAAAACCATAGCCTATAGGCTATTATTATTATTCAGAAATACAGAGCCGTTTTTATTTATTTTTGTAAAAATTATCTCGTTAATTCAGAAAAACAGAGCTTGTTATTTTATTCGGGTGAATGCAATACGCTTCATTAGATTTGATCAGTAATTCAGCCTTTAATAGAGAAACAAAAGTTTTTGAGGTCAAGTTTGGGGTTGTTTTTGTTTGCGACAAGTGAGGAAGTCTGACGGTTTAACAGACTTGAACAATACAGTCCCGTCCAGCCATTTACATTCTGCTGCTTTTGACACTAGTCGTAGGATCTGTTAATGCATGGGCACCGGTGTGTTATGTCACGATCACATGCATGCAGCCTGTGATCACTTACTGAAAGTGTGGGTGAGGCACTGATAAGGAACCTCACAGGGCTGCTCGCTTCAGCGTGTTACTGCCAGCACACACACACACACACACACACACACACACACACACACACACACACACACACACACACACACACACACACACATACACCACTACAACAGAAGCCTGTATGCAGAACCACCGCATAACTTAAAGGTGTGGTTTACTGAAAAAACTTTTTTCATGTTTTTTTCTGATTAGTATCGGTCACTCTGAGCTTTTCTTGCAGGCTGAACATGAAAACAGTCTTGGATCTTCAGCTTTAGCTTCTCAAAGTATTTTCACTTTGAACTGCTATGAAACACTAGGATTTGAAAACCCTCGCAGATCTACGTCACTCTGCCAATTTGCATACATGGTCTGGCCCATCTTGGCTCACCCCGCCCCACAGGCAGGCCCAGATAATGCACAGGCTAGATATGGCTTCAGCCTATAGGGGTCTCATGTGGTCTGAGAGCCCTATTGGCCAGTAAAAAATATTATTTTATTTAAATTTACGTTCAAGAATGTTCTTAAATAGAATTGACCCACAAAATCTTAAGCAATGCCGAGTTTTTGCAGTCTGACACACATTACGTGCAGGGGAGGATTAAGGTGCACTGGGGCCCCTAGGCTACACTTGTTCAGGGGCCCCCTAGTCTGTGACCCAAATTTTTGACCACTACTGATTGTTCCAAATCGCTTGTGAGTGTGTGTGTGTGTGTGTGTGTGTGTGTGTGTGTGTGTGTGTGTGTGTGTACATATATATATATATATATATATATATATATATATATATATATATATACATACATACATACATATGATTGTTATTTATTTATTTGCTTACTCAATCAGTGTTGCTTATGATTTTGTGGACCAATACAGTTTAAG
This sequence comes from Callopanchax toddi, assembly GCA_006937965.1. Lineage (NCBI taxonomy): Eukaryota > Metazoa > Chordata > Actinopteri > Cyprinodontiformes > Nothobranchiidae > Callopanchax > Callopanchax toddi. Next base: position 232,546 of record SSNR01000542.1, read on the forward strand.
AATATTCTTGCATGTACATTTAAATAAAATCATATATTTCAGGGTTTTCCTGCTCAAATAGAGGCAGAGGTGGTACCATCCTGACCATTTTGACTGACGGTAAAAAAAAATCCGGTCATAATCTATTTTTACCTGTCACTTATTAATTTAGAAATTATAATAGTGACATTTTCGGCAGCATTATTTCATTCCTTGTAAAAAAAATATTGTAATCGTTCCTTGACCTTTCCTCCTCCACTGCAGTTTGGAGAACCTGATGTTTAATGAAGCTGCAGAACAGAAGATCGTGGTTCTGGTGGTTCAGCTCAGTTGATCTGCACACCAGGTCCAGTTCAGTTCATAAATCCAGACTGATCTAGAGAATAAACCAGCTGATCACAAGGTCTTCATCTGGAGAACTCTAGTAATAACTCTCCCCGTCTGAGGGGCGCAGCGCAGCGCAATGAGCGCATGAGCGCGATCGCCTCCGATTGCAGCATTTATATGTCTGTTCAGTTCATAAATCCAGAGTGATCTAGAAAATAAACCAACTTGGTTCAACGCTCTGGGAGTTCTTGTTCTCTGAACCGCTGAGCTCCAGGATTCTGGACGTGGCGCTCCACGTCCAGAATCCGGAGCGCTGCGCATTTACGCAGGAGGAGTCCCTCTGACAGGCTGCTGCAGCCTCTAGCCAATACAGCGCGGTCTGATGGCGCGCGCGCACGCACACGCGCACACACACACACACATACACACACACACACACACACACACACACACACGGGTGTGTGATTTTAATCTGTCAAATGACCGAAATTGACGAAAAACGATCAACTAGCGTCGCAAAAACCAGGTGGACCCGCTACGTTGGTACCACCGGTACTTCATAAATTCTGGAACCGTAACATTTGTTTTAGTACCGACTTGGTACAGAAGAACTGGGTTTTTTGACAACACTACTGGATACAAAAAACCCAAAACAATATTTACCTGTTTGCTGCAACTGCATAACATCCACACAGCTGCGGGCAGAGTGAAATCAGCTGGAGGCGGCCGCTATGCAAATTTGAAAAAACCTGCTGACCAATGGGGGCCCCCAGACACACGGGGCCCCTAGGCTTCAGCCATACCTAGCCTGTGCATTAATCCGGGCCTGATTACGTGACACTTAATGTTTATGTATAGAAATAGGACAAATGTAAGAACTGAACCAGCATAGTGGTTTGAGACACCGCCTCTCATTGAGACCCAGGCATGTGTTGTTTTTTATTTTCCTATAGGAATGGGGGGGGGGCACAGAGGATGAGAAAGCCTTTAGAAGCAGCAGTTGGGTATGTTTGTAACATTTATTTGCTGCGATATTAGCAGTTATTCTGAGGTCTTTGTGGTTAGCCACACATGCTAATGTTACCATAGCAACTCCCACATCCTACGTTCTGCTTTGGCCCCCGTTCAGGTGTCACAGCAGAACGTTCTGCTCTTCTATCTGATGGCAGTAAGCTATGTTGTAGCCACAAAAGCAAAGCAACCATACACAGGTGCTACCAGACCCTCTGACTACCACCAGCAGTCAATGTTGCCCAAGGACACAAACTTCCTGGAAGAGAGATTCAAACCAGCAACCCATCAGTTGCAAGGCGATCACTCTACCCCCTGAGCTACTGCTGCCCTGTGTCTCTGTGACAGTTCAGGACTTTAATAGTGATTAAATCAGATGTGACTGACAGAGTTGTTGTTCCTGAGTTCAGCTGGTAATGATTGCTACAGATGGCTGCTGTGGTCATTTTTCTTTTTTTAGACTGAATCCATTCCAACCTCTGACCCTGAATAATGTGACCTCAAACTCAGCATGCTGCATTGATTGTTCCATTGAAGCCACGCTGGCAACAACTGGTCTCTGACGGCTGGCACCAACAAAACAACATCTCAGCTCGGTGTCCCAAACACATGCCAAGGTCAAACTGCAGAACTCACACAAGTTCAGACTGGAGAAACTGTACCAGTTCTCTCTAGACTGGGAGTTCCTATAACTGGATACCAGTTTCCTCTACAGCAGGGGTCACCAACCTGTAAGGGCCACATACATTTTTACAGGCGTTTTCATGGGCCGGTGGGGGGGTGCATGGTGGGTAGGAAGTGCAGAGCTTGTCGGTGCTCAAAGTAAGAAGACCCATAGAGCTGCTGATGTTTAAGCTGTACAGATACAATCATCTTGGTGCTGTGAAAGCAATAGTTTTTGTCATATTTGAAATATGAATGTAACTCAGTCTCATTCTCATTGTGTCAACCTTGTAAAGCAAAAAAAAAAAAAAAAAAAAAAAACCAGCTATAACTTCATAATTCATTGCTTTCCTAACAGACACTGTAGCCTAGTGGCTGCGACATTGGCTCCGGTGTGGGAGAGTGTGGGTTTGATACCCATCCCAAACCAGCTTCCTTATATGTTTAAATGCTACTGTTTAGGGACCGGGCAGGCCGACGTGCACAAACACTCACGGAAGAAAAAAACAAAGTCTGTATAAGGCTGGAGGGCTGGAAACACGTGGGTCACGGGCTGGATTCGGCCTGTGGGCCACCAGTTGCCGACCACTGCTCTACAGACTGGGAGTTCCTATAATAAAGTTATTTTTATTGTTTTTAGGTTTGTTTTTTTTTTAAAAAAGGTTAAATAAACTTTACATATTTTTTCTATACATTGAGCACAGATTACGTTTCTAATTGTGAGAAGCTAAATACTCAAAATTCAAAGTTGTTAAAGAAACAATTACAAGTCATTTTTGCAATCGCAGTCTGTTCTAAAATGTATAACAGCAACTGAGAACAGAGCAGTGTGTGTGTGTGTGTGTGTGTGTGTGTGTGTGTGTGTGTGTGTGTGTGTGTGTGTGTGTGTGTGTGTGTGTGTGTGTGTGTGTGTGTGTGTGTGTGTGTGTGTGTGTGTGTGTGTGTGTTCCTGCCTGGAACTTAATGCAGCCTTACTGACAGGCCACTCATATTATTCATCAGTTTCTTTAATAAACATTGACTGTATATAATACATAGTTGCATGTTGTTGTTTTCATCACTCAAAGCACAGTTGCTAGGGGGCAAAATGCCCACCTCCAGCAGTTATCCAGAGCTGTATCTCTGTGATTTAAATAAAATCTCTGGATTAGATATTACTACTTTAGATCATCTAACTAACACATCTTTGTGCAGATGATCAAAATAATACCCATCTCAAAGCTAGCAGTGTTTAGCACAACGCTTCAGATAGATCTCAGGGGGGACTGTTTATGAATAGATAAATCACTTTTATACTTTTGACCTACTGACGAGCTCAGTAAACAAAAATAGAATGACATTAATGTCTGCCTGCTCCGATTACACAACACATTTTGTGTCATTATAAAAATAAACTAATTTAACCAGGTTACAAAGGCTTATAAGTCATTAGATGATTATAACTTGTTTATGTCAGGACATGTGGGGCAGATATTGAACTTTTTTATTCTGTATGAGACTTTGGCTCCATGATGTGGGTTGTTCATCCACTAGAACTCTGACGTTGGTGATTTTATCAGCTGGAAACGTGTAAAATGTTACGTTACTGTCCTTCTTTCATTTATGTGTGCAGCCTACACCGCTGCATGTGTTTACCATGCTGATAGATTTCATTTTGCAGCTATTTAGCTCAAGTTATTGATAAAAACAACGGTGCTCAGCGGGGCTGTGCCGTCTCCTTGCCCTCCAGCCAGAAGCTGGGGACCTTGGTCGTGTGATGTCACACGTCAAGGGGTCTATATACTGTATATTACTGTATATAATGTATATAATATACAGTCAATGATACTGACATGATCAGTATTGTTTGTACACATATTAAAGCATGTCAGTTGTTGATTGGGTTAATTGATGAAGCTGATATAAACTGAGACTAATCACAGTATCATGTTCAGTACTGATGGCTTTGTTTTGACACACAATAATTAGAATACCAGTATTTATTATGAACATGTTAGGTCTGCAAGTGTGAAGTCAAAGTCTCGTTAACTTCAATTAGATTTAAAGCTAGTTCTCATTTCCAGTCATAACCGGTGTTCCACTGCACTGCAGGTTCATTCAGTTCTATAGAACTGTGATAAATAAATTCATGCTCATTTCAACTGGTTTATGCTCTGTCTGTCAGTCCTCAGTGCAGAAATACGTCCCTCTGACAGGTAACAACTTCTTCAAAAGGTAGAAGGCTCCATCTGGGCCTCTTATCTCCTCACCAGATGAAACTCAAACACCCGCCAGATGTCACCGTTTAACTACTGCGACCTTCTTTTTTTATTTTTTATCTCAGCATAATGACATTCTGCTCTTTAATTTATTTCCTAGCTCTGGCAGTCTGCTTCCCTACACACAGGACTATTCTGCTAAAAGGACACATTTAATCTGAGTTCAAACAAGAGCCTGTCCAGCCGCTAAAGCTCCGAATCTTCTCCCGCCCAGTAGGTGGCGATAAGCACAGCTAGTTACACACAAAACAATACTAGAAAGTTCACCCGAAGAAGAAGAAAACGGTGAAGAAGTGGGAGTTAGCATCATAGCATCGGCTGGAAGTTGTGTTGTTCTCAGAAACCGACTAGATTCATCATGTTTGAGACGTTCAGAGAGAAACTTCACATGGTGCAGCAGGACTTCTCCACTGGGTGAGTTCTCCTGTTCGGATCTACGCTATTAATATACAACCGGTTCGGTTCAGCAGGTCCTGGTCCTGGACCTGGTTCTGGTCCTGGTCCTGGACCTGGTTCTGGTCCTGGTCCTGGACCTAGTTCTGATCCTTATCATGGGACTGCCCATGAACTCGCTGGTTCAATTGGTTAGCACAACATGCTAACAGCAGGTCAGCTGATGCAGGTCGTTAGAATGAATAGAGAATCCCTTTATTGTCCCTCAGTGGGGAAATTAAATTCAGGTGCACCAGCAGCAAAGTGACGGCAAGTCAAGAAGAACAGATTCACACAAGAGTAAAATATATAAACTGTATAAAACTTAACTAACTCATAAATCTGATTATCTGTAATCTAAACGGTTTTAAATAGAGGCACATAACTAAAAACTTAAATGCATTGACAGTGGTCCCTCGAAATCCGTGAAGTAATCAGCTTCATTTATTTAATTATTCCAGATGTTTTAGGGCTGTATAACCCCTCACTACTACACACTGTTTTTCTCAGACTGGTATTACCATTTTCACACTTTCATCTGTTTTCTCCATTTAGGTTTTTTTTTTTCATCATTTCCTTCCATGGCAATTTTCAACTTTTAAAGTGATAATATGCAACTTTTTCATATTTTTAAATCTTTTCCTTGAGCCAGTCTGTGCTAATCTGACTCTTTACAGAGTTAATGAAAAGTCACTTAGCCCCATCTGGTGGTTAGATCCAGAATACCACGATTACAAGATCTCCGTCGCCGTCACGGTACCCAGGAAGTCACGTGTCTCACGAGGGTTACGCTAACCCAAAGTGGCTAGCTGTTATGCTAGCGCTGGAGTGTTTTTAGCTCATGATTCATGATTTTTTTTCCATCTCTCCCTGCTTGAACACAGCTGATTTCTTTGAAGGAGTAAATAACCGCTCCTGTAGAAAGCTATGAAGGCTGAGGAGACATTTCAACAGGTAGATTTAGCAGTTTAGAAGCAAGAACTATGGGCTACTTTATGTAATGCAGTGATTTAAAACGGACACCAGAGGGCGCCCAAAACAAGCAAAACTGCATATTATCACTTTAAATCCATTTAGTTTGCATTAATTAAGATATCTAAACAAATTTATGGCGTATTTTTATTTATGTAAAATCACAAATAACACATCCAAAGTATGTTTCATAGTGTGTGCTGGAAATAGAAAGTTATCCTGGTCTGGAGTCTGGCTTGATTCCAGACAGGTTTTCCAGTCGGCATGTTGTCAGGCTGGCAGAAACTGGTTGAGACTCTGGCAGCCACTCTCGTTGGCCTAGACCAGGGCTATTCAGTTGGAGGCCCGAGGGCCAGATGCGGTCCATGACCCATCTACTTCTGGCCCAGCAGCCATATAAGGTCTATCTATACGCACCCCTAAACAATAACTTTAATCATTTAATGTCAGATGCTGGTGCCAGGTTGTTGCTAAATGGCTCAGATTAGTCCTGGCGCTAAAAAATCCACAAGTATGCTTGCCCCCCCCCCCCCACGCCGCCACCGCCTCAGGAACAGAAAGTAACCCCAAGCATGAGTGGATTCTCAGGTCCAACAGCTGGTCCACCTTTTGAATCCAGCCTAGAATGTATGGTAGCTGACCTGTTCAAAATGAATACATTTATGATTTTCTGTGATTTTGTTTTACACAACAACGTCTATTGTTTATTTCAGTCTTCAGTCCCTGATATGTAAGTCGTATTACAAAAAAGACTAGAACTATTATGGAAGCTAATAAAAACTAAACCGAAACGAAGCGTTTTCACATAATAAAAACTGAGCTTAAACTAGCAAACAAATGGTAAAAACTAAATACATTTTAAAAATTGAAATAAATACTAAATAAAAATAAAAACTAATGAAAAATGCTAAACTATTACAACCTTGGTCAAGAGAGGCAATCTGAGATTTATAAATTTATAAGTCTGAAAATTACTAAGTAAAATTTCTTCTGCTGAGTTTAAGTAATGGTGTTAATGTTAAATGAGGCCCCTGGTTATTGGATCCAGATTTGATGAAATCTGTAGAGGAAGGACTTGCTGTTTTTCTGACTAAATCATGCTGATTGCTGAATCGTTTTGTCCTGAAACGGCTTCATGGTGCCTTCTCTTTTCTCTCCTGTCTTTAGCATCAAAACCCTCGGCGACAAATCAAGAGACCCCAAAATGAAGACCAGGTGATGTCCACGCTCCCTGTGAAGTGGTAGTGTTACAGAAAGGATCCTGGCGTTTGAGCTTTGTCACTTTTATGTGTAATAAACATGTTTATTAGTAAGTCATCAGGATAACTACCTGTTGAACAATGAAGAGGTGGGTTTCATACAGCGACCCTCCCACATGAACATTAATCACAGCTACAGAAAGTATTCACAGTGCATCACTCTTTCCAGTTTTTCCTCAAAATTGTACACCACCACCCCATAATTAGTGTGAAAAGGTTTTTGTTTTTTTTAGATTTTTGCTAATTTATTTATGATAATAAAACTGAAGTCACATGCACAGCAGTATTAATAATAACCTTTGCTCAATACTCTGTTGATGCTCCTTTGGCCTCCATTCCAGCCTCCAGTCTTTCTGAATCTGATCCTCCAGCTCGTCTCTCCTCTCTGGACAGTTTGGTCCGTTCCTCTTTCAGCTCCTCTCAGCTCCATCAGGGTGGATGGAAGCGTCGCTGCAGCCATGTTCAGATCTCTCCAGAGACGTTCAGTGGATTCAGGTCTGGACTCTGGCTGGGACACTCACAGAGTCCTGAAGACACTCCTTTGATATCCTGGCTGTGCTTAGGGTGGTTGTCCTGCTGAAAGATGAAGCGTGGTCCCAGTCTGAGGTCCAGAGCGCTCTGCAGCAGGTCTTCATCCAGGATGTCTCTGTTCAGTCCCTCTATCCTGACTAGTCTCCCAGTTCCCCACCACCATGCTTCACTGTAGGGATGCTGTTGTCATGGTGATGAGCGCTGCCTGGTTTCCTCCTGGCCTTCACACCAAAGAGACCAGAGACTTTAGTTCCTCGTGGTCTGAGAGTCCTTCAGGTGTCTTTTGGTAAACTCCAGGTGGACTGCTATGTTCTTCAGACTGGTCACTCTACCAAACAGCCCTGATTGGTGGATTGCTGCAGAGATGGTTTTCCTTCTGGAAGGTTCTCCTCTCTCCAGAGGAACTGGAGCTCTGACAGAGTGACCATCAGGTTCTTGGTCTCCTCCCTGACTCAGACCTTCTCCCTGATCGCTCAGTTAGAGGACCAGCAGCTCTAGAAGAGTCCTGCTGGTTTAGAACTTGTTCCACTTCCAGATGATGGAGACCACTGAGCTCATTGGGACCTTCAAAGCTGCAGAAGTGTTTCTGTAACCATCACAGAGACAATCCTGTCTCTGAGGTCTACAGACGATTCCTCTGACTTCCTGCCTGGTTTGTGCTCTGACATCTGTCCACTGTGGGACCTGATAGAGACAGGTGTGTGTCTTTCCACATCAACAGGTGGATCATGACGCTGTAGAAACATCTCAAGGATGATCAGTGGAAACAGGATGAACCTGAGCTCAATTTTGAGCTTCATGGTAAAGGATGTGAATCCTGATGGACATGAGATTTATCTGTTCTTTTTTTTTTAACATTTGCAAAAATCTTAAAAAAAAAAAAAAGAAGTTCACATTCTCATTATGGAGTATTGTATGTATGTGGACTTTTGAAAAAGATAAATTAAAATCTAATTTGGGGTAAGGTTGTAACCATAACAAAATGTAGAAAAAGTGATGCTCTGAAAACGTTCTAGATGTTTATTAGACTTTCTTCTCTTTGTGTTCTGGCTGCATCGACTAACTGAGGATATGCAGGTGCTGCTCGTTAAACGTGACTAGAACTCTGAGCAGTTATCAGTGGTTTCCAAGCAACCCCCCCCCTGCCCCGCCCTACCCTGTGCACTCTCCACCCTGTGTAGCGTCTGACCTGTAGGGTTAGGGTCGTGACCCCTCTGTCTGACCTGTAGGGTTAGGGTCGTGACCCCTCTGTCTGACCTGTAGGGTTGGGGTCGTGACCCCTCTGTCTGACCTGTAGGGTTGGGGTCGTGACCCCTCCGTCTGACCTGTAGGGTTGGGGTCGTGACCTGTGATGTTTGGGTTAACCTTAACCTTTGTCTGACTTTTCTTTCCAGGCTTGAAGACGGTATTTCACATTTTGGTGCTGGTCTCCAGGTTTTAAGCAGGTCTGCATACACACACACTCACACACACACACACACACACACACACTCACACTCACACACACACACACTCACACACACGCGTTTCCGTCTAACATCTGCTTTCTTGTCATAACTGTTAGTGGAGCTTTCATTGATATCCTGTTTGATTCTGACACCTTGAGGATGAAAACAATGGCCGCCACACGTTGCCGTTCAGTCTGACCCTCAAAAGCTTCAATGAAACCCAGACAGTCTGGATGTAAATCCAGTCTTTATATTATTGTGTTTATGTTTTAGATATGAGAAGAGTTGGTTTCTGCTCCATAAAAGAACGAAGGACTGTGCTCAGCTGGCAGAGGTATGGACCTGTTTGCCTTCTTAAAGCTACACCATTTATTTTTTAAAGGGTAAAAAATACGCTTTTCTATTTGAGCGTATTATGAACTCAAATGTGTGTTTTCAGCAGATGGACAACTAAAAATCTTTTTACTAGGACTGCTTAACAACCAAACATATTGTGGTTTTAATTATTTTAAATATGTCTGAAATCTCAGTATTTCAACACAATAACTTTTGAGTGGGTTAGGGCAGTGGTTCCCAATTAGTGGGGCTTTACAGGGGGGCGCGGGATGAAGTGTGATTTCATTATTTTTTAGCACATTTTCTTCAAAATGGAATGCTAAACCACCCCCTGTCGCTAGGTGGCAGCAGCGTTCAATCTAATCAATAGGCTTCCCTTTTAACCCAGCAGAAGAAGAACAAATACAGCGCCCCAGCGTACAGAGTGAGAGCGCTGACGGAGGAGTTGAGATGGAGACGTTTTTGACGGTGAAAAGAAAACCAGTGGAGACACATGTAGGGGTGGGAATGGGCTCTGTGCACGCAGCTACGTGACGCAATTTCCGGTAGAAGGTCAGGATGGACGTAAATTCCGGTAGCTGCTGGAAGCACATACTGTGTTTGCTAGTTTCCTTTTGGGAGCTTGTAAATGTTGAGGTGCCAGAGTATAAAATCGGGAAACCAGAGATAAAATTACAATATTTATTATCAAAGTTTAAGTATTAAAAACATTCCATTAATAACCTGCAGTGACAGATAAGGCAGGTTGTGGAGGAAGTGACCCCAAACAAACGAAAAATATAAAAGACTAGTTAGCCCGCCTTTACAGGTGTTCCCAGTTCATATGATGAACAAGCCCCACAAAGGCGAGGCGGACCAACTAGAAAAAACAAATAAACCCAACAAGGACAGCAGGCAACAATGCATCACTGTAAAAACAAACATCAAATTACAACCACAAACTACCCATTTTAAACATTTAATATCGAAAAACTTAAAAACTTGTGTAGTGTCAATACCTGGCTCACAGCCACTCACAGTCCAACTGGTATCCAGGTTATCCAAACTGTGTGACCCAGTCTTCCCATCAAACACTTTGTGTGAGACCAGCCAACGCCTTGGCCTCACTGACAAACTAGAAAACATGTCAAATTACAACCACCAACTACATTTTATCTAGATATTTACTTATCCAAAACATAGTACTTGTGTAATGTAACTACCTGGCTCAAAGCCTCCACAGTCCACCTGGTATCCAACTCTGTGACCCAGTCTGCTCAAACACTTTGTGTGAGACCAGCCAACGCCCTGGTCTCACTAACCAACTGGCAAATTACCAGGCAAACAGCTGGCTCCAATTTAAATAGCTGCAGAGTCACAGCGACCCCCAGTGGTCACACCCGCTACATCCCCCCCCAACAAGATGCATCGTCGACCCGACGATGTATACAAGGAGACCCCAATCCCGGATTTACACCCCAGATTCACCCCCCCTCACTGGTCTTGGCAACCGATATGGATTAGAATGCTGCCCCGCGGTCGTCCTAACCGATCTCCGAGGCCCCCCCACTGAAGATGTGCCAGTTACCTGATGGGGATGTTGACCTGGAGAAGGCGAACCATCACCGACCCCCACGTCATCACCGTCGAACACCATAGAAGAACAATCAGGATGATCAGCCCCCACACCCCTTACCCGCTCAGCCTCAAACCTTCCTCCTGCCTCTTGGACAACATCACTGTCCTCCTGTGCTCCATCCTCAACACCAGCAGAAGTAGATGCAGGAACACCTCTCATCTCCGCCCGGTGGATATGACGGGGAGGTCCCTCCTGACCCACAGGAACAACAGAGTAAACACCACCCTTGGGTGGGGGGGGGCAAACCACCCGATATGGGGTAGGGTTCCAGAAATCCTGAATTTTATTCCTCCCCTTAACCGAATGATCCCGTGTATACACCAGATCACCCTCTTCAAAATCCACTGCCATACTTTGGTCCTGCTCCCTTCGACTTCTCTGAGCCCGCGTACTCTCCAACCGTTTCTGCACCGCTTCATATGCCACGTTTAATGACCTCTGATGTTCCTCCACCCAATCCTCCAAAGGGACTTCACATTCGGACCTCCCCCCCACTAAAAAAATCAACCGGCAACCGTGCCTCCCTCCCAAACATTAAATAGTAAGGGGTCCTACCGGTAGACTGGTGGACAGAGGTATTATAGGCAAATGTCACCTGAGATAAGTGCCGAGGCCATCTGCGTTTCTGCTCAGGAGGAAGGGCTCGCAACAGGTCATGTAATGTACGATTAAATCGCTCACATTGACCGTTACCTTGAGGATGATAAGGGGTGGTACGGCTTTTCCCGATGTTATAGGTCTTACAGAGCTGAGCAACAAGATTACTTTCAAAGTTTCTCCCTTGGTCAGAATGGATACGACTTGGTGGACCGAAAAGATGAAACCAATGCTTGACCAAAACCTCTGCTACTGTACTTGCCCTCTGATCTTTTGTAGCGATTGTCTGAGTATATTTTGAAAACACATCCGTCATGACCAGGACATTCTCTTTACCATCCGTAGCAGGTTCCAATACAGTGAAATCTATGGCCAAGACTTCATGTGGCCGGGATGCCTCCACTGAGCCCATATAGGTCTTAACCTTTGGTTGCACAGCTTTGGACAGAACACATCTATCACAGTTCTTACACCACGCCTCAACATCC
>SSNR01000542.1:251663-318985 GCA_006937965.1 Callopanchax toddi
GACATACATACACCCCTGTAAAGCACTGATCCCTCCTTCCTGAGTCGACTCCACTGCCGAACCAACTCCCTCGAGCCTTTACTAAGCTCCTGTCGTTCCTTGGCATCTGGTACCCTCCCCCTGTCCCAGAATACCACAAATGCACCAATAACAGGATCTTGTAGCTGTAATGTGGATAGGTCTGACATGGACAACCCAGGCAATGCACTTATTTCTGCCTGTATGCCCCAGACTTCCTCCTCCCTTGCTAAGGTCTCTGACTCCCCCAAATGCAACCGTGACAATGCATCAGCATTTGCATTTTGAGAGCCTGGGCGATATCTTATGTCTAGATCAAAAGAAGCCAACTCAGACACCCACCTCTGCTCCGTAGCGCCTAGCTTTGCAGTGGCCAAATGACAAAGTGGGTTATTGTCAGTAAATACAGTGCACTTATTCCCAATCAAATACTCTCGAAACTTTTCCGTGACAGCCCACTTAAGAGCTACCATTTCCAGTTTCATCGAGCTATAATTGTTCATATTGCGCTCTGTGGGTTTCAAACTTCGGCTAGCAAAAGCAATGGGCCGCAGCTTACCCCCATGCTCTTGCGATAGCACTGCTCCTAATCCTCCATAGCTTGCATCCACCTCTAAAACAAAAGGCTTCTGGAAGTCTGCATAAGCAAGAACAGGTGTGGTTACCAGTGCCGTTTTTAGCTTTAAAAAACTCTGCTCACACTCGGCATCCCAGAACTCAGTCAACGGTTTTCGAGGTGTTTTACCTTTTCGATCGGCGGGAAGGAGCCTAGCCACTAATTGATTCAATGGGGCTGCCATGGTAGAAAACCCAGCAACAAACCTCCTATAATAGGACGCAAACCCCAAGAATGATCTAAGGTCTGCCAAGTTGCTAGGTTGCTTCCACTCTCTCACCACGGCCACCTTGTCTGGGTCAGTAGACACACCCTCTGTTGACACAACATGCCCCAGGTACTTGACACTCTTCTGAAAAAAAGTGCACTTTGAAAGTTTCACTTTTAACCCCTGGCCCTCCAAACGAGAAAGTACTTGATCTAATCGTTCCAGATGTTGCTGCACTGATGAGGAAAAAACAATCACATCATCCAAGTACAAAAGCACAGACTGGTAACGACAATCCCCGAAAAGACGCTCCATAAGACGCTGAAATGTACTGGGTGCATTACATAAACCAAACGGCATTCGGTTAAACTCAAACAAACCGAATGGTGTACAAAATGCTGTTTTGGACTTATCCTTTTCTGACATCTCCACTTGACTATAACCACTAGCTAAGTCTAATGTAGAGAACCACTGGGCTCCAGCCAAAGCATCCAAGGACTCATCAATTCTTGGAAGAGGAAAGGCGTCTTTTCTCGTCTTGGCATTCAACAGTCTATAGTCCACACACATACGTAAAGTCCCATCTTTTTTCATAACCAAAACTATTGGTGAGGAATATGGGCTACAGCTTTCCCGTATAATTTGACTCCGCAGCAATTGTTGTACGTGGTTGCGTGCCAATTCATACTGGGAAGGTGGAATCCGTCGGTATGGCTGCCTCACTGGTGTCTCATCCAAGAGTGGGATTTCATGCTTTATTAAATCTGTACAGCCCACATCTAGATCAGTTTTAGCAAACACTCCACTAAACTTTGTTAACAATGCCTTTGCTTTCTGTCTGTCTCCTTCTTCTAAAATTTCAAACTCCGGCAGGTCCAGTTCAGTTTTACCTGCTGTTGCATCCTGAGTTGTCATAAATGTTGTACAACTTTGTGAATCAACTAAACTCTGTACAGGCAAGTCCCCCTCCATAACAGCCTCAGCTATCTGTACTGTGGCAATAATCCTGCGTGGGGTTAAGCATACATCCACCGTACCCACATTAGTAACGGGGACGAAAGCTTGACCCTGCTCTGCCTTAACCAAAGAAGGAGAAACCAGCAATCCTTCTGGCAGCCCACTGTACTCAGGCCCAAGAGGTTCAGCTATTAGGTCAATAGACTGGTGTAAAGGTACGTGAGGACAGTTAACTGGGACATAACTCAGACTACCCGCAGGGATACAGAAAGGCTTCTTACCCCGTACCCGCACTGGGTAGGGATCCTGTGCCCTGGCCATGTTCTCCATAATCTGGCAACACCTCAAAACTTTCCGCAGCCCTGGTGGTGCCGATTTGATTACTGCTGCTTCCCAGAAGTCAGGGCCATGGTGTTTATGTAGTTCTGCGTACAAAAGATTAAGCACATTCATCCCCAACACCCCCGGAACAGCAGCCTTTTTCTGTCTCATATAGTTATCAGTTGGATCTTTCACAATTAACACCCCACGATGAGGAAGAGACACATTCAACACATTTACATCCAGCTCAATATAGCCTAAATAAGGGATATTTAGCCCATTAGCAGCTTTTAACCCCAGCCACCCACAGTCCATCAAACCCTTATCAGACAAATGAGAAAAGTTACTATTAAAATAACTTTCAGTAATTGTGGTAACCATAGATCCACTATCCAGCAAACATGGAACCCTAATCCCAGCAAAATCCACCTCCACTTCAAAACACTCCCCTACCAGGTGACTGAGTTCCATATTTGCAGTAGCTGCTTCACAACCCGAGCCCTGTTCCCCTCCCCCCAGTGTTTGGCTCTGCACACTGGCGGGATCTAGTTTCCCATAGGCTCAGGCTGAGTAGCCTTTCTTGCACCATCTTTCATAGGACAGTTACGAGCAATGTGTCCCCCTTGTTCACACCTGAAACAAATGGGCTGCCCCTCAGCCGTCCACCTGGGTCTAGTTAAACGTGATCTGGCTGGAGGTAACGTTTGGGGCGTCAATGCCTTAATAACCAAATCCAGCTGAGTCTGTTGAGCTTTTAACAGAGATATTAATTCATTATGTTGAGAGGAAGCTGATACAACACTTTCACATGACGCAACAGTTTCATTAGAGACCATACTGTACTCATTATTAGGCTTTAACTGACCACCATATTGAGCCATCCACTTAAAGGCTGCAGCTCTAACCTCACGAATGGTCCAGGTGGGATTTACGTCAACCAAGTCTTTTAACCTTACTTTCAACACTTGGTCCCTAATACCATCACAAAATTGATCCCGCAGATCCTTGGGTGCTTTAGAAGCAGCTTGTGCATCTGCTTTCATAATGGAGTCCATCAAATCCATCAGTGAATGAGAAAAATCAATCAACGACTCACCCTCCCGTTGTCTACGGTTATAAAACTGGCGCTGCAATGAAATGTGAGAGTGAAAACATCCATAAACATCTTTCAGGACTTTAAAAATTGACTCCATGCAACTTCTCTGAGCTGCTGGCAGAAACTTAACTTCTATACGAGCAGCACCCTCTAAATGGTCAAAAACTATTTGCGCACGCTCCTTTTCATTTGCGCCTCTAGTCCGTGCAAAATGTCTCATCTGCTCAATCCACTCATCTACAGTCCCAGAGTCACTACTGGTCATTTTTCCTGAAAAACATGGCAATTTTCGGTCCTGTTGCACATAAATAACTGGAGCTTGCGCTTCCGATCCCGCCACCCCCCCTGAAGAGTCAGAAGAGGTTCCTGAAGAGGTGGAGGGGGTTTCAGAGTCCCCAACGTCCCCCGCATCACTGGCACCAGCTCGCAATGTTGACAGTTCACGCTCCAGATCCAGAATTCGCTGGGACATCGCTCGCTTCTCTGCCTCCCCCATGGCTTTGCCGACACTGGTCTCCATTGCTCCCACACGATCACACTGCCCTGCTGTCCTTGAAACACTCAAATAACAGGTCACTACCCCCCAACAGTTTCCTGCAACTTGCCAACTGCCAGCAACGCCAAATGTTGAGGTGCCAGAGTATAAAATCGGGAAACCAGAGATAAAATTACAATATTTATTATCAAAGTTTAAGTATTAAAAACATTCCATTAATAACCTGCAGTGACAGATAAGGCAGGTTGTGGAGGAAGTGACCCCAAACAAACGAAAAATATAAAAGACTAGTTAGCCCGCCTTTACAGGTGTTCCCAGTTCATATGATGAACAAGCCCCACAAAGGCGAGGCGGACCAACTAGAAAAAACAAATAAACCCAACAAGGACAGCAGGCAACAATGCATCACTGTAAAAACAAACATCAAATTACAACCACAAACTACCCATTTTAAACATTTAATATCGAAAAACTTAAAAACTTGTGTAGTGTCAATACCTGGCTCACAGCCACTCACAGTCCAACTGGTATCCAGGTTATCCAAACTGTGTGACCCAGTCTTCCCATCAAACACTTTGTGTGAGACCAGCCAACGCCTTGGCCTCACTGACAAACTAGAAAACATGTCAAATTACAACCACCAACTACATTTTATCTAGACATTTACTTATCCAAAACATAGTACTTGTGTAATGTAACTACCTGGCTCAAAGCCTCCACAGTCCACCTGGTATCCAACTCTGTGACCCAGTCTGCTCAAACACTTTGTGTGAGACCAGCCAACGCCCTGGTCTCACTAACCAACTGGCAAATTACCAGGCAAACAGCTGGCTCCAATTTAAATAGCTGCAGAGTCACAGCGACCCCCAGTGGTCACACCCGCTACATAAATCTTTCTTCTTTTCTTGTGCGTGGCCTTCTATGTCAAGCTTTTATGTGTTCATGTCCTAAACATGACATGTACACTGACAAAATGTGCGTTTCAACAACATACTGATAGCAGGTCTAACCACCACTGCTGTGTGCCGTTCTGTACAGCATCAACAAGATCAACTTCCCACCTCCCATCGTTAGCACGGAGACCGGAAGCCT
The DNA here is from genome assembly GCA_006937965.1 of Callopanchax toddi. Taxonomy (NCBI): domain Eukaryota; kingdom Metazoa; phylum Chordata; class Actinopteri; order Cyprinodontiformes; family Nothobranchiidae; genus Callopanchax; species Callopanchax toddi. The sequence goes on from SSNR01000542.1 coordinate 256,468, forward strand.
CGTACCATCCTCACGCCAAACACGGGACTGATGCGTGCACAGAGGCTATTGAGAACCTGTTCCAGCTTAGAACCGGTTCCAACCAACCAACCAATTCCATCAGAATTGTTCACCTCTAACATTAACAACTCTTCTTAACCATTCTCTTGTTTCCGTTTTTCCCAAAATGTGCTGGTCAGTAATCTTTCCCACTGAGAAATTTGACTTTTAAACACCTCTCTCTGGTCCGACAGAACAATAACCCGGTTTTTGTCGGACCAGCGCAGCGTGAGCAGCGGAGAGGTTTAACAAGTTGAGGTCCAGATGGAACCGCACCGACCTGCTGCAGCGTTTACAGATGAAGTCGCAACAAACACCGACTCCCCCACTCTGCTTTAGACAGATCACACTCTGCAGTCTCTGAGAGACTCAGGAGGCTGAAGGCTCTGCAGAGGTTTGAGTCCAGAAGCAGGACCGGGTGACCCGGGTCCGTCTGATCCCAGATTTCACCTCGTCATGCCGCTGTGATGCACTCGCCGCTATGGCAAGCCCTTTTAACATTTAATCAACAATCGGACCTCTCTGTAGTTCTTGTTTTATTCAGCAATAACTTAATTTATCCTAGTACTTGAAAAAAAATTAAAACACACTCAAATCACACCGTGGTTGCTTGTGGTGCAGAAGACTGAGTAGAACTTTTTTTTTGCCGCTTAACAACTACTGAAGAATTGATAAGGAATCTGATCAATAAGCAGAATCAAAAATGGCATTGATATTGATAAAAACCTATCAATTCCCACTCCTACACAAGAGTAGTGATGGTAGCCTGCAAAAGAAAAAGACAGTCCGTTTGTGTTTTCTGCCTAAAAACCTCGGCAGCCGACAGAATGAAACCAAAGCCTCACCTGGAGACCTCACACCCCAGTTAAATTAACACGCCCCTGGACTTTAAAAAAAAAAAAGTTGAAGAATATCGCTAGTCTGGTTAAAAATAGGCTTTATGCACAGAGTACAGGTTTAAAATTAACTCGCGGGACCATTTCCGGTTCCATTTGAAACGTGAAGATTTCCAGAGTTAGAGTGCATTTCCAGCTACAGATATTGTTTATAATCAAAACGAGTAATAGTATAGTATAGTACAGTATGATATATATATTATAGCACTAAGAAATGAAGCCATCATATAAGTATCAGCGGACGGGAAGCCTCGACAGCTGAACACTGCTGTGCTCCGTTGTGTACCGCATCAGCTGAATATAATTCATCAGTCCGTTTCCACACATTTCACTGAATAAATAACTACAAAAAGGAAGGATTGTGAACTTAAGAAGAGAAAACGTGATCATTTCTAACCACACCATGTCTGCAGTCCACACTTTGCAGCACAGTAGTCAAAGAGCCGAGTGGAGGAGGCTAAAGGAGGAGGCGCGGCGCCGTTCGTGTGTTATTTCACTGGAACAACTATTCTTTTGGTGAATGAAGACTTGGTGTTTGATAACGTACAGCTAGACCAGAGAAAGTTGAAAGTTGTGAAGCAGTTGGAGCCCACGATCACGGCTATATAGATTTGTCTCACTGTTTTTTGATGATGGAAGCTACGAGCTAACGCTGTTAGCTTACCTTCAATTTCATGAATAAAGCTGGTTATATACAGCTTAAAGTCCTTCACCCGCTTGCTCGCAGACGTCTCTGTGTGTTTTTCAAAAATCCGGTGGACATCGTTTACCGTGATGCGCGGCAGGTCTTGAAGAAAACGGGTAAAAAAATCCATTTTGTCCAGTTTGTGTGGGAACAGCGTTGAACCGGAAGGGAGGGGCAGCGTCTATCGCAACCAGGAAGTGACCGTGCATAAACCCTATTAGTTTAAAATGTTAAAAATGATTTGAAGTTTTGAAAAAGAATTCGATGTTGAAGTAGTGGCCAGCTAATATTTACAATTAATAATAAATCTTTGAAAAAGTTAATAAGCTAAACTTTGAAATAGTTTTGAAGTGTTGAAGCTCATTTCTTAATTTGATAATCATATTTGTGATGCCAGAAACCGTCCAGTGGTTTTTACAGATAAATAATTAAATGTTCTTTGGTTCTAGATCAGATTTCAGTTCAGGGGGGGGGCGCAAATTTTTTTGTTACCCCAAAGGGGGGCACGACAGAAAATAATTGGGAACCACTGGGTTAGGGTGACATGGAGAGCCTGACTGACTGTATCACCGACTACATGAGAACACTGGACCAACATGGAGGGTACGGTGTTTCTCTAACAACAAGCCCTGGGTGACCCCTGACCCTGAAACCCTTACTAAACCGGAAGAGGACTTTCAGCTCAGGGGACAGAAAAGAGCCGAGTCCAGAGAGAGGTTTTAACCTCTGCAAAACTCCATGGCTGAGTTTTGATCAAACTCTGAGCAGACAAACAGTTAGAACTCACAAATGACTAGAAGGTTTGACCATGAAGCGGGAAACTGGAGCTACTCTGTGACATCACTTCACAAACACCACCAGGCCAATCAGAGGCTTGCACTGTAGGTTGGCGTGAGGCTTCAGCCGGCCAGTCAAACCACAGTGGGTGTGCTGAAGCCATCCAGCCTCAGTCGGACCACCGAGGATGTGGTAACAAAAAAACAGTGGGCTTCACTCGGGATAAGAAATTGTTACCCAGGTCTGAAAGCAAAAACCCGAGCCAGGCCAGGCCAGGCCAGGCCAGGCCAGGTCGAGCCTACCTAGATCTGACCTTCATACACCCCTGATGGGTCTGACGGAGCAGTCATCCAGTTTCTGTCCAACAATCTGCTCACCGCTGTCAGTAAGGCGGCGTGACGATCGAGGAGCTGCTCTGTGGCTCCTGATGGAACGCCGGTTATAATATTAACGTTCATTAGTTTGTATTAAAGTCCAACACAACACCTTAACTTAGACAGAATTATTAGTCTGTGTTGCTCAATCAGAGGAGAGCTATCCTGCATTCAGCTGACAGAGATGGAGGAGTCTGTCGCTCTGCGTGGAAAAAGAGAGAGAAAGAAATGGGTCAGTGACCGATTTGTTATTATGTGTTCTGTCCAACTAAAATGACTGAGTCTGATCGACTGAACCTGATGGCAAAACACCAGAGTCAGGCTGCCCATGAGAGAGAGAGACGGTAGAGCAGAGCTCCGTCAGAGATTCTGATCAGAGATCAGAGTTGATTTCAGCGATCCTCATTATGTCCAACTGAAATGAGTCTAAATGAGTTGACATGTGGAGCAGCTTTTCCCCCTAACCTCCAGTGTCTGTGTGCAGTCAGTAGATGGTGACATCGTTATGCTGTCAGCGCACTGGGAGAGGAAAAGAGCAGCTCTGAAACATCTACAGGACCAGCTGCAGGGCCTGCCAGACTTTATCAGGGAACTTGATGCTATCACTGCTAACATTGGTAGGATTCCTTTTGCATTTCTTCTATAAAAAGCCAGTCTGATCTACCAGTAGGAAGATGATCCTTCTGTTTAGTAATATGATGATTTACTACTTGAAAAATACATTGAAGTTCAAGAGAAATGTAATTTTGAAACACCACCAAACATCTGAGAGCATTACTGTCGTTGATTCATTTACAATTCCATACCACTTTAATAACCCCTGGCCATTCTGACACCAACATCAAAGTTCTTGGCAGAAACCGAAAATGAGGAAATCCAAACCGAAACACCGAAAGAAATGATGATGTCACTTATTAGAACCATAGCATTTATGGCTGTTCTGTGTACTAACCTCAATAAAATCAAATCAACTACAAAACGATGAAAACATTTAATTAGCACTGATGTTAAAGAGGAGGGGAAACACTGTAACTTGGAGAAGCCCCAGTCTGACAGGAAGTGGTTTATTTACAGCACCGCTCTCATAACGAAGCGCTCTTAATTCAGTATTTTAATCAGTATTTTAATCAGTATTTTAATCAGTATTTTTGATGGTTTACTGGCGACTGAAATAGTGCACATTTATTTTCAGGCTGTGGTAAATGTGTGACTCGGTTTCCAGCTGGTTGATCCAAAAACGGACTTTAAATTGTGACATCATCATCATTATTACGTATTATTATCATTATTATTAGAAATGTATTTTATTTGTCTCATGTTTGTTCATGTTCCTAAAATTAGGTTTTTAGGTTTTAATAAGTGTTGAGTTGAAGTTAAAGTAGCGCTCTGCAGTGGGAGGAGCTAATTGAAACGAGGTCACAGGCTGGGCGGACGGCTCGTTGCGGTCTGGACCGGTCCAAAATCACCAGCAGAGATGGTGAAATAAGTCCACACCGCAGACATGCTGCTCTTATCCTGTTTGTCCTGTGCTGGCAGGGCAATTTGCTCACCACATCACACGTTTCAGCCAAAAATGCACTTTTGGATTATTTTCAGCCGAAAATATTCTGTAGCTGAATTTTTGGTCCATCCCTACACACAATTCTTTAAATTAAAATTCCATTCATTGACAAGACTCCTTCAAGCATGACAATGGAACCAAACATGAACAGAGAGAGTCAAAATGTTTATTTATCTGTAATAACTCAATAGGTAGGTAAATGCTAATATGTAAAGCAAGTTTCCTAATCCCCACATTGACTGACCTGTTACCCTGATCAGTCACCCTGAATGTCCCTGGTAAATCGAGGGGATCATGAAATCCATTTTAGTGACCACAGACTGAAAGGTTTACACAGAAGATGGAGGGATCTTATTTAATGATAAACATGTTGGCAGAGTCCAATGACTCCCAAAGTGCTTTACACTACACTCCGTCATTTACCCACCCACTCACACACACACCCACACGCTGATAGCAGTGAGCTACACTGTAGCCACAGCTGATCTGGAGTCACCGCAACACAATCTGGTGCCATCAGACTGACCTGACCACCACCAGCAGACAAGGAGAGACTGGCCCAAGGACACAACGACAAAGTAACCCAGCTGGAGCTGGGATCAAACCCTCGGGTATAAGGTTTATTTATAGCAACCCTGTCATCAGTCAGACCTGATCTGGTCCTGATGCTCTGAACGTCTAAGCAACAACTGCTTGTTTCTCTGCCTTGAAGTCAAAAGATCTACAGAATACATCCACTGACCCTCACTCACACAGGAACAGGAGGTCAAATAAAGTAGATCAAATGTGTGAGGTCATCAGACCTTCAGAGGCCTAGTGGACAGCATTCCTCAAAGGCTCAGGGCTGCTGGGTGCTCAGGTTTAGGCTGATGGTCACTGTGTTATGTATTTAGATATCATGTCACATTGTTGTTCTAGCTCATCTGGAAGGTGATTTTGAGGAGATGGAGAGCAGACTGGCTTACCTGGAGACTCTGTGCTCCCAGTGTGAACAACAAACAATCAAAAACCATCACTTGAACCAGCTGGAAGCCTACCAAAGAAAGAAAAGGTAGGACTTACCTTCATCATGTAGTGATGTCATAGGAAGACTTACCTCCATCATTTAGTGATGTCATAGGAAGACTTACCTTCATCATTTAGTGATGTCATAGGAAGACTTACCTCCATCATGTAGTGATGTCATAGGAAGACTTACCTCCATCATTTAGTGATGTCATAGGAAGACTTACCTCCATCATTTAGTGATGTCATAGGAAGACTTGCCTTCATCATTTAGTGATGTCATAGGAAGACTTCCCTTCATCATTTACTGATGTCATAGGAAGACTTGCCTTCATCATTTACTGATGTCATAGGAAGACTTGCCTTCATCATTTAGTGATGTCATAGGAAGACTTACCTCCATCATTTAGTGATGTCATAGGAAGACTTACCTTCATCATTTAGTGATGTCATAGGAAGACTTACCTTCATCATTTAGTGATGTCATAGGAAGACTTACCTCCATCATTTAGTGATGTCATAGGAAGACTTACCTTCATCATTTAGTGATGTCATAGGAAGACTTACCTCCATCATTTAGTGATGTCATAGGAAGACTTGCCTCCATCATTTAGTGATGTCATAGGAAGACTTGCCTTCATCATTTAGTGATGTCATAGGAAGACTTGCCTTCATCATTTAGTGATGTCATAGGAAGACTTACCTCCATCATTTAGTGATGTCATAGGAAGACTTGCCTCCATCATTTAGTGATGTCATAGGAAGACTTGCCTTCATCATTTAGTGATGTCATAGGAAGACTTGCCTTCATCATTTAGTGATGTCATAGGAATACTTGCCTTCATCATTTAGTGATGTCATAGGAATACTTGCCTTCATCATTTAGTGATGTCATAGGAAGACTTACCTTCATCATTTAGTGATGTCATAGGAAGACTTACCTTCATCATTTAGTGATGTCATAGGAAGACTTACCTTCATCATTTAGTGATGTCATAGGAAGACTTCCCTTCATCATTTAGTGATGTCATAGGAAGACTTACCTCCATCATTTAGTGATGTCATAGGAAGACTTACCTTCATCATTTAGTGATGTCATAGGAAGACTTACCTTCATCATGTAGTGATGTCATAGGAAGACTTACCTTCATCATGTAGTGATGTCATAGCAAGACTTACCTTCATCATTTAGTGATGTCATAGGAAGACTTACCTTCATCATGTAGTGATGTCATAGGAAGACTTGCCTTCATCATTTAGTGATGTCGTAGGAAGACTTGCCTTCATCATTTAGTGATGTCGTAGGAAGACTTGCCTTCATCATTTAGTGATGTCATAGGAAGACTTACCTCCATCATTTAGTGATGTCATAGGAAGACTTACCTCCATCATTTAGTGATGTCATAGGAAGACTTGCCTTCATCATTTAGTGATGTCATAGGAAGACTTGCCTTCATCATTTAGTGATGTCATAGGAAGACTTGCCTTCATCATTTACTGATGTCATAGGAAGACTTGCCTTCATCATTTACTGATGTCATAGGAAGACTTGCCTTCATCATTTAGTGATGTCATAGGAAGGAGATTTTGTGTGCAACATAGTGTTTTTGCGAGTTTAACCTTGTTTTGTTTTTGTCTTGTTAGTATCGCTATTTATTTTTCCCTTTGTCTAGAATATTAGCGTTCATGTTGGGTATGATTGTGGAACTCTGATTCAACCTGAACATTTTGCCATCCTGTACAGATTGGGAACACTGAGTACCAACAAGCTGAATGAGCTGACACAGTTCATTCATTTAAACGGTAGAAGATAATGGAATGGAATAATAATGGAAAGAATGTCTACAATCAAATTGATGATCCTCCCTAAAATAAATTATGATCCCATTTAAACTTGGTTCAGAACATTAAAGCGCATCTTCTACATTAAACACAGGTTGAAGCCCTAAACAGGTCTAAACTTTCTATATTCATTGAAAAGTGATATTTAAAGGTCAAAGTAAAAGGTGATATTGCTGCTCTAACTTCCTAGCTAATCAGGGGGGGGGGCGGTACATCATAACGGCAGAGAGCTGATGATGTTTAAATTACAGATACGATCGTTCTGCTACTGTGAAAGTAGTTTGTCATGTTTGAAATATAAAGTAACTCAATCTGCTTCTTGACGTGGAAAAGCTGAAAAACAAATCTTATAAACATCATCACTTTGATGATTTTCTATCAGAGACCGAGGGGGGTTCCATACCTGGCCCAAACCAGCTGTCATTACATGTTTAAATGGTATTGTTTAGGCCATGTGCAGGCTGACGCACACAAACACTCTCAAGAGAAAAACCAGGCTGGGAACATGCGGACCTCCAGTTGCCGACCAGTGTTTTACAGGTTAATAAAAGTCCCTCAGCCCATCTGCTGCTTGGATCCAGAATACCACGCTTGTAACTTCTGAGTCTCTGGTCCGGTGCCTTGAAGTCTCACAAAGTCACGTATCTCACGAGGGTTAGGCTAACCCAATGCTGTTATGCTAGCTCCGGAGTGTTTTTAGCTCATGATTCCTGATTTTTTTCCCATCTCTCCCTGCTTGAACACAGCTGATTTCTGTGAATGAGTGATGAACCGCTCCAGTAGAAAGCAGTGAAGGCTGAGGAGACATTTAACAGGTAGATTTAGGGCTTTCTGAGCAGAAACTATGCTAATGTTTTTACAAGAGTGACTTAAAACGGACACTAGGGGGTGCTAAAACAAACCAAAACTGCATAGTGTGTCTTTAATGACATTATGCACTCCCTTTCTTGTAAATAAGATGATGTTTTGGACATTCACTTACCAGTTCACCTTGCCCAGTCTGTGCTCATTTTGATGTTCTTATGACTCAGTATCGCTTCTAAAACCAGTTAAATAATCTGTGTCCTGACTGCCAGTAGTAGATGTTGCAGTTGGCTCAAAATGATAGGGTTGTGGGCATTCAGCACCAAAATTATATGTGAATCTGATGACATCTCCTGGTCCAGCGCCATGTAAACGGCTAATAGTGACGCAAACGAGTCCCTCCCTCTTCCAACATCACTTCTGCTTTTTCTGCTGTTGTGCAGGTGGGTGACGAGCAAACCCACAAAGAGGCACCAGAACATGCATTCATGATTAGATCTGTCATAAGAACACTCAAGATACTTTTTATATAGGTCCGGCTATTCAAAATAGCTTAGATAGGTATAAAGTGGAAGATGGCCTCCAGTTGGCTTTCAGTTCTGGTTGAGTTGGAGTCCTGCACCAGCTTTCATTGCCTTTATTTATGATCTTTTTTATAAGTTGATGTTTGGCACAGCGTTCAGCACTTTGGTCAACATCATGTTGTTTTTAAATATACAATTTTGACTTGCGTTGAAGGCTGACTGACTGTTTGCCTCTCTTTGAGAAACAGAGTAAATGTTAGAGAATCAAATGTCCACATTGTGCTTGGAACCAACAGAAGTTTGTTTTGTTACAGGAAGGAAGTGGAATTGCTAGAAGGTGAGTTCCTGTGTTTGTGTGTTGCTTTTTAAAGCTGTGATCATTTAAATGTGGGGAAAAAAGCCATTCCTTTGTTTTAGTTGCGAGTTTAGCCTGCAGTGTGATCAATCCAAGACTGCCTGAGTGGTTCCTGCAGACCAGGGACTGCATATATAAAGCTTTGCATAGAATCCTTACCAAAAAGGTACTTAAGCTCAGCAAAAAAATGTACTAATACAAAGTCCGACCTATAGAACGCTGCGTACACACAGATCCACACAATTCTGCTTTATAAATCACTCCCATACCTAGAATTGTGCTCAGCTGTTTTTGGATCATAACTCACCTCCTACACATTCTGCCTCATGAATTCTTTATATCTACAGAAGCTGGTCAATTTCAGGCATTTAACGGTAAATCACGACATGTTTGACGCCTCTGCTGCATTCACCTCTTAAAGTTCGTGTTGTAACTCTGCCTCTGTCTGTTAACTCGCCTCCTTTTAATCCAGACTGCTCCAGTCGGCGCCCTCTGCTGTTGCGGTCATGTAATGGCCTCAAACAACTATCAGTATTTGTCACTAGTTAGACCCCGATTATAAGACAACCCCACATTTTTACATTATTTTCAACCAAAAAAAAAAACCGTGTCCTATATTCGGGACAATACGGTAATCAACTTGCAGTGCAGAGGAAACCTGAAGCTTCATCCTGATCAACCTCGAAACCCTTGAAAAGTTTTGCTATTTTTGCGCCTTAGAAAAAATTTGAAAAAAGAAAAAAATTAGTTAAGCAGAAATGGGTGTGGCCTCAGTCATGAATCAGAAACATGTCATTAATATACTGCTTCAAGATTTTGTTTCTAGAACCAATAGTTTAGAAATGATTGGCCAAAAGGCAAAACCTGCCATTATAGCGCCACCTATTGGTACACATGTTTTTTTTTTTTCTGTCGTCTTATATTTGATGTCCTGGGATCTAGGAGGTGATGTTGCTTTCATGTTATCACCATGACAAGACAAATCCCAGTTCTGCTCGTTTATTTTTTTCAATATTTGGCAGCAGTTAGTCTCTGTTTGTGATCATGACCAAATCTTGAATGTAAATTGTGTTTGATTGCAGCTGATCTGAGATCAGAACACGCTCAGAGGGTGACGGAGCTGGAGCTGGCTTTGCATCAGAAACTCCGAGAACGACAGAAGCTTTACGAGGACGCCTTTAACCAGGATATGGTTCACTATCTGTCTACTGGAAATCTGCAAAACAAAGGTGAGTTACAGCAAAAAAAGTGGACATGCACAAACACACACACTCAGACAAAACTGTAGTAAAATAGCTTTTTTTTACTAAAAGTTTGTGCATTTTAAAGTCCTTTAACACAGATTGATAGGTGGAGCATTAATGATCTAAAGTTAACTAAATCTAAAGCAGATCAGAAGTAAATTTATGTAGCTAATAAACAAGAAGGAGAGTAATAATCCATCCATCCATCCATCCATCCATTTTCTGTAGCCGCTTATTCCTCCACAGAGGGTCGCGGGGAAGCTGGTGCCTATCTCCAGCGGTCAAGGGGCGAGAGGCGGGGGACACCCTGGACAGGTCGCCAGTCCATCGCAGGGCCACACAGAGACGAACGAGACAAACAACCACACACCCACTCACACCTAAGGACAATTTACCAGCCCAATTAGCCTGACAGTCATGTCTTTGGACTGTGGGAGGAAACCGGAGTACCCGGAGGAAACCCACGCACGCACGGGGAGAACATGCAAACTCCACGCAGAGAGGCCGCAGAGCCGGGACGCGAACCCACGACCTCCTTGCTGCGAGGCAACAGTGCTAACCAACTGCGCCACCATGCAGCCTAGAGTAATAATATGGACGATATTTGAATAGATTTAGAAGTGTCACAGTTAGTGGATTTAGGGCTTAAGGAGACATGTTGGTTAAATTGAAAAATGTTTGAATGCAGGGCCGTTGTGAGCATTTGTGGTCAGCCCTCCCCAACGAACAGTAAACCAGTATATGTCTGCGTTTCTTGCTTGCTTTATGTAGTTTAGATCAGCTCTCGGTAGCTTCTTTCACCTGCAGCCACCGAGGGCAAGCCCCCCCCCTCCAAAGATTTAGAAACCACCTGTTTTAGCATTAGCTCTAAACACATGTCCCAAAAACGAGAATCAGGAAGTGAAAACGTTGAAAATATTTTAAGTTTGTGCTTCATCACGACGGGCAAAAGTCACTGTACCCGCTGCTGAAGAAGAGGAAAAACAACGTCATGAAGTCAGAATCATGAATTTAGTCTAACCTTTGCTGTTTTATGGTCGTAACCCATTCACTCCTCTTGTAATCCATTTTATGAACTCCTGGTTCTTGTAAACACACAGGCGCACACACTAGAACGCACACACAAACACACACGAAAGCAAGCACACGCCGCATGAACACCCACGGTTGTCCTGCAGAGGACGAGTTCGTAGAACTTTGTCTTAAAACCAAAGTTTCTCCAAATGAGAGACGTGACTGTTTTAACCACGACGTCATCACCGATATTTTCCTCACTTGTTTTTCTCTCAGCCATTGCAACGAGATGCTACGCTAACTCAGGTAGCATCAAACGGGTTATGTAGGGGTGGGCGCTTGACAGAGCCATCTGATTGGTCACATATGGGAAGGCCTATATCTTACAAAGAGTTGATTTATAGCACATATGGAAGCATTTGAACCAAGGTGGTTACCTTGGTCTTACCTAAAAGTGACCTGTGGCATCATCCTGCCCAAAGACATGACAACTAATTGACGCAGTCAAAGCGGGGATCAAACAGACAACCCTCTGGTTGCAAGACAAATGTTCTACCTACTGGACTGCTGCTGAACCATTTCTGATTCAGCTCTGTGCTACATACACATGCACAGGTCTCTGCTGTAACACTGCTCTCATAAATCTATGTTTGCAGTGTCAGCAGAGGCTGATGAGTGTATCCTGGATGACATCATGGTTACTAACCCATCAGACGAGGAAGCTCTGGACGACTTCCTCAGTTCCACCGTAGAAGATATCAGTTCTGGATCATCGTTGACCTCCGGTAATTCCAACTACTTCACTGTTAAACTTGTGTAAACATCAACAATGTACTACAGTGGTCCCTCTCCCTTTCGCGGTTCACCTTTTACGACCTCACTGTTTTGTGAATTGGACAAATACTTGATCTGTCTATTAAACGTGTTTAAATTTAGTTTTCCAAAGCAAGTGAAATAAGAACATGTCTTCTCTACCAGGTCCAGACCTTGGGTCCTGCTCCTCTGAGTCGTTGACCCAAGCACCTCCTACAGAGTCCAACCAGGTTTCAGAGGAACGAGGGGTCGGTGAAGAGAGCAATGAGCCATTGGTGCAGTCAGATGATGAGGAAGTCCTGGCAGACGTATCACTGGTCGGCCCGCAGGATGCTAACGCTATCTGGGGTTCTGATGAGAGTGACTCTGCAGGACTTTCATGTTAATTAGCAGTCAAAGACCCCAAAACAGCATTTCTGCTTTTGCCCTGGTTCATCAAACACTTATCTACTAGTGGGGAGTTTTCTCTAAAAAGAAGGCAAACAAAATATTGCGTAAATTAAAAGCATGAAAATAAACTTTTACCTGATTCTAAGTGGTCTCTTTTTTTTCCCTAAAATCTGGCCTGACTGCCACCACCACTACCTCTGCCCTGGAGGGAAATGACGAAAGGAAAATATCAGTGTATAAATAAAGAGATTTATTGGAAATTAAAATAATGCTGACAAAGCACAGATTATGTGACAGCCACTGTTCTAACCAGTGCTCTAATTTAACCTTTACAAAGGGTTCATTAGTATGAAGTGGAAGGAAGTCAGGAAAGTAGACTGAATGAAACAATTTGTTTAAAAAAGTCACATTTCAATAGAAACAATAAATATTGTATAAATGTACATCTTTTTAGTTTGAACCGGCTGATTCTTTTCACAGTAAAAATCTTTCTAGGTGGTTTGTTCTGATTGGTCAGTCTTCTGTGTCATTGACTGTGGTTGGTTCAGTGGGTGGAGCTTCATCCTCTGAGCTGGTGTGACGTGCCGCTGTCCGGAACAACCGCATCAAATCTCGAAACCTGAGAGACACCTGGAGATACAAACAAAACTTGAACAAAAACATTAGCCAGTCGTGGGACGGCACTAGGCTGAACAATGGCTCACCTCACTGGGGGTCTTGTTGCCAAGCAGATTGGAGATGGTCTGAAAGGTGCCCTGATTGGCTCCTTCTTGCTGACACATGGTTAAAATAACACGGTCAGCGTCTCTAAAACACAAACATAAAAATCAAGTTACGTCCTTCCTCTTCCTCAATGCTTCATACAAAGAGAAGGAGTTAGAGTTACAACGTAGAGGAGCAGCAGGGGACTTGCCTGGTCCAGAGGATCACCTTCTCTCCGCTTGCTGTCAGTGAAATGTTCTTCGCACAAACAGGGAGGTCAGGAGGAGGGTTGGGCCAAGGAGGAGGAGAGGATGAAGAAGACGAGAAGCTGACGGACAGAGAAACTGAAGAGGAGACGGGTGTGATGGAGGAGAAGGAAACGGATACTGGTTGTAGCATCTCCTCTCTCCTCCTCTTGATTGCAGGGCTCTCATCCTCCTCTTCGAGGCCGCCTACATCATTTAGGTCTTCCTCTTCCTCCTCCTCGTCCTTCTCATCAGTCAGAGGAAATGGGTCTTCCCATGATGCATTGCTTTGATCTGTCAACAGAAACAGTGGCGTTAAATCAAATGCACGTCTTTCAGGTTCAGACATTGTAAGGGTATCACTCACGTGGCTGCGGACTTTTGTTGCCACTCTTCACATCCAGGTTTTTGGCATGGGGCTGGTTGTGGGTGGAAGTAATCTGAGTGTACAGAGGGTCGAGGCTTTTAATGGCCCTGGACACGCCCATAGAGCCCTGGGGGAGATCATGCGGTAGAAGTTTTACGGTAGTAATTTACATCACGCATGTTTTACGGCATGCCCATGCACGCACTGCGCAGCAAAACATAAACAAACATGGAGGCAGACGGTAGAGGGCGCGTTTTAAACCAGTCAACAGGATAACCAGCTAACCCAAACTGAGGAGCTTGTAACTAAGAGAGGGACAACTTCTGTCTCATGGATGTGGTTTAAATATAAAAAGACCGACGTGGACCAGACTGTAAAGTTTGCCGGCTCCCGGTCCCAGCAACGGACTCCAACACCACTAATTTATTTTATCACCTGAGCAAAAACCACGACAATGAATACAGAGACAGTTAACGAGCAAAAGCAAGGTCAAGTGTTGGCTTAAGCGCTCATAATAAACTCCAGACGCAGCAAAAGGCTCGTTGCACACCACGTAGCTCCTAGCTCCCCCAGATGGAAGGAGATTACTGCTGCTGTTACCAAACACATCTACAAAGATATAGGTCCAATCTACAGGGTGGATAAATGTGAGTTTTGTTTTCAGCTCAACGTTTCCTGCCTCCCTTCCTCCGAATTTGGGTCCTGCACTTACCCCAACCCTGACACGTAGCTGCACACATTTGAATCTCAACACTGCTAAATATAGACATTATTTATACAAATACATTGCTATCACTGAAGGTTTTTTGTTATTAAAAGTTCTTTAAAACATGCTGGTGAAGGTTCTCAGTCATCCAGGTCATGATAATCCAAAAAAGGGTTTTAAATAAAGGCAACTGGACTTATTTGGTTCTTTGAAGACGTTTCACTGCTCATCTGAGTAGCTTTGTCAATTCAGTCTGTAGTCAAGGAGAGAGAGAATTATAAACTGTGCTTATCAGACAGAGGAAGATAAGCACAGTTTATGAGACTAGTTTACTGAAACGCTCCTAGGTCTAACATCTACCCTAGGTTTAACATCTACCCTAGGTTTAACATCTACCCTAGGTCTAACATCTACCCTAGGTTTAACATCTACCCTAGGTTTAACATCTACCCTAGGTTTAACATCTACCCTAGGTCTAACATCTACCCTAGGTTTAACATCTACCCTATTATTAACATCTACCCTAGGTCTAACATCTACCCTAGGTCTAACATCTACCCTAGGTTTAACATCTACCCTAGGTCTAACATCTACCCTAGGTTTAACATCTACCCTATTATTAACATCTACCCTAGGTCTAACATCTACCCTAGGTTTAACATCTACCCTATTATTAACATCTACCCTAGGTCTAACATCTACCCTAGGTCTAACATCTACCCTAGGTTTAACATCTACCCTAGGTCTAACATCTACCCTAGGTTTAACATCTACCCTAGGTTTAACATCTACCCTAGGTCTAACATCTACCCTAGGTTTAACATCTACCCTATTATTAACATCTACCCTAGGTCTAACATCTACCCTAGGTCTAACATCTACCCTAGGTTTAACATCTACCCTAGGTCTAACATCTACCCTAGGTTTAACATCTACCCTATTATTAACATCTACCCTAGGTCTAACATCTACCCTAGGTTTAACATCTACCCTATTATTAACATCTACCCTAGGTCTAACATCTACCCTAGGTCTAACATCTACCCTAGGTTTACCATCTACCCTAGGTTTACCATCTACCCTAGGTTTAACATCTACCCTAGGTATAACATCTACCCTAGGTTTAACATCTACCCTAGGTCTAACATCTACCCTAGGTTTAACATCTACCCTAGGTATAACATCTACCCTAGGTATAACATCTACCCTATTATTAACATCTACCCTAGGTTTAACATCTACCCTAGGTTTACCATCTACCCTAGGTTTAACATCTACCCTAGGTCTAACATCTACCCTAGGTCTAACATCTACCCTAGGTTTAACATCTACCCTAGGTATAACATCTACCCTATTATTAACATCTACCCTAGGTTTAACATCTACCCTAGGTTTAACATCTACCCTAGGTCTAACATCTACCCTAGGTTTAACATCTACCCTAGGTTTAACATCTACCCTAGGTCTAACATCTACCCTAGGTTTAACATCTACCCTAGGTATAACATCTACCCTAGGTCTAACATCTACCCTAGATATAACATCTACCCTAGGTCTAACATCTACCCTAGGTTTAACATCTACCCTAGGTCTAACATCTACCCTATTATTAACATCTACCCTAGGTCTAACATCTACCCTATTATTAACATCTACCCTAGGTCTAACATCTACCCTAGGTCTAACATCTACCCTAGGTCTAACATCCACCCTATTATTAACATCTACCCTAGGTCTAACATCTACCCTAGGTTTAACATCTACCCTAGGTTTAACATCTACCCTAGGTTTACCATCTACCCTAGGTCTAACATCTACCCTAGGTATAACATCTACCCTAGGTATAACATCTACCCTAGGTTTAACATCTACCCTAGGTATAACATCTACCCTAGGTCAAACATCTACCCTAGGTCTAACATCTACCCTAGGTTTAACATCTACCCTAGGTCTAACATCTACCCTAGGTATAACATCTACCCTAGGTTTAACATCTACCCTAGGTATAACATCTACCCTAGGTCAAACATCTACCCTAGGTTTAACATCTACCCTAGGTCTAACATCTACCCTAGGTTTACCATCTACCCTAGGTCTAACATCTACCCTAGGTATAACATCTACCCTAGGTTTAACATCTACCCTAGGTATAACATCTACCCTAGGTTTAACATCTACCCTAGGTATAACATCTACCCTAGGTTTAACATCTACCCTAGGTTTAACATCTACCCTAGGTTTAACATCTACCCTAGGTTTAACATCTACCCTAGGTATAACATCTACCCTAGGTTTAACATCTACCCTAGGTATAACATCTACCCTAGGTCTGACATCTACCCTAGGTATAACATCTACCCTGGGTATAACATCTACCCTGGGTATAACATCTACCCTATTATTAACATCTACCCTAGGTTTAACATCTACCCTAGGTTTAACATCTACCCTATTATTAACATCTACCCTAGGTTTAACATCTACCCTAGGTTTAACATCTACCCTATTATTAACATCTACCCTAGGTTTAACATCTACCCTAGGTTTAACATCTACCCTAGGATTAACATCTACCCTAGGTCTGACATCTACCCTAGGTTTAACATCTACCCTATTATTAACATCTACCCTAGGTTTAACATCTACCCTAGGTTTAACATCTACCCTATTATTAACATCTACCCTAGGTATAACATCTACCCTAGGTCTAACATCTACCCTAGGTCTAACATCTACCCTAGGTATAACATCTACCCTAGGTATAACATCTACCCTAGGTATAACATCTACCCTATTATTAACATCTACCCTAGGTTTAACATCTACCCTAGGTTTAACATCTACCCTAGGTCTAACATCTACCCTAGGTCTAACATCTACCCTAGGTCTAACATCTACCCTAGGTATAACATCTACCCTAGGTCTAACATCTACCCTAGGTATAACATCTACCCTAGGTCTAACATCTACCCTAGGTCTAACATCTACCCTAGGTCTAACATCTACCCTAGGTCTAACATCTACCCTAGGTATAACATCTACCCTAGGTATAACATCTACCCTAGGTTTAACATCTACCCTAGGTATAACATCTACCCTAGGTATAACATCTACCCTAGGTATAACATCTACCCTAGGTTTAACATCTACCCTAGGTCTAACATCTACCCTAGGTCTAACATCTACCCTAGGTCTAACACCCTCCCTCCATCATTAAATCCTAAATGAATCCAGGCTCCTCCTGTGGAGGTTTTCACTTTATGTCAACAAAGAAAATTTTGAAGGACAGTTTTTCTCCAGACCTTGTAGCTCCTGTGAGAATCCATCTTCCTCCCCTGGCGCCGGCTTCTCATTGGTTGATTCTTATGCCCCTCCTCTTCTTCATCAAGCTCTGGAAGTGTCACTTCCTCAAAGCTGCCACTGGCTCCATTTCCTGACACCTGGCCATTGCCCTCTCCACCTTCTCCTTCCTCTGGCCAGGGGGCGTCTTCAAACTGGCCCGGGCGAGCTGATGCTGGGTGGAGATCATCAAAAAACACCCAGAGTTCTGCTTGTAGGTGGGTGTGGCCTTTTAGGAGGGTCCCCATCTGTGTTTTTAGCTGAAGGCAGTGAAACAGCTCCTGTTAATGCTGATATACAAGCAGTCAGACTAAAACTGACTGTGTGGACGGACCCAGCATACCTCCTGGATGCTTGATGGGCTCAGGTCAGGTCCAGTCTGCAGAGCTTTGATGATCTTTTGGTAATGTGATGGATTGTCTCCAAAACTGATCTCCAACTGTCGCAGAAAACGCCGACTGCGTTCAAATGCCTGCTGCTCCTCAAACTACACAGAAAACATTTTAATTCACTAAGACGCTGAGGAACATGAGGTACCTGCTGAACACCTGTGTGGTAATCTGACCTGAGATCAGCTAACAACTCAGAGCAAATGGCACAAAAACCACAAAGCCTATGCATCTACCGGAGCTACATTAATGTCTCACGCTCTGCTCACCAGGCCACACAGCAGCGCCTGCTCAGGGTGGAGGAAAGCTGCAAAGTCTCTAAGGAGATCGGTGTGGTTTCCCAGGATGCAGCTCAGCTTTCTGAAAAGTTGTGTTACGTCCTGTCCTTCTCCCACCTGTTCAAACCTGTTCAGCAGAGACACAAACTCCTCCACCTGTTCAGGTGTCTCCTGCAACACCTTGCGTACCTGTGAACAAAGTGAAATCAACAGGAGCCTCCAAACCAGCTGGAGAACATTTGATCCTGTCACAACTACAGGCTGATGAGACAGAAACCTTCAGCCTGCACCAATCTAAATCACATATCTCACCCGATTCAGGTAACTCTGAGCAAACGCCATATCTTTACTCTCCCTGAGTGGGTCGTTTTCCAGAATGTTCTCATCATACAGCAGCAACAGTTTAGCTCCATCTTTACTGAAACGCTCCTGGCGCGTTCGCGTCAGACCACGGAGAGGACGGCTGCGGCCTGCAGAGGGCAGTAGAGACAGAAAACAAACCTTTTTGTGCAACATTCTTTAGCAGAAGAACAAGTTAATCAAATGCAGGGCTGACCTCGTCCTCGTCCTGGACACCGCCGTCCTCTGGGGGTCCCCTCTTCTGCTGGTGTCTCCTCATCCAGGCCTGCCTTGAAGCTCTGCCCGTCTCCTGCGTCCTCACCTTTCACCCCGTCCTCCTCCTCCTCCTCGTCCTCCTGTGAGGTCGGAGACTGATCGTCCTCAGAGTCTCCGTCAGCACACAGCCTCCGCTCTGCTGCCAGCCACGTCAGCTGCTTCATCGTCTCCTGGGGACAGATCGTTGTCAATAAGAGAACTCAACCTGAATGACATCACTCACCTGACAACTTCCTGTTTACCTGTAACTCTGGAACAGACAGCACAGACTCCTCTGACGCTGATGACATCGCCTCCTCCTCATCTTCATCTTGTGTCAGATCATCAAATTCCTCCTCCTCTTCTTCCTCCTCCTCCTCTTCTTCGTCCTCATCATCATCCTCACCCTGACGGTCCTTGTCTCCATCCTCTTCCCTCTCTCCTCCTTCTTCCTTCCCTCCATCTTCCTCTTTCCTCTGCTCCCCCTCACCCTCCCCACCAGTTTCCTTCTCTTCATGGCCTCCCTTTTCCTCCATCCTCTCCCGTTCTCCTCCCTCCGTCTCTCCCCCTGTTCCTCCATTCAGGCTGATGGCCATCATGGTGGGACCATGCTGCTTCTCCTCTACCTGAAGCTCCTCCCCTCTCTGAGGCTCCTCCTCTTTGTCTCCTGTGCAGGATGACAGTGGACTCAGTGTTGATGCAGAGCTCTCCTCCTCTTCCAGTCTCTCCTCCCCATTTGAGTGTGGTTTTATGATATTCTCCTGCTCCACTTTAATTGTTCTGTGGATGCCCAGGGCATTTTGGGACGAGGTGACAGAACAGGAAGTTGGTGGCGTCCACATCATCTGGACAAGAACGTAGCCTTGCTCCTCTTTAGCAGCTAAGCAGGGGACTAGGGGAGATGTGGTGCTGGTGTTTGACAGGGATGTGGTTGGCAGCAGCAGAGGAACAGAATTCTGTTGGCCAACAGGAAGGCCAGGCTGGATGACATCATCATTCATCGGATGGTCAAGGCCTGGAGAAACAGCAACCCATTTGAAAGCACAATTTACTGGAGACAGAGGCAATGGTAGATCTTCTGAAACAGCAGAGGGGTCAGGGGTCACCATGACACTTTGAGGAGGAAGGGACAGACGGTTGACTGGCTGTGTGTCTAACTGTGGGTCTTCTGGGGCTTTGGCAAGGGGAAGCAGAGATGCATTGTGGGCCAGGGTGAAAAGACGCTTGTGAGTGGTACGAGGTGGGCAGGATTTATTGACATAAGAGGGGTGGAGCCTGAGGGTGCAGCCAGGAGGCAGAGAGGGGGGGTAACCGTTGTCATCCAGTCTAAACTTCTGGATGATCAGCTGACTGTTCTGTAGATGAGACACAACAGGTACAATATAATGAATTAGTGGGTGGCAGCTTCCAGGTTCCACCCTGAGGGGTAGGGCTAGGGTTAACTTACTTCACACTGGATGCAGTTGCGGCTGCTGTTTTGTTACCGAACGTCTCTGGTACTTTGCACCAAATCTTGTGTTTCACGCGATAACAAGTACGTGTATAAACAGCAGCTGGTCAACAAAAGCTACACTTGTCTTCTCGTACTTTTGTTGAGGATTATTTATTCACTTGGCTTGTTCTACAATGGGTAAGAACACTTCGCTTTTATATCGTTTAGTCTCGTCTCACTTTCTTCCACATATCCGGGTCCGGGTCACGGAGGCAGCATCCCAACCAGGGAGTCCCAGACCGTCCTCTCCCTGGTCACCTTCAGCAGGACCCCAAGGTGTTCCCAGGCCAGATTGAAGATGTATTTTCTCCAGCGTGTCCTGGGTCGACCCGAGGCCTCCTGCCGGCAGGACATGCCTGAAACACCTCCCAGGAGGCATCCTAATGAGATGCCCGAACAACCTCAACTGGCTCCTCTCTACATGGAGGAGCAGCAGCTCTACTCTGAGTCTCTCCTGAATGTCTGAGCTCCTCACCCTATCCCTAAGGCTGAGCCCGGCCACCCTGAGGAGAAAACTCATTTCAGCCGCTTGTATCCGCGATCTTGTTCTTTTGGTCATTATCCAAAGCTGATGACCAGGTGAGGATTGGGAGGTAGATCGAGAGCCTTGCTTTCCGGCTCAGCTCCTTCTTCACCACAACAGACCGGTTCAGCATCCATCACTGCAGACGCTGCCCCAATCCGCCTGTCCATCTCCCTCCTTCCCTCACTCGTAAACAAGACCCTGAAGTACTTAAACTCCTCCACTTGAGGCAGGATCTCTCTCCCGACCTGGAGTTGGCAATCCACCCTTTTCCGACCAAGAACCATGGACTCAGACTTGGAGGTGCTGATCCTCATCCCAGCCGCTTCACACTCGGCTGTGAACCTCCCCAGCAAGAGCTGAAGGTCAGAGCCTGATGAAGCTAGGAGGACCACATCATCCACAAAAAGCAGAGACGAGATTCTCCTGTCACCAAACTCAACACCCTCCACACCACGGCTGCTCCTAGAAATCCTGTCCATAAAGGTTCTGAACAGGACCGGTGACAAAGGGCAGCCCTGGAGGAGTCCAACCCTCACTGGGAACAGGTCTGACTCACTAGTTTGATGTTATGCTTAAAGGTGTGGTTTACTTGGTTAGTGTTCTCTAGTGCAAATCAATGCCTTATGAGTCATTTTTATGAAGCAAAAAGCCGTGATGCTTCTATTCCCTGATGCTGCAGTTTGCTGATTCAGACGTCTGCTTGAAACAACAGGTTTCCTCATTATTATTAATGATATGCACAACCCTTGCTTCTGATTGGTCTTAGGTTTTTGATCCCGAATCCGACGACTGTCAGGGTTGATCTGAGGAATGCGTTTTTATACTCCTCACCCCCCCACCCCCTCCCGTATCTCTTTCTAATCTGCAAACGGTAGCGCTGGAATTTGCACATGACCAGTCGATCTGACCCTGTTCGTTATGTGCTGTATGTCTGATCTTGGGAAAGGTTGTACTGAAACGTACATTTCATTGTATCAGGAGACGCTGGTTCAATGACAATAAAGATGACTGAAGTTAGTAAACAGAAAACTGATGATAGTTTAAAGGTTACTGTGACAATGGTGCACACATTAAAAGCCTGATGAGCATGTATTTGTAGTTTGTCTGACCTTGAGCCAGTTTGGCATGTTAGAAACATTTCTGTCCACTGGGGGGCGCTGCTCTTCAGGTTGAACTCTGCTGCAGGCGGGTGGCAGGGAAGCGACAACTCCGTGTGTCATGAACACCTGAAAACAGGAGCAGGAACGTTGACGTTCTCCTGCTACGTGTCTCACTGTTAAATACAAAAAGTCACCCGTCTGTTCCATCAGCCACGTGAGATGATGTCACCTTAATCACGTTGTCTCGTGGTGCTCTTGAACTGCTCATCTCTCGAACATGTTTCCTGATGTTCCATCGGTTTTTACAGAGCAGGTAGGAGCAAATCAGCTGATCTGACTGAATCGCCCCCTCAAAATGCTTCAGACCCAGAACAATCAGCCTGCACCAAGACATCAAGGGGAGAAGGACGTTAGTCGGTTCCTGCTGCGTCTTTTCTGTCCTGGTCTGTGTCTGGCAGCTGACCCAACCTCAAGTACAAGACATGTTCAGATGGAGTTAATTCAGATATACAGTGGAGGAAATAGTTATTTGACCCCTTGCTGATTTTGTAAGTTTGTCCAATGACAAAGAAATGAAAAGTCTCAGAACAGTATCATTTTAATGGTAGGTTTATTTTAACAGTGGCAGATAGCACATCAAAAGGAAAATCGAAAAAATAACTTTAAATAAAAGATAGAAACTCATTTGCATTTCATTGAGTGAAATAAGTATTTGAACCCTTTAACAAAAAATTCTTAATACTTAGTGGAAAAACCCTTGTTTGCAGCACAGAGGTCAAACGTTTCTTGTAATTGATGACCAAGTTTGCGCACATGTTAGGAGGAATTTTGGTCCACTCCTCTTTGCAGATCATCTCCAAATCCTTAAGGTTTGGAGGCTGTCTCTGTGCAGCTCTGACCTTCAGCTCCCTCCATAGGTTTTCTATAGGATTAAGGTCCGGAGACTGACTAGGCCACTCCGTGACCTTAATGTGCTTCTTCTTGAGCCACGCCTTTGTTGCCTTTGCTGTATGTTTTGGGTCATTGTCGTGCTGGAACACCCATCCACGACCCATTTTCAGTTTCCTGGCAGAGGGAAGGAGGTTGTCGCTCAGGATTTGGCGATACATGGCTCCGTCCATTTTCCCGTTAATGCGGTGAAGTTGTCCTGTGCCCTTAGCAGAAAAACACCCCCAAAGCAAAATGTTTCCACCTCCATGCTTGACGGTGGGGACGGTGTTTTGGGGGTCATAGGCAGCATTTTTCTTCCTCCAAACACAGCCAGTTGAGTTAATGCCAAAGAGCTCAATGTTGGTCTCATCAGACCACAGCACCTTCTCCCAGTCACTCTCTGAATCATTCAGGTGTTCATTGGTAAACTTCAGACGGGCCTGCACATGTGCCTTCTGAAGCAGGGGGACCTTGGAGCTCTGCAGGATTTTAATCCATTGCGGTGTAATGTGTTTCCAATGGTTTTCTTGGTGACTGTGGTCCCAGCTAATTTGAGGTCATTAACTAACTCCTCCCGTGTAGTTCTAGGATGATTTCTCACCTTTCTCAGAATCATTGACACCCCACGAGGTCAGATCTTGCGTGGAGCCCCAGACCGAGGTCGATCGATGGTCATTTTGTGCTCCTTCCATTTTCGAACAATTGCAGCAACAGTTGTCACCTTCTCTCCCAGCTTCCTGCTAATGGTTTTGTAGCCCAGTCCAGCCTTGTGCAGGTCTACAATGTTGTCTCTGACATCCTTGGACAGCTCTTTGGTCTTTCCCATGTTGGAGAGTTTGGAGTCTGCTTGATTGATTGATTCTGTGGACAGGTGTCCTTTATACAGGTGACTAGTTAAGACAGGTGTCTTTAATGAGGGTGACTAATTGAATAGAAGTGTCTAACCACTCTGTGGGAGCCAGAACTGTTCATGGTTGGTAGGGGTTCAAATACTTATTTCACTCAATGAAATGCAAATGAGTTTCTATCTTTGTTTGAAAAAAAACTTTTGTGACCTCTTTAAAGAGAATTATGGCAAATTACAACTTGAAATACAACAAAAATTATCCACCTGGTCACCTCTTTACCTCTCACTAGTTGGGAGGGTGAATGTGGTCAAAATGTCGATATTACCTAGGTATTTATACTTGTTTCAAAACCTCCCAGTTTATCTTGCAAACGCTTATTTTAAAAAACTGGATTCAATAATCTCAGCATTTCTTTGGAATGGCAAAAAAATCACGTTTGCGAAAAGATCATCTACAGAAAACAAAACAGGATGGAGGCCTAGCCTTGCCAAACTTTCGTTATTATTATTGGGCAGTCAATTTATTTTGTTTATCTTACCTGATACAATATCAATATGAAGATAGTAGACCGTCATGGGTTGAAATGGAAAAATCCTCTTCTGAACACTTCTCGTTAACATCTATTATTGGTGCATCAATACCACTACCAAAAAGACTGGTATTTGATAATCCTATAGTCCACAACTCAATTAGGATTTGTTTACAGTTTCGGAAACATTTTGGTCTGTTAAAAATGAGTCTGTGCAGCCCAATAGCTTTTAACCGTTTCTTTCCCCCCTCAATGCATGATGCTACATTTCAGGGATGGCAAAGGCGAGGGCTAAGGTTTGTGAAAGATTTATATTTTGAAAACAAATTTGGTTCTTTTGAACAGTTGAGTCAAAAATACAATTTGCCAGCTTCTCATTTTTTTAGATATCTACAGGTGAGAGATTTTGTTTCCAGGGCCAGCCCAGAGTTTCCTAATAGACTTCTTGAAAATACATTAGATGATGTTATGTCTTTTAACCCTACTAGAAAGAAGGCTATATCTGCAATGCTGGGACGGATTACAGACCTTGCTCCTTCCTCTAGCTTGTCAATTAAACAGGCTTGGGAACAAGACCTTCAAATGTGTATTTCTGAATCAGACTGGAATGATGTTCTGCAGAAAATTCACTCATCCTCTATATGTGCAAGGCACTGTTTAATTCAGTTTAAAGTAGTGCATAGAGTACATCTTAGTAAGTCAAAACTGGCAAAAATGTATCCCCAAAATGACCCTACATGCAATAGGTGTAAATCAGCAGAAGCAACTTTGGTCCACATGTTTTGGTCCTGCTCCCAAATACAACAGTTTTGGGGGGTATTTGTGAGGCGCTCTCGAGCGCCAAATACTGGGAGTTAAAATCCCACCCAATCCACTCTTAGTTCTTTTTGGGGTGGAAGCTGAAGGTTTAGCACTGCCATCTGGGGGGTCATAAAATTATTGCATTCTCAACTTTATTGGTGCGACGCCTGTTGTTACTGAAATGGAAAGATGCTGTCCCGCCTACATTGTCACATTGGATTAAAGATGTTTCATTTCATCTTAAATTAGAAAAAATCAGATATGCTTTAAAGGGTTCTGTAACTGATTTTTATAAGGTTTGGAGGCCTTTTTTTTTTTTTTTTTTGATCAAGCAACCACACAGGTGCAAGAGTGACCCCATGGTTAATGTAATATTGGCTGACTGTTATCAAAATTTTACTCTGTATGGTTTGTGAAACTAAACTATCTTTGTTTAATTCGACAGTGGAATTTTTATTTATTTATTTATTTATTTTTGTGGGTGGGTCTTTTGTTTATATTTCTCTCTTTTTTTTTTTTCCTGAAAATTAATAAATATATTAAACACTAAAGTTATTTTTTCGATTTTCCTTTTGATGTGCTATCTGCCACTGTTAAAATAAACCTACCATTAAAATGATACTGTTCTGAGACTTTTCATTTCTTTGTCATTGGACAAACTTACAAAATCAGCAAGGGGTCAAATAATTATTTCCTCCACTGTATCAAATCCTTTAAGGTTTTAGTGAAGTTTAACTGAACTGATCCCATGTTTTTTAACGAGAGAAAATAAAACAGGGAGAAAACAGGCAGAGACAGAATAACAGCGTGGAGAGCTGAGAAGTAAAGGACTGAAGATCACTGAGACACGTGGACATCATTGTTTTATACTCAAATTCATTTTCCCCCAAAAGCTGTTTACATTTTTCTAAACTCCACATTTTGGTTCTAACCACATTTATGAACCTAAAAGTGAGTAATTATAAAGTTAAAGCCGCACTCTGGATTATTTCAGCAAGACAGCAGTTTTTGAATCTAACGTCCAAAGGCTCCTCCTCAAAACATCTCGACACGCGCGTCCGGTCGTGTGTGCGCGCGTGCACACGGCGCATATACTTCGGACATGAACTGTACTGCTCAGTGTGTAGGGTTTAATCACTCACAGTTCACAATCTTATTCCAACAACACTACGAGGGTCTGATGAGCCCTCTCCGTCCCTGCTGCTTCTGATATTAGCTCTGTTAGCAGAGAGCTGCTGCTGGACTCTGAAGCTGAACTTGACTCGGCCCTGGATGAACTTTCTGACCAAAATAAACGCGTAACCCTGTCAAGCCTTGCCATTCTGTGAGGTGAAAGGTTTAAAAATAAATCCATCTTTAGCTGGGAAATGGGTAGGTTTTTAGTAGAAATGAGCTGTGGCAAATAGCGAAACACACGGAGCGTCCTGTACGACAGCGCCCCCTACTGGTACAGGTTTGGTCGATGCGCGTGCATGTTGAGAGAATGCAGACATTTGAATTTCATTGGCTGAACAATGTCGGCGGCAAGAAATAATGGAAAGGGATCTCTAGGAGGAAGGAGGGTCTTCATCAGAATGACAGATGTTGTGGAACTCAACCCATAGATCATAGTTTAGACCTGAAATATCATTTAGAACATTTAGAAAACTTTGATACAGAGAAAAATAATCCAGAGAGCCGCTTTAATGACAAATCAAAGCCTCAGGATTCTAAACCTAATGACTGGTATTTAACTTAAATAAAACAAAGTTCAGTGGTTCAGCTGAACATTGGGTGTTTTTAAGGTATTTATTATCTTTTTTAAAGAACAAAATATTATTTATGTGCAAAATAAATATCTCACTTTAAAAAAAAGTATTTTTGTAAAATAAAAATTCTTTAGAACTGAACTCAACAGAAAAATGTCTCATAAAGAAACATAAAACCTGCCTGAAGATAAAAACTTGTGACACTTGCCTGTCAAACAGACCTCTGTTCACTTTTACTTTTTCCATCCATCCATCCATCCATCCATCCATCCATCCATCCATCACAGAGCAGACACACGGGGCGTTCTGACTATCAGCTCATTACAGGGATTCTTCTGCTGCCAGCCCATCGTCTGCTGACTAAACAGAGAAAAGTTGTTCTCCAGATTCATAAAGGTCCTTTAGGGATTGTTCTGTCCTGAGCTTTGCTCTAAACTTCACAGTTTTTAATTGTTTTCTCCAAGGGGAGCCCCGAGTAACCAGGTGACAACAGGTACGGTGGCTGCAGTGGCCAAAATACCTCAGAAAACATTGTTTATTTCCTTAAACTGAATTCCTTTTTGTTTAGTTTCCGTCCACTTTTCCCACATCGAGGAAATCATAGGACCCTCATGCACGCTTGTCGCTGCAGCCAGGAAGACGATATTCAGGTTGGGATGGGGGGGTAGTGATGCATTCACAGTGTGTGGGAGAAATGAAACTGCATTTCAAGCAGACAGCTTAATAGCCATTTTATACATCCCACATGAAAACCTGCCCCCTCCTGGGTCAGTCCTCTCTACCGCTGCCCACCTTAGACTGGAACTATCTGCCACCTTCCATAGACAATCACTAATTACAGGATCTGTGTTGAGATGTAATGAATCCTAACGAACCGTTACTCAATGGATTTTAATTTGAAATATTTTGTGGAGTACTTTAATGAAATGACAGCTTTGTAGTTTTATCAGATAAAACTGCAGCTGACAGATACAAAATGTTGAGTATTTTGTGCATTTTTTACCCATCTTCTCCCGCTGTGTAAACGCTCCGGTGACGTTTGCTGTGGCGTGCTGGGTCCAGGCTGCAAACAGGAAGCAGGTCTGGGTACAGAAAGACGGACCGTGTGGCAAGAAGCCAGGCAGTGTCAGCGGGCAGTAGAGGGAAGGCGTGACCTGAACACAACCAGAACCCAAAGTTCTAATAAATGTACACAGTGGACTGAAGCACCTTTATATTATTAAAGTAAAGGTGATACTAACTGCTGGTAGAAGGAGTCATCATGGGCAGCAAGCGTCTAAAAGCTGCAGAACCCTGAAGAGCAGGAGGCGGCTCCTCTTTCTGCTCCACCTCCTGCAGGAGCTGCAGTGACCCCTGCAGGTTGCACACTCTGAAGCTGCTAGAGAGACGGACTTCCTCCTGGCAACTGGCAAACTGCTGAAGCTCCTCCTAGAAAGGGAGGATGAATGATTTATGGGGTGGGTAAAACGGAGTCCGCTAACGGACAGTAAGGCTGGGAAGAAACGTGTTCTCTGCCTGAAACCATAACATCTAATCTAATCTGGTCTCCCTGCCAACCTTGAGTTGGAATTTAACTCCCCCTCTATAGCAAATCGAAACCAATCACGTCCTCCAACTTCCTGATGTCTCCCATCCGTCCTGGGCAGCTGGCTGCGCTGTACTGCTGCAGACTCACGGTGTGGGTGGGTGTCCCCCAGGGTGTTGGCCAGAAACTATTGAAAGTGGGCGTCCAACAGGATAAAGTGGGTGTTTAGTCTCGTTTAACCCTCACACTGTCCTTATTTTGGGGCCTATGAGTTTTCTAGTCATTTGGGGTCAATTTGAGCCCCTAAGACAGAGCGAGAGTTAAAACCTGTCCCAACTCTTTTGACTTCTAAATAACAGACGCTGGGAAAAGGGTCAAACTTCTGTTTTAGAATCCTGAACAACTGAGACAGAAATATAATCAGAGAGGGAGACGAGTCAGGACCTGACCTACAGACTTCATCTAAAAACCAGTCTAAAGAGACGAGCTCTAACAGGGACCACTGAGTCCACAGGGGGACAGAGGTCCAGAGTCTGGAGCCACAGCAGCAGAGTCTCTGTCTCCTTTAGTCTTTATCCTGGTACGCTGCACAACCAGTAGGCTCTGATCACTGGACCTCAGGGACCTGCTGGGAGTGGGAGGATGGAGAAGATCACTGATGGAAGCTGCTGCTCGTCCATGTAGGGTCCTAAAAACCAGGACCAGGATCTGGAAATGAACCCTGGGATTTCCAGGCAGCCAGTGAAGCTGGTAGAGTAGCGGGGTGACGTGGGTCTATCTGGAGGACTAAAGGCTGGAATACACCGGATACCTCAGCGATGCGCCACCTTCTGGCTGCGGTGTTGGCGAGTCTTGTACTCACACAAGACGCGCTCCTGACAGCGCGCCGTAGGATGCTGCTTTAAAAAATCGCGCGATAGTCACAACATCACGCGGGAATTGAAAACTGGAAGCGGGAAGTGAATTCTTTGTTTATATGTGATCAGAGCTGCCGTCGTGTGTTGTGGGAACCTAATTCTAATTCTTTCAAAATGGGTAAGTAAGTTATTTAATGGAGCTGTTGTTTATGTGTACCGTAATGTTTGTGGCGGTTTATTTCTGTGTGCCGTAATAGGAGCCGTTCTGCGTCGTAACGTCGGTGTCATGGTAATGGCGGTGTCAGAAAGTACTCATGTCGTGACACACGCGCACAGCTGCGACTGGCGCTCCTTTTTGAACTGATGCGAATCTTTAGCGGGCTGGCGGCGTCTCGCATGTCTGGGACGCGTTGTGGCGAGCTCTGTGTGAGTGATCTGATGGACTAGAATGGTTTTAAATCAAAATAACGCCGCAGCCACGACGTGGCGTGTCGCCGACGTGTCCGGTGTATTCTAGCCTTTAGAAGGTTCTGAACCACCTGGAACTGATCCAAGGAGGTTCTGTTCAGAGAGCTGCAGTAGTCCAGACCAGAAGAGAGGACAGCACAGAGAACAATTTACTGTTCAGAGCCTGACTCAGTGGAACTCAGCTTAGAAACATTCTTGAGATGAAAGAAAGAGAGAACCAGAGAACATTAACCACACGAAGAACACATAAAGAACACGAGAAACTTCTGTGTTCCTTCCTAAAGGTCATGACTGAGGTCAGCCAATGTCAGAATCCAGATGGAGAGTTTTTAGAGACCAGGTAGATTTCCAGGTCCATGATGAAGACTGATCAGCTGATTTAGATTCTCTACAGCATCCTATGGATCTATGAGCTGAACTGGACCTGGTGTTAGATCAAGCGACCCACCAGAACCACCTGCAGCTTCTGACCTCTCAGGTTTCTTTAACCTGCTGGTTCAGGTGGGCTGATATTAGTCTGATAGGATGAACAACAGGACATTTCCTGATCCCCTTAGATCTGGACTATCTCAGTCCTCACTGAGCTCCATCTCTGTCACACTGACAGCGTTCACCTGCAGCAGCTCTCTGACACTCGGAGACCTTCAGAGGATTAGTGATGCGTCAAAATGTGATCACTAATAAAACATGTTTCTGTTCTTCCACCACAACAACCTCCATTTCAGTCTCTGTGACGTTTTCTAGACCTCTCTGATGTCATGATTTACTGAGAAACACCTGAAATTTACCAGCTTCTGTTCAGGTCAATAATCCATGAGGTTCTTTGACCATATATGGCAGAATGTGGGTGTGTAGGAGGCGGGGTCTGATCCAGAAACAGCTGAGAACATTTCTAGGAAAAGGAATGATTTATAAAGCTGAGTAGTGTCCAGCTGTGAGAACGCAGAGTTTTAGGAGTCCAATAATTA
The DNA here is from genome assembly GCA_006937965.1 of Callopanchax toddi. Lineage (NCBI taxonomy): Eukaryota > Metazoa > Chordata > Actinopteri > Cyprinodontiformes > Nothobranchiidae > Callopanchax > Callopanchax toddi. Next base: position 287,203 of record SSNR01000542.1, read on the forward strand.
TTTTGCACAAGTAAATTTTTTGCTGAGCTTCAGTAGACTTTATGAGGCGCCCAGTATTCATGAGGGAATCGACTGCTTGGCTTGAGCCCAAGTCTTCATTTTTACCCCTAATACTTTGTTCTGTAGCTACATGTGAATGAACCTGATAAAACATTAGAAGCAGCAGAGAAGCTAAAGAGAGGTTAGACCTCTGTAGGGTCAGGGTCCAGGAAGTGCTGCTTACTCACCAGGTAGCGTTTGGTCAGGTTTGCCTCGTGGTGTAGGGCATTGATGGGGCGGCTAAGCAGGTGAACCTGAGTCAGCAGCTGCACATGCTGAAAGATACAGAAACATTTAGTCATGAGGGCTCAGGTGAATCTGACCTGGAGGTCTTGAAGGCAAAGAAATAAACTACAGATCCCTGATCTGATCAAAGATGAGTTCTACGAGGTGGTTCTGGTCTGACTGGTACTTGTGGTTCCTAGAGTACTGCAGGTAGAGGCGGAGCTTTCAGGCTCCTTCAGGCTTTGGTGGTGAAGTCTGCATTGTCACTGGGAATCAGAACCAGTCAGAACTGCATGGTCTCATAAAGCCAACCAGAACAGTTTCCTCATTTATTTCATTTTCTCTTTAATGACCTGTGCGTGGCTGACAGTATGGAGCAGACGCTGTACCTGCTGCACCTGCTGCTGCAGCTGCAGTTTCTGAGTGTGGTCCAGAAAGAGGGCGGAGCTGTTCTGACCCGACAGCACAAACACGGAGGCGACGGTGTTGGCTGGTGGGTTGGTTATGTTGTTACGGAGAGGGATGGTCGTGTCCTGCAGGGCTCTCCTCTGCTGCAGAGCTTCGTATTGTTTTCTGACCGTCTGTCGTCGTTCGGTTAGCAGTCCGGCTAACGGAGCCTCGAAACTAAGAAAATCAAAAAGGGGGAAAAAACATTCTGTATTCAAGTATGTCAGGCTGCCCCTCATTCAAGTCATTCTGAAGCAGAACCCATCCATTAAACCTTGTTAAAGTCTGGACATGTAGAGCTGAGCAAACAGTCTGACTCATCATGGTGCACGGTCAACAACCTCCTCCTGAACATTCAGAGACCACAGAACTCATAATACATTACAGAAGGAAGAAGACGGAGATCCCTCCTCACAGTGACTCTAAATCTTTCCCCTGCTGACGTCAAGAACGGAAAAGACCACTCCTCTCTAGAGCAGTGGTTCCCAAAGTTGGGGTCGTGACCCCACTGTGGGTCCTGAAACAACAAATGGGGGTCCTGGGATGTTCTCCAGAACTAAAAGTGAATTTAAAATCCTTGCTAATACCATCTATTTGACCTACAAACTGTTACAAACAGTTGAATAAAAATGTTATAATAGTTGTAGATGTTTGTGTTGTCATTATGTCCTTGTTTAATTAGTTTATTAGCAGTGTTTGTATATTTTGCCAGTGATGGTTGGGGTAGGGCCGGGCGATATGACGATTTTAGACCGTTTAACGATCTACATGTCTAACGATCTGTCATTTTTGGGAGATCGTTTTATCATGATTCATCCATTTTTCCCACCGGCCGTGAAAGCCTCACGAAACAGCCGTGACATGTAATACGCAGCGGAGAAGCGAAGGACGTTATCACACCTCTGTTTGACGTTAAACCAATCAGAGTGATTCATGGTGATATTAGCCCGCCCCCCTTCACGTGTGTACAACCTAACAACAACAAACATGGCGGCGGCCGAGAGCGAACATGAGGATTTGGTTCAGAAGAGAAACTCGTCCTCCATTATATGGAACTGCTTTGGCTTTTCACCAGACGACAAAGAGCAAATTAAAATCATTTGCAAGGAGAGCGTCAAGGCAAGTGATGGCAACACCTCAAGAGCAGCTAAAGCTAAAAGCCAGTGCTTCCAAGCAGTAAACGCTAACAGAGGCGTCGCAAAACTCAGAGGCAGAGACAGCAACGACGGAACAGCGTGACTGATGCGGTAATGTTCCACTTGGTTAAACACTTGTGTCCTGAGCGACAAGTAGAAGGAGTGGGATTTTAAAAAATGATAAAAGTATTGGATCCGCGCTACGAGTTGCCCAGCTGCAAGTTTTTTTCAAACACCGCGGTCCCCCGCATGTCCGCTGAATGCAGAAAAAGTTGCATTAAATATTAAGAATGTGGAGGTCTTTGCTTCCACAAGCGATCTCTGGTCCAGTAGTCACACATCTGAGTCGTATTTGAGTGTAACCATTCATTTCGTCAACAACTGGGAGCTGCACAGTGCAACACTGCAAACAACCTTTCCGGAGGACCACGCAGGAGAGCACATGATCGCAGCAGGACTGAGAGGTTCTAGAGATGTGGAACCAGAAGAAGAAAACATGACCTCTATGGCTCTAACATGGTGAAGGCTCTGGATCTGAATGGATGGACACCACAGCCATGCTTTGGCCACAGATTACATCTTGCGAATGGTGAGTTTATATAATAATCACAATTAAAATCAGTTATTTCATATTTTAAAAGGTTATAATGTGTAAATATAAGCCTAACATGTAAATGTTTACATGTTGCACTGGTGATTGTTCTTAAATTTAATAAATATGCTTATTTATTCAATGTTTCTCTTTTTTAATATGTAATTTTAGTTATGCTGATAATTTTTTAAAAATCATGATAAAATCGAGATCGTGATAATACAATTTAAAAATCGTGATATTCTATTTTTGCCATATCGCCCAGCCCTAGGTTGGGGTCACGAGTCTCTGCCACTGTCGTTTTGTGGGTCAGAAGCCAAAAAGTTTGGGAACCACTGATCTAGAGGACAGAGCCAATCAGAGCACCTTTGTCTGAATTCACCCCCGCCCTTTAAAAACCACGGGAGCGCTCATCCTCACAAACGTTAGCTAACAGTCACGGTGACGCTACGAGCAAAGCACGGCAGCTGCTTCATAGATGGTTGATCAACGAGTTACTCCCTTCATCTGAGACCCTAAGGACCCACCGATGTCTAGTGAATGCGTGGAGAAGAGATGGGCGGGGCTTAGAGAAGCTCAGCTCCCCAACTGCCCCGCCCATTTGAAAGGAAAGTTTAGCTTCAGGAGGTTGGAGGAGGGGTGGAAGAACAGCTGACCTTAAAGTAAGGGTCAGTTTGACCAATGCAGAGCTTTGACATGTTACCGACATGTAAAAGAAATGATTCAGTGGATAGAAAGTGAAGAATATGGGAGCTTAAAATCTGTTGTTTTGCTGAACACTTGTGTTTTCCTTGTAATATCTGCAGCCTTTAACAAACTGGGCTGACCGGGTCAAAGACAATCTGGCATCCTGCTCAGACCAGGAACAGGTACTACGAGGTGTTAGTAATGTAGTAGTAATGCAGGTAAGTTCAGTTCTACTAATTTTTGGGGGAAAGCGCTTCACCTAAGGGCATAAACCTGGAGGTGGTTCTAAACAGAATGTTTCCTCTGAGCTGGATTCTCCTTCTGTGATCTTTAATCAGAAGAAGAAACAACAAGGGATTTTTCTCTACCTCCTGACCCAAAAGGTCACAGCACTTCTCTGCTGCACCATCCCATCAAGAGGACTGAACACAGGCATCGTCATCAGGACTGAACATGAAGCATCTGCTCCTCCTGTCCCGTTAGCGTTCGGTTTAAACCAGCAGTACGTTTGGTCATTTTACCGTAAAGCCTGGGGGACGTTAAATTTAGGAGCAATCTCTGATGGGGCTTCCTGCTCTTCATCCTCAGCTGGCACGTCTTCCTCCTGCAGCTGTGAAGATAAAAACAGTTCAAAAGAATCATCCAGAGACATTTAGGTTGAAGCTGCTCAAAGTTCACTCCACCTGCTGCGGAGATGAAAGACAGCTCAAGAGAGAGCACGAGAAGAAAGAGATTTGACTGAAATTGACAGAATTCCGTTGCCACGATGGAGAACTTTAACCCTGCTTTATGGGAACAAGTGGTAAGATTAAAAGTCTGAGTTCAAGTTTTACCAGAACCACCGTAGTAGAACCTGTAACCTCTGAGTGGATTTTTACTGAAGGAATAAAAGCTCTGATATGTTGCACTTCTTAAGTAGCATCACCTCTACGCTGTTTACTACGGATATCTGACCCTGGCTAAGTTCATTATGAATAGTCCAAGAAGTGAACTCACCGTTTCAAAGAGTTCCTCCAGCAGTTCATTCACTTCCTTCTCTGAAAACAAAAAGCTGAATTCAACCACAACAACAACATGACTGTTGTGACTCTTCAGATGAGGCCACCTACTGGTGATCTGAACAGCCCGGTCCGTCCTGTAGTCCTCCAGATCAGGTTCATCCACATCATCCACAAAGTTGTATTCAGGGTCATCATCATCATCACCTTCATCTGAGAAAGAAAACATACACTTGAAACACACCTGTCAGTGTTCAGCAGACTGCATCATACCGGTAGAGCATTCATTTTGCAACTGGAGGGTTGTCGGTTCAATTCCCATTCTGGGTCACTTTGTCTTTGTGTTCAGGGGCAAAACACTTCACCGTCTGCTGCTGATGGCCAGAGGGTCTGGTGGCACCGCCGTCTGGTCGCTTCACTTCTCTAGCTACGATGTAGCTCACTGCCATCAGCCTGAACGACTTCAGTGTTGGGACCGTTACTTTAAAAGTAATTAGTTATAGTTTCTCACTACTTGTTCCAAAAAGTAACTGAGTTCGTTACAGAATATACTCTATAGTATAGGTACTCAATAGGCGGCTCATGAGCCAATTACTGTGTCCCCAAAGCCGTCAATATTTCATAAAATCCACAGCGAAATGCCTCCACGCCTCCAGTGACGGCTTCAGGAAGTGAAGCTACTGCAGGCAGCTACAATGCACGCACCCCCCCCCCCACACACACACCAATCGCATGCCTCTCTCTCTCCCAAGCTGTTAATATTTCATATAATCCACAGCGATTCGCCGCCACATCTCTCGCACCCCCCTCCCCCCTCCCGACCCATTGCACATTCGTTGCACACCCGGGACTTGCCGTCCCCCTGAACGGACCGCACCAGTTATGGTTGTTTTGGAACTCAGTCCTGGAGGTGAGGTCGAGAGCCAAGGTAGTTGCGCACCCCAACACTGCAGCTTCTCCCACAGCTCCAGGAAAAGACTCTACTGCTGCAGGCATGACAATAATTTAAATATTAATGAAGACGTTGGAAAGAGCTTGCTCGCTCGTGCACCGGGAGGAGAGGATAAAGCAGCAGGTGGAGGAGCTCAGAGCAGCAGACAGAGCAGGTAGACTCCTAATCAATGATCTGACCATTGTCAGTAATTAGTTCATTCTTTTTAAACAAAAAATGGACCAGAGTGTCAAAACAATGTTGATGTTTTTGCGTCTGAATAGCAGTAGAAAAAAAAAAACGACTTTTATCAAAAAGTTATTTCAACCACAAACTAATTAATGGGATCTTGTGCACAAGAATATTAAAGTATTTATATATATATATATATATATATATATGTATATATATATATATATATATATATATATAAATAATTGATTTCTATGCGTCCAGAAGGACAGAGACAGATGGATGTCTACATTGTTCCTGCAAGTTTTTGTACTTTTTTCTCTTGAAAAAGTAAAAACCTGCTTTTGTCCAAATGAAGGCGATTTGTGGTTCATTCTTTACAGATCAAGTAGCCATTAGCCCTCATTATCACTGCAATGTGAAATTTACAGCCAGTTCAAGTGATCGTATCGGTGATCGGCAGTAATCCTAGTTTCTATGATTCTGAAAGCTGTGAGTGGTTGCTGTGGAAACAGGGCGGGGTGTGTGTGTGTGTGTGTGTGTGTGTGAGAGCTGGAGGAGAGAGTGAGGGACTAGGAAACATCCCGATTCAGTTCTGTTTTTAACTGGTTTTGACTTGGCTACAGTCGACAGTAGCTCTTAATGTTCTAAATAAAGTCCTGAACCTACAGACTCATTATTGGAGAGAACATTACAAAAGTAACGGGCCACATTTAACACTCAGTAATGTAACGGTGTTCTCATGATGGAGACAGTAATTAGATTACTCCGTTACTGATAAGAGAACGGCGTGAAGTAGCGCTGTTCTGCTTTGTGACATTTCCATCATGTCACTGGTCTGAACCGGATCACACACCTGATTTTCAAACTGATGTCCTGATTTAAATGTAGCTTTTCACCACAACCTACTTTACTCCTCCTCAACCAAGAACAGAGCACCTCCACGTTTCTTCAGGTGTGAGTGAAGAACACAGTCAAGGTGAGAAAACCGAGGAGCTGCTCGAGGTCACCTTCTCACTTCCAACTGCTCTTAAAAAGGGCAGGTTGTGAATTTGAATCAGAACAGAAGCAAGAAGTGAAGTAAAGCTAGAAGCTGTCGGTCAAACATCCAGGTGTCTCAACATGAACGCAACGGATTCTTACAGTTTCACTAAGGCAGGCTTTTACTTTGAAAGGGCCGCTGTCAGCTTGAGCTCTAACCTTCAGGAGAAGGAACCATGAGACCCTGCAGCCACTTTGTCCAATGGCGATCCTCTTCCTGCTGAGTGGAGTTCTGATCATACATGTCAGCGGTGATGTCAGGAGCCAGAAGCTCCGCCTCCAGCTGATCCAGAGGAATGTCCACCAGGGGACATTTAGAGCGTGTCCGGAAAGCCAAACAGCTGGAGCCTTCATTGCTGCCACCATCATCGTCTGCAGCTTTTTTATCCAGAGTCTGAGAGACCCACAAGTGAGAGACAGACAGGTGAGAGACAAATGAGAGACAGAGAGGTGAGAGACAGACAGTTGAGACGTTACCTGGTCATACATGTAGGAGGAACTTTTGTTTAGCTCCTCCTCCACAGCATTCAGTCTCTCCATGAAGGACGGTGGAGAGAAGGTGGGGGTCCTCTGCTCCCTCAGGTGACCTGCAACACTCTAAACAACCACCAGGGGTCAGCGGACGGTGGTTCAGGGTCCATTTACTACCTGGGCATCAAGTACCAGGTTACCTGCAAGAGCTCTGGGTTCTTCTGCAGTGGAGGACCAGGTGGAGAGGCCAGGTGAATTCTGGGAGGTGAGGCCAGGCTGTCAGCATCACTGAGGAACATCTGATCACAGAACAGCAGCTTCATCAGCTTTGAACCAGACAGGAACACAGAGCTGAAGGACCTGTCAGGTTTCACTCACCTCCTCAGCAGTGTCCTCCTCCTCTTCCTCATCAGGACAATACTCTTCATCAGATGAATCTTCCTCCTCCTCCAGATCGATGTCAACAAACTGAGGAGGCTGCAGGAGAAACGGTCAGTCAGAGAAACAGGTGAGCAGAGACAGACGAGGAGAGCAGGGGCAGTTACCTTCAGTGTGTTGACCGCTGACGGACTCCAGTTCAGAGGCTGCAAACAAACAAACAGAATGTGTCAACATGACGGTTCTGATGAGCAGCTGGAGGTTAGGAGAGCAGGAGGTGTTCACCTGTCCCTGCTGAACAGCCTGTTTCAGTCTGGACCGGGTCATCTTCGGCTCCTGATGGGAACACAACCCACAGAGAATCCATTACTGATCACCAACTAACCTGTTTCATCAAAGCTCGCCTTCAGGCTGGAGGTTCCTGAAGCCTCCAGCCTGAGGGTGAGTCTGGATGCTTCAGAAACCACCTGAAGCACAATCTACGGCTACAGGTCTACCAACGTCAGACACGTTTAGATCTTCGACTGCCTGCCATCCATAGCGAGAACTAAGGATGGAAGACGTGTAACTTTTCGCCAGTCGTCCATCATCAGTCCAAAAATCAACGATGGGCAATTTATTCACGCAGGTGACACGTTGACATATTTGCAGGCGGAGCAGTGTAAACATGCACTGATAGATTTGTCAGATTAGAACTAAAAAGTCCAAAAAATTGAAGAAATAGTTGCCAAAAAACACAAAGTCTCCTATCTGGATTACTTTGTCTTTAAACCGGCTGCTTGTTCAGACCTTTAGGTGGCAGCAAAGAGCTCCAACATCTAAGCTAACACAGCGCTATCAGCTGCTGCTGCTCCGTCACCAAATCACTCAGAAAGACTTCAAACTGCAGCAGAGATTTATTTATTGGGAGCACATGTTCACTGAAGGAGGTGTTTTTATTCTGATTTTAGTTTCATTTTGTATTAGCTGTTTCAGACTGAGCTGAATCTGTCAGACTGATAAACACTGGACCGGTGTTCTGACTCGCTGAATGTTCCTACAGCAGCACCGCTAGAGTAACACCGACCTGTAAACACGGTTACACTGGAAAAAAGACTCTGTTTGTTTCCCTCCCCATCACCCTGGTTATTATTTACATCCAAGGATTTTCTGAAAATTGTTTCTGTCTGTTAGAAGTTTGAGTCAATAAATCACTACTGCTCTTGGAGGCAGGAGGAGGAGTTTGTAACATTTAAAAACAGCATTATTTAGTATTTTCTATGTGGGTTGAGTCTTTTGGATTCAACCAAACATTGTTATTAGTTAAGAAATGAATTTATAGGGGGACGAATAAATCGCTCTTGAAGAAACGGGCGGCGATGGGCTCAGCCAATCGCTGATGGTCGATAAGATATGTCTGATCGCCCAACACTAGCAAGAACTTCAACTCTGACCACAAAGGATAGAAAAATCCCTCATAGTGGCTGATGCGACTGTTGACCTGCTCCACCCACCCACCCCCACCTGCTCAGAGACAACGCAGCAGATGTGCTGGTCCCTGCTTAAAGTGATACTATGCAGCTTTGCTTGTTGTGAGCACCCCCTAGTGTCCGTTTTAAATCACTATTGTAAAAACGAAACCCCCCTCCACCTTGTTTTCCGTCCGTGTTTTCAAAACTACAAACCACAGAAGCAATTAGCTTCTTTTAGCTTCATCAGATAAAGGTTTTCTTTGTTTCTTTGGAGGCTCCGCCATGATGAACACGATGCGATAGTCTTCAGCTATGATTCAGCTCCCCTATATATTAGATTATAGATGTAAATACTGAAACGCCGTAAAGCGTTACTGCTTCTTGCGAGACGTGACTTTATGAGACTTCCGGGACACTGTGACGGAGAAATTCGAGTTGCAAACGCTGTATTCTTGATGTAAACACTAGATGGGGCTGAGTGACCTTTCAGTAACCTTATAAAGGGTCATATTAACACATACTAGCTCAAGAAAAAGATTTTAAAATATGAAAAAGTTGCAAAGTTTCCCTTTAAACTCAAAGCATGCATTGTTTCTGCAGCTGGACCTGAAATGTTTTTCCCTGCTGTTTTCTGGATGCTGCCTTTTGCTGCCTGGTTCCCGTTGCTGGCTCCAGTGTTGTACAGCGCTTTGAGGAGTGGAGAACTCTAGAAAGATCTATAGAAATACAGGAGAGTTCTGTGTTCTGACTCTCTGTGTAATGGATGCTCTGCACTCACTGAAGGTCAGCCAATGTCAGAATCCAGGTGAGGAGAGGTTTTAGAGACCGCGTAGATTTCCAGGTCCGTGATGATGACTGGCTGATCAGCTGATTTAGATTCTCTAGCGCATCCTATAGATCTATGTGCTGAACTGGACCTGGTGTTACGGGTCTTAGCACGCCTCCACCTTCAGATTTGACCACTTCTTTTTTTATGTCTGCCACAGATCTCTCTGTCATTCACAGTATTCACTGCAGCAGCAACGCTCTGCCACTCAAAGGCCTTATGCTTATTAATAGACATGCTTATTAATAGACATGCTTATTAATAGACATGCTTATTAATAGACATGCTTATTAATAGACATGCTTATTAATAGACATGTTTATTAATAGGCATGTTTATTAATAGGCATGTTTATTAATAGACATGTTTCTGTTCCTCCACCTTAACACAAGAACCTCCAGTTCAGACTCTGGAGTAGCGTTTTCTAGACCTGTATGTTGTCAAGATTAACCATTAAACACTAGAAATCAGCAGCTGATGTAATAGCAGAATATTCATGAGGTACTTTTCATTGACCATATATGGCAGAATGTGTGCGTGTAGGAGGCGGGGTCTAATCCAGGGTCAGCTGAGAACATGGGGTCAGACACACACACAGACTCACAAACATGGGCAGGCCCTGCGTGTCTCTGATGGCCGCTTTCATCATGGCCACCACGTGTTCGTGCGTGATCACCTCCTGGAACACAAACAAACACATTACCACGTGCACGTGACACACGAGTTGCATGTGTGGCGCACAGTTGATGCTCACGTGCAAGATGGCGCGCACGTTGCTAGATGTCAGGTTGTGTTGTTTAGACTTCCTGTCCAGATCGATGTCCAGCCGACCCAGTTCATCGTCGCTGCACTCGCTGGTCTCCATGGCAACCACGTCCTCAACCAAAACTGTCCAACCTGAGCAGCAAACAGGAAATGAACCCATTTGGCTCCTCCTCCAATGGACACACACCTGTAACTGTGTGAAAACACACCTGAGCCAGGTGTCCTGGGACGCCGTCGTCCTCAGAGCTTTATCGTCTGAACGTGTCCGGCTGGACGCTGCCGCCCTGTCTGAAACACACAGGTCAGGGTCAGGTCAGGTCAGGGGTCGCTGAGCAACAGTTGGTTTTTTCACTCAAGATAAACCATGTTACCTCTACATGATGCATGTGATCAGTAATATTATTATTGTAGGTAAATACCACTCAACATGGTAGTGAGTTGGTTTATCATGTTATTTTAAATGTATCTAATTTTTTTAAAGAAAACATAGTAACTTTACAACATAAAAACAAATACAACTTAATACTAAGTCAGAACCGGTTCTCGATCCTACCCTATGAAAGAGCAGAGAGAAAACACTCAACTTCTGATAGTTTTTAAAAAGTGTCTCATTTTATTTTTGTTCAAGCAGCTAAACTACATTTACAAACCTCAGTTTGATAGAATAGTGATGTTTGATAAGCAGTAGGTTCACATGTTTACATTTGTTATTTATTTTATATTGTAAACATTTACACTGTCTTATTTATCAGAATTTGCACATTTTATATTGACTTTTGACCATCTTTAAAAGCCACTGTTCAATGTTTGTTCATTCATTTTTTGTTTTCAAGTTAAATAAATATAAATAATCGAGATCTCAGTTTCAGTCTGAATAACCTGATGGTCATTTCTGCTATAATCGAGCAGCCCTAGATGCTGGCGTATCCCAGCAACAAGCCGTCCATCAGAGAGGATGCTGGGAGACGTGTTTTAGCTCATCGAGCTCCCGCTGTGCTAACGTGAGCTCGTTCCGATAACACGACTTCACTGCTCACACTGTTAGGGTTCAGTACTGTTGCTTTTATGTTTTGTATAGCAAACAAAATGTCAAGGTAATGAAAATGTTAGTGTCTGCAATTAAAAGTAAAGATGTGACCGTTCTGTGGATTTGTTTATCCTGCTGGGACTGAGAGGGAGATGAGAGCTAGCGATAGCATGGGACAGGATTGTTCTTGCTTTCTGGGACAAGAGGAAGAAAAACCCACTCATCCTCTAGTTCTGGAACTTATTGAAGCGTAAAAGTCGAATGTCAACTTTACCGAAGTGCTCTTTAGCAACAGACTCGACCCGAACACAGGCGCAACATAGCGGACTGAGCACGCGCAGTGCTCGAGCCAGCGTGTGTATTTTGGCGCCTGTTAAGACCAAGAAACCGGAACCGGACTGTTATTGACACAGAACGGCAGAACTCACCGTTAGATTCGCGTCCCTCCGGTAGCTCCGGTATCTTGAGCTCGGAACCATTACGTCCTTCTTCTTCTTCTTCTTGTGTGTTTTGGTGCTGAGCGGCGTTGTTATGGCGCATTACCGCCACCTAGCGGTAGAGCGGGGACCTACCGGGAGCGGAAGCAGCAAAACATTTTTTTCTCTCCAAAATCTTTATTTGAAATTCAAAATATTTAAATACAAAGTAAACAGGGAACAAGGTACAAAGTATCAAAACAAAAAAGTAAAAATAAAAACAAAATAATAGACATATATCTAGAGAGATAATATTAATCAAAGTGACAGACCAGACTGATCTACTCAACCCAGCTCCTTTTATTGACCCTCCTAAAAGACAGGAAGAGAGACATTCATGAAGAGCATCACTACTATCTTCTTCTGTGTGTGAGCGGAGGACCGGAGTGGATGGACACCACTCCAGGACGACTTTGTGTTGTAAAAAAAGTCTACACCAGGGACGTCCAAAGTGCAGCCCGGGGGCCACTTGTGGCCCTCAGAGGGATTTTAAGAATGATCTAATTTAGTGCTCCTGCTGGATGTTGATGCAGAGAGATGATTTCTGATATTTTTATGTTTAGATGTTCACTAAAAGAGTCAACAAACAAAATAACTGGTAAATTAGAATATTTTTAAAACACAACATTTATTATTTGTGGAGTATTTGATTTTTATTAATCAGCTTTTTCCAGATAATTAAATTTACTGGTAAAAAGAACCTTCACTGAAGTTTTTACCTAAAAACAGTCGACCAATCAGATCCAGTGACTTTAATGCTTTTTATTATTGAGTCAAACCCTGTACGTCTCGTATTCACAAAGATTCTGCTCATTAAAATGGCGCATTTATAAGGAATTTGTGAGCAGAACAAATAAATAAATAAAATCATTATTTGCCTTTTTTTAATTTAAAAAAAAATGTTCAAACTTGTGTGGCCTTCAAGGACTTTACACTTGGTGATTTGGGCTCTCGTGTTGAAAAGTCCCCTGGTCTACACAGATGAGTAGGAGATGGCCCGCCTGGCGAGAACACATCCCTGTGGCGCCACCCGTCGGTGTGACGTAGGAACTACATCATAGATTAAAATTTAGATTTTTACAATGGAACAATAACTAACAGGAACAATAACTAACGATCAGGTTTTAAGCAATGTTTCAAGACAGTTTTAGTAATACATTTAAACAAGTGCTACATCTGCAAGACGGCCAGTTCCTGACCCACGAAGAACAATTAACTCTCATGGCTAAATGTTACACTCTAAAAACCCCTGGGTCAAAAACAACCCAAGTTGGGTTGTTTTTGACCCAAGTCATGGGTTTAGAGGGACCGATCATTTGGTTGGGTTATTTTGACTCAAAAACTTGGGTTATTCTCATCAACCCAAGTTTTGGGTAGTTTTGGTTTTAACAGATAACCCACTTTCTGGGTCAAATTAACCAAACATCTGGAGTTCATTTGACTCATAATCTTGAGTTAAAATCATAAATGACTTTTGCCACTAAAAATGATCATTTAGCCTATGGTACACCAAAATGTAGAAATGTCTTTCTTGAATTTGAAACATTTTTAAAAGAATTGCAATTTAACATCATTCTATTATATAATTATATGAGTTGTGAAAATGGGTGGGGAAAAAAACTTGTAACACATTGTGCATATATATATATATATATATATATATATATATATATATATAGTATGTATTAAATGGTAAATGGCTTGTATTTATAGAGCGCTTTCTACAGTGCAGAACACCCCAAAGCGCTGTACAACACGATCAGTCACTCACCCATTCACACTCACACACTGGTGGTGATAAACTACGTTGTAGTCTCAGCTGCCCTTGGGCACTCTGACGGAGGCGGGGGCTGCCATGCACCGGTGCCCTTCCAAGACCCTCTGACCACCACCAGTAGGCAAGTTGGGTAAAGTGTTTTGCCCAAGGACACAACGACAATCTAGCCCAGCCGGAGCTGGGGATCGAACCTGCGACCCTCTGGTTACCAGACCGGACACTCCACCAACTGTGCTAATGCCGCCCCATCAACAACAACAACAACAACCAACATTGTAATGATAAAAACATTAGCAGAAAATTTACAGTTAATATTGTACTGACAAAAATAGTACCAAAAAATGTAAGATTAATACTGTAATAATATAAACACTACCAGAAAATGTAAGATTACCATTGTAATGACAAAAATAGTACTAGAAAATGTAAGATTAATACTGTAATAATAAAAAATTTAGCAGAAAATGTAAGATTAATGTTGTAATGGTTGGTGGTTTTGTAGTCAAAAATGGTAACATTTGAATAATCACAGGACTATAATTTATGTATCCTAAAAGTGGTGTAATAATCACTGGATAATAGCATGTACAGATGGGCAAAGATCCTGTGTTTACCTAACCCAAATAATGGGTTAACCCACTGTCAGAAAAATAACCCGTTTGAAAAACCCACAAATTGGGTTAAAATAACCCAAGACATGGGTATGGCTCTGAAAAAATAACCCAGGAATATAACCCAACGTGAATAACCCAGGATTTGGGTTAAAGAAACAACCCAAGTGTTTTTGTGTACATTTGTTAATGAGACACTTTTTTTCCTTCATTTTTTTTAAGGATGTGAAACTTTACATAAAATCAATATTTGACTTTATCAACTTGATTCAAATTTGTGAACTTCTGCATGTAACAGCCCTGGTTGTTTGTATTAGTGTTGTATACTTTGGTGTACTTCAGTTGTTCTTTTTGTTCTGTTGTTGTATACTTGGTACTTCAATAAAGTTTCAAAATATTTTTTTTTTCTAAGAACAACTTCCAGCAGAGAGGTGTCTTGTCTGCAGCTGGGTGCTTCTCAGCTTCATTTCACATCTGAAATGTTTTCTTCAGTTTATTTGCCAAGGTATCTCTCTCAAATGTCTTTTGGCGGGTGGGGGGTTGTAACTGGTAAATTAATCAAATTGTAACAAGTAATATATTATTTTACTTTAAAAGAGTAATATACTATATTACTAGTTACTCAAAAAATAAATACTGTAACTAATTACTTTGGTAACTAGTTACTCCCAACACTGCTCACCAATACCAGAACAAGACCCATTCAGACTCAATGTAAGTAGTAAGTAAGTACATTTTATTTTTAAAGCGCCTTTCGCAGAAACAGATCACAAAGCGCTGTACAACACAGGTATAGTCAGGTATTTCAAAGCACAGGTGAATAAAACATTAGCAGGCACAAAATGTAATCAGGATCACAAAATCTATAAAATCTATACACAGTCAGATATCTACATGTTCATTGAGGGAAAGTCTGGATGAAGAGGTGAGTTTTTAGGTGTTTTTTGAAAGCCTCCACAGTGCTGCAGACGGAGTTTCAGGGGCAGGCTGTTCCACAGTCTGGGAGCCAGATCCTGAAAGGCCCTGTCCCCTTTGGAAGCCAGATCCTGAAAGGCCCTGTCCCCTTTGGAAGCCAGATCCTGAAAGGCCCTGTCCCCTTTGGTTTTCAGTTTGGTGCGAGGAACAGCCAGCAGGTTTGGAGATGAAGATCGAAGGTTACGAGAGACTGTGTGTGGAGAAAGAAGCTGAGATAAGTAGTTAGGAGCCTGACCGTTTAGAGCTCTGTAGGTGAGAACCAGGACTTTAAACTGGATTCTGAATTCTACAGGGAGCCAGAAGGGACTTTAGAATCGGGGTGATGCGAGTTCGCCTGCTGAATGTCTCCCACTGCTCTCAGGGTGCAGTTACAGCTCTGACTGAGGTGGGAGATGAAGACCATCTTGACAGGTCCTTCTGCCAGGAATTCCCAGCAGACCCTCACTATATTTTTGGATCTACCAGGTCAGCATGGTATCTTCTCCTGATCTGATCCAGCTCACCACCAGGTGGTGATCAGCTGAGAATGCCACTCCTCTCTTCACCAGTGTCCTGTCCAAGGTGTTTCAACTGGATGATTTAGACTGAGGATGCAGATGTTCTGGCGCCTGCTACAGCTCTCTAGGTCAGTGACTTTGTCCTTTATAGCATTGTCTTCATGAAGAGTGGCACTGTGTCATAAGTTTAGTGACTCACTGGCTCAAATCATCTGCTGCAAGCTCCAGGGATGAGACTCACTCAGCCCGTTCCTGCAGGGCCTGTTGTACCTGGTCTAGCTTGAAGCTGAAATAAAGAGTCACACTAAATCCTCTCGGTGCTGCTGAAGCGACGACGTGATAGCTTCCAGAATTAAGCTAGCGACCTGCCTAACGTCAAAAATTATTTAAACGCTAAAAAAGAAGTTCTTATAAAGATGGATTAAAAGTGGCCGTTTGAGGAGTGAAATTAGTCAAAAGGTGAAAATTAACCGGAGCAGTTCTTTCCTACGTCTACTCTGTTCATATGCTGACCAGACGTCCAACTAATAAATGCTCTTATCAGAATATTATGAATCCTATGTGGTCACATGCTTGATGACTGATCAGAAACTTTTAGCACTTCTCTCTGTTCTTACTGTCATAAAGAGAGGTCAGGAGATGGATTTCATTCTTTTATTGTGAAATGATACAAACTATGAGAATGTTTTGTTGGATAGAAATACGTAGATTAGAACAAACTTATTTTACTAATTAAAATAAAATCAAAGCAAACAGTAGGAAGTAGCATCTACAAAAGAATAGTTAAAAAAATAACATTTTATACAAACTAAACATCGTGGAGCGCAGGGCTACTGATTTCCTCTAAAATGAGAGATTCTCATTCTTTAACCGTTAAACTCAACAAATTAAAAGCGTATTAGTTTTCCTTTTCTTTTTTGTTCACCACAAACAATGTAAAAAATCTGATCGGAGACTGATAATGTGATTGATTATTGATCAGGTCTCATCCCCAGAACCTCTGTCTGCTGGCAGGTGGAGGCGGCACCTCGTCAGGTGGAGGCAGGTGGCTAAAGATGGAGCCGGCAGCCTCGACGGTGAAGATGAAGTAGAAGTTAGCAGCCATCATGACGACGCTCGGCAGGAAGGACAGACCGAAACCAAAACCACGAATACTGCTGCGGAACGCTGCGGCCACCCAGTAGGCCAGCCTGGACGAGCAAAACAAACGCACCTTTAGTGGCTCAGCTTCATCAGACTGACCATGAATCAACAATTCCATCATTCTGATCCAGGATAGCATCTGTCTGACATTAGCTCTGACCATGATTATCGATTTCTATCTTTATCATAAATAGTTCTAATTATCGATAGACAGCTGTGAAGTCTCACCGCCCAAAAGCAAAAACGATGGTGAGCAGCGGGATGATCTTCAGCTGCTCCTGCTTCAGGTACATCGCCAAGACAACCAGCTGCAAGAAGTAGATCAGGAAGAGGGAGGAGGAGTCAGAAATAAAACGCTTGTGGAGGCTGACCTCCTGAAGCTCCGCCTCCTCATGGTCTTCTGTCATAAAAGGTCGAGTTGCGCCTGATCTGAGCCGACTGACTCCCAGTACCAGCCACCCTGAGAGACACAAAGACATCAAACCAAAAAGGTTCAAATGAAGAATAAAAAGTCAAAGACTGAGACCCCGAGGTGTCTCACGTCCCTCTGCATCAGACACAGACCAT
The DNA here is from genome assembly GCA_006937965.1 of Callopanchax toddi. Lineage (NCBI taxonomy): Eukaryota > Metazoa > Chordata > Actinopteri > Cyprinodontiformes > Nothobranchiidae > Callopanchax > Callopanchax toddi. The sequence goes on from SSNR01000542.1 coordinate 304,455, forward strand.
GAGACACAGATGGGCAGGACAGACAGATGAGACAGACAGAAGGGGAGACAGATAGATGGGTGGGACAGAAAGACAAGCGAGACAGACAGACAGATCTCACTGAGACCTGGATCCAAGCCGGTGACAGTGCTACTCCAGCTAAATACACCACGTTTGAATACCATGCATCCTGGTAACTGCACCAGTCAAACTCTTCATGGTCGTCACATATCGACCACCAGGACAACTTACAGACTTTCTAGATGAATTAGACACCCTGCTCCATTCCTGAGCATGACTGTCCCATTGTGGTCTTTGGAGACATGAATATTCACCTTGACAATTCTAACTCATCAGATTTTCTCTTCTTGATGCTCTCATTTGACCTAAAACTGGTCCAGAGTCCTCCGACTCACGAAGCTGGAAAAGAAACGGTGCTACAGAGACCCTCTCTGTCACATCTCTGCAGTTTTCTGACCATTACTTCATTCACTTCAGAGTGAGTCTCCTGGGAAGGTCCACTGATTCCACCCCTATGGTCTCATTCATCCGTCACCCTCCCATTTCTCTTCTATCGTGGCCTCCTCTTCCACCCTCTATATTTGCTGCCCTTGAAGTTAACGATGCCACAGAGTCACTCTGCTCCACTCAGCTCTTGTCTTGACAAAGTGTGCCCGTTATCACCAGACCTGCTCCATCCTCTCAGACACACCCTTGGCTAAACGATACCCTCTGGTCTCTGAGCACCACTCTTAGAGCTGCTGAAAGGAAACTGCTGATCTGTTGAAGTTCCAGGCACTGCTCTCCTCACTCTCTGCCAGCATCACTGAGGCAAAACAAGCTTTTTACACTGACAACATTCTCAGTACTGATGACACTCGGAAACTATTTTCAACCTTCAAAACTCTCCTGAACCCTCCACCACCTACCAACAATCTGACGGCAGACACCTTTGCCTCATTTTTCACAAAGTGTCACTTATAAGCAAACAGTTTACTGAACTGACCACACCAGAACCCTCTGAACTCAAAAGTATCACTAACTCAGCAGAAGTTCTACTGCATCACACCCCTCACTGAGAACAGTGTGTCTATACCTCTGACATGTAGCCGTCCTACTACATGCCTGCTGGACCCCATTCTGACTAAACTACTCCAATCCATCGGTCCTACAGGAGCTGCAGCAGTCACACATGTGATGAATGCTTCACTAACATCTGGTACATTTCCCACCTCACTTCAGCATGCTCAGGTTCCTCCAAATCATGTGGAGAACTACCGACCTGTCTCGCTCCTCCCTTTTCTGTCTAAAATCATTGAAAGGGCCTTTAAGCAGGTCACAGAATACCTCTCACTAAACCACCTCCTAGACCCAGACCAGTCTGGGTTCACTCCACTGAAACAGCTCTGTTAGCAGTGACAGAAACCAGAGCGACTGCAGAGTCCTCAGTACTTATCCTGCTTGACTTATCGGCTGCATTTGACTCTGTTACCATGGCAACCTTTAGTCCATACTATCTAGCCTGGGCGTCACAGGGAGAGCACACTCCTGGTCTGAATCCTACCTCACAGGTCGGTCTTTCAATGGATCCTGGCTCAGTCACTCCTCTGCCATGCGCCACCTTACCACAGGGGTTCCCCAAGACTCTGTACTGGGACCTCTTCTCTTTGCGATTCACACCACCTCACTGGGTCAGATCATCCGATCACATGGCTTCTCCTACCACTGCTGCTATGCTGACGACACACAGCTCTGCCTGTCATTCCCACCTGATTCTTAGCGCGAATCTCGGATTCCTTCTACCTTCCCCGACTCCTCTTTGTGCACTTCCCGCTATCAAGTGTTCTTTTTTCCCCTCACGGTCGCCTTAGAGACTAGTGTTAGACCGTCTAAGTAGTTTGTTTAGGGTTAATGTCAGGGTTAGTTGTTTGTTAGCATCAAGGTAACATCTTGGTTACAATTTCATTTGTAAGTCACTTTGGATAAAAGCATCTGCTAAATACATGAACATAAACATAGATGAGACAGACAGGTGGGACAGAAGCAAATGGGACAGACAGACAGGTGAGACATGCAGACATGTGGGACAGTCCAGTGGGACACCAGAACACATCTGGTCCTCCTCAGCATTGGACCCACCGAGGACGATGGGCGCAGCAGCAAACACGGAGCACCGCAGCGTGTAGACGAGCCTGAGGGGGGCGTTGTCCAGCAACGGGGCGTCAAACGGCAGGAAGACAAACCCCCCCCACACCAGGAAGGGGAAAAACAGTGCTGATGTCATCAAGGACACGCCCACTTTCAGGGCATCTCTGTCAGGACAACCGCAGTCACCTAAGACAGGTGAGACATACATTCAGACAGGAAGCCAGATGAAGCAAAACACCACTGAGCAGATCCACCTGAGCAGACGATCAGCTGAGAAAGGAGGTGTACTTACACCTGGCAGGGGCCGTGTCTCTTGTAAACTTATACTGGTAGCTATTTTGGCTGTAGTTCTCTCCTTGAGAACTAAGGAAGGGACTCTTCTCTGGCTCCATTTCCCAGAATGCCTTTGTGTCACTAGTTGAGGGGAGAACATTCACTGCTGGACTGAACACTTGAGCCGCTTCCTCTGGCAGGTAGTTCTCCTCAGCTTCCTCCTCCTTACTCAGGTGTTCCATCTCCTCAGCTGTAAGCCCCGCCCCTTCATTTTCCCCTTCCCCTTTCTGCTCTCGTTCTGCCTTCAGCTCTTGATGACTTTCTGTCCAACTAGACGCCTCATGAAGAGACAAATCAGATCTCACACTATGGTCACCTTCAACCTTCTTCCCCCCTGCTTGTCCCCCTCCTTGTCCCTCTGCCTTTTTGTCTCCACGCCACTGCAGGGTACTCGGTTCCATCATGACCAATGTCTTCACCTCATCTTCTCCTTCAGGTTCTGTCCCCTTGCTGTCTCCAACCTTGGTAGTTTCTGTCAGCAGAGACATGTCCATCTATTTCAGGAAAGAGGAGACCGTTTATTAGAACATGGAAGCAGAAAAATAACGAATGAGACAAAAACAGGAAACAGAGTTCAGAGATGTTTTGATTCAAACAAAACATCAAAAGCTTTTTCTAGTGCAGAAAGGTCTGGAAGTAGTTCGTCTTCCGGCACTCAAGGAAAACTTTTTCTCTTCTCTAATAAGTGCTTCCACGTTGAACTGTAATGATTTAGTTCTTGTTCAATCTGCTCTTCCTTGTCCATCTTCATTTAATGATCAAAACATCGTTTACTCAGGTCTTATCTGGGCCCGGGACCAGACAATATTAAACGCCAAATATTAGATCCGTTTCTGCAAGTAGTGGCACCGGTTTGAACCGGTTATCTGTAGAAAACACACCTGTCCACACCTTTAAACAATCAGACTCCAACCTCCATCGTGGCTAAGACCAGAGAACTGTCTACGGACACCAGGGACAAGATTGTCCACCTGCACAAGACTGAGGTGAGCCAATAGGTCAATCATCGGAGCAATGATTAGAAAATCAAATAAAAACAAGATGACTGACAATCTCCCTCTGCCTGGGGCTCCATGTCAGATCTGACCTCATGGGGTACAAATGATCTAGAGAACAGTGAGGAACCAGCCCAGAACGACAACTGGTCAATGAGAGAGCTGGGACCACAGGAACAAAGGTTACCATTAGTAACACTATGTCGTCATGGATACAAATCCTACAGCACTCCAAAGGTCCCCTTGCTTAAGCCAGCACAGGTCCAGGTCCATCTGAAGTTCACCAGAGACCATCTGGGTGATCCAGAGGTAGACTGGGAGAACGTCATGTGGTCAGATCAGCCCAAAATGGAACTCTTTGGTAGAAACGCCAATCACCGTGTTTGGAGGGGGAAGAATGTTGAATTTCCTTCTCCAGGAGGGAATACTTCTCCAGGTTGGCCTGGGAACGCCTGGGCGTCCCAGCTGAGGAGCTGGCGGACTTGGCCGGGGAGAGGATGGCCTGGGATGCCCTACTTGGGATGCTGCCCCCGCGACCCGGACCCGGATAAGCGGAGGAAGGCGAGGCAAGAATACTGAATTGCATCCCAGGAACATCAGACCCAATGTGAAGCATGAGGGAGGAAACATCATGCTTTATGGCTGATTTTCTCCAAAAGGGTCAGGATGACTGATTCGTATGCAGGCGTGCCCAAGTCCAGTCCTCAAGAGCTACTCTCCTGGAACCTTTAGATGATCCCTGCTCAAAACCACCTGAATTCCCTCATCAGCAAATCATTCAGCTCTGCAGAGGCCTGGTAACGAGCCATTCATTTGATTCAGGTGTGTTGAAAAAGGGTTGCATCTAAGATTTACAGGATAGTAGCTCTCAAGGACTAGACTTGGGCACCAAAGAGCATTGAGGATGAAACGTGGCTGTATCTTCCAGCAGGACAATGGTCCCAAACACACCGCCCAGGCAAGGAAGGAGTGGCTCTGTGGCCTAGCCAGTCTCCAGACCCCAATCCAATAGAGAATCTGTGGAAGAAGCTGAAAGTCCGTGTTGCCATGGCAACAGCCCTGAAACATCAGAGCTCTGGAAAAGATCTGCATGGAAGAATGGGCCAAAAGAGTGTGTGAAGACCTGGTGAAGACCTACAGGAGACTTTATACTCTGTGATCGACAACCAAGATCACATTACAAAGTACTGAGCTGAACTTTTATTATTGACCAAATACTTGTTTTCTGTACCATTATTCAAATGAATTCTTTACAAATCAGACAATGTGATTTCCTTCATTTATTCCGTCTCTCACAGTCTCCCTATGATGGACATTACAGACCTCTCAGCTTGTTAAGTGGGACAACGTGCCGAATCAGTGGCTGACAAATAGCCAGCCACTGATTCCTCAACCCTAACCCTGAATGTGATGAACTAGAAGCATGTGATGAAGTAGAACGTGCTTCAGCTCCTGTTAGATGATGTAAGATGATCTGAGTTAAAGGTCCCATATTATGCCCTCTCTATCCACTGAATCATTCCTTTTACATCTCAGTAACATGTGAAAGTTGTCCCTTACTGTAAGTGCAGCTGTTGTCCTTCCACAGGCAGTTTGTGAACTCTGTGCAGTGATTTTCATGAAAACCAAACTGAGTGCATGTAACGGGGAATGGTCGTTGTTTAAGTGTTCGTTTATGGTTTTGGCTAACTGTCTCTCAGCAGCTTTAGAGATCACAGGGAGGACACTGATGGGTCGGTAGTCAGCTATATTTGAACTGTCACCAGATTTGAAGATGGGGGTGACTGGAGCCATTTTCCAGGACAATGGGACCACTTTTTGTTTGAAAGATGACCATATACGTTATTGGTGACAGTAGTGATTCACTGCAATGTTTAATGATGTTTGTATCCAGTCCATGGATATCTTTGGGTTTAGAGGTTTTCAGTGAGTCAATGATTTTAGTAACTTGCAGTTCTGTTATTTCTCGTGGAGAGAAAACTGGCTGTGTAGGATTAATGGGTTTGACAGAGAGAGAGAGAGAGGGTGGGAATGTTTCTGTTATCGCTGAGTTAAAGGAACATCAGGAAATTTGGTAAACAATGTATTTTAAATTGTTTTTTTTTCCCTTATAACAACGTTCTAACATAGTATAGCTATAAATATATTGTGGCAATTTAAAAAAACAAAAGAAATCAATAAAGTGGTTCTCTAAAAACCTCAGCCAATCAGACGTTTCAGACCAAAAGCAACTATTGGACAATCCGGCTATCAGTCTCTCCCTCACTTCCTCACTGCTTGGATCCTCCATTAATGCTGCTGGAGCATTTTTCAGCAGAACATCCAGGAAGTGAGAGAAGGACAGAACCAGCTGTTAGCGCTTCCACTTTAGGAGAAAATACCAGAGTCCTAAAAAGAAAAACACATTTTCAGCTAGCAGAAAACTAAAAACGTTTAAGCGTAGAAAGAAGAAAAACCAGGGGGAACGTTAGCCTAGCGTTTCAACGGCTGGTGTTTTGTATTCTATTGTTTCTGTAGCAATGCACGGCCCCATGTCCGGGGGAGGCGCGGCATCAGGATTATACCCGACAGGAGGGGTGAGAGCTCTGAGACTCGTTTGTGTAAAATAACTAGCTAAACCTAGCTCTTCTGAAGACTACAGTGAAGCTTTAAAAACATTAGCCATGTCAGTGGAGTTTGTTACCATTACATTAGTCATTTTAAGCTCATGATTTTGGGTGATCTCTCTCTTTTTTCTGGTTAGTTTATTAAGATTTAGCCAAATTGTTTTAGCATTTCCCTTTGCTTCCCTAATAATATCCAAGTTAGCTTTAGCTAGTTTCCACAGACTCTTTGTTTCTTCAGAAGGAGAGTTTTAGTCTCAGTGATCTTTTAAAGTTGTTAGTTTTCTACATTCATCGTTTAGAAATCCCCCCTCTTGTGATGCTGGTGAGCCTTTTTGTTGAAGTTTAGCTTTAATAAAGTCTTTAGACTGATTGACTGTAGCTGCTGCTGCTCTGCTTCATCTCTGATTCACATCCATCAGACTCTCCTTCACTATGAACTCATTCTTCATCCATGTGAATTGGTTCTCACGTTATTCCCCTGTAATACCAGCTGGTTCAGTTCTTCTGATGCTGCCTTTGATCCTGTTTGTTCTATAGGTTCAGTCAGGTCTTTGTGTTTGGGTTCTACCTTCTGAGGTTCTCAGTCAGGTGAGAACTGGTTCTAGACATTTGACCTGCTAAATTAATGGTTGAATATAATGTTTTAAAGTGTCCTGGAGCCTCTTTTATTAACTTCCAGCCTCCCTGGTGTTAATGTGGACATGAAAACTAAAAAATAAAGACGTAAATAAAAGAAGTGATGAGTTCCTTTTAGACTCAGATTGAAATCAGCTGTTTCCTTCTGTAAATAGATTTCTTCTCAGTATCAGGCCCGGTCTCAACATGATACTTTAACAATCTGAAAACATGTCCAGATCTTCAGAAACTTAATCTACTGACCAGCTGGGATCGTTTTCCTCTGCCTTCACTCTTCAGGTGTTACAACAAATAATTTGACAGGTGACAGAATTTGGTGAAACACCGCGTCCAGATGAGTCTCCTACTGCTCCTGGTCCGCTGACAGGATCAACCTTAAAGTAATGGTAGTCTACTGGTACCGGCCCACAATGCACTGGGCTAGTCCTGGACTGGTGCTGTACTGTACCTGGTCCTGGTTTAGTCCTGTTCCTGGGTCTGGGTCTGGGTCTGGATCTGGCCCAGGTCCTGTGACTCTGCTCGCGGTCCTTCTGTTGTGATATTTTGCGGAAGTTGGGCTCAGGTGCGGTCGTTCAGGTGAGTAAACTGTCTTAAAGGGACAGTGTCGCTTAAAGAGCTGCCGACAGAAACACCTGAAGCAGGAAGTGGGAGGAGCCTGGAGTCCGGAGAACGAAGATTACAAAATAAAAGCTTAGACGACGATTACAAAATAAAAGCTTAGCTGATCTCCACCCTTCCTGAAAACTGGGATTTAACGCTTTGATGCACAACATGGGTCAAAAATGACCCGCATTAATTTTCCATGTTTTTTCATGCTGGCTGAGTTTTTCTTTGTTCTATCTTTTGAAATCATTTTATTTTTTGATTGAATATTCCAAGTATTCTTTAAATGTCTTGTTTTACATTACCACAGATCATTATTTCCATTTTTCCTTTCATACTTTCTGAACAAAAATAGTTTTTATTTTGCTACGTCAAATTTATACACATTCACACAGTCGTCCAAGTGTGGTTTAAAATTAATTTACCGGTACTTAATACGGAAATGATCATTTGTTTTAAGTAATTATTTAAGCAGTGAGTGGGGCCAAATATTTATGTATTTAATACTAGGAACATGTTTATTTTCATTTTAACACAACTTTATAACAACATTGCTACTGAGCTGGGCTGTATCAGTATTTTAACTGTAAACTGGTGGAATGTGACTCAAGAACACAAATTACCAAGCTCCATTTTTACATGCCTCACAAATTATAAATGTTGCCATGTGGTCTGTTTCCAGTCGCAAAGTACGAGGTGCCGTAGGACAAAATCTATCTTTCCCTCACTCATACAACACTATAAGCACACACATACACTACTACAAGCGTGCACACACACACAAAAAAAATACTACAAGCACACACACACTACTACAAACATGCACACACAGTACTGCAAGCATGCACACACACTACTACAAGGATGCACACACAAAATTACTACAAGCATGCACACACACTACTACAAGCGTGCACACACACAAAAAAAATACTACAAGCACACACACACACTACTACAAACATGCACACACAGTACTACAAGGATGCACACACACTACTACAAACATGCACACACACTACTACAAGCATGCACACACACTACTACAAGCGTGCACACACACAAAAAAAATACTACAAGCACACACACACACTACTACAAACATGCACACACAGTACTACAAGGATGCACACACACTACTACAAGGATGCACACACAAAAATACTACAAGCATGCACACACACTACTACAAGCGTGCACACACACACACATAAAAAAAAATACTACAAGCACACACACGCTACTACAAACATGCACACACAGTACTACCAGGATGCACACACACAAAAATACTACAAACATGCACACACACAAAAATACTACAAACATGCACACACACAAAAATACTACAAACATGCACACACACAAAAATACTACAAGCATGCACACACACAAAAATACTACAAGCATGCACACACGCTACTACAAACATGCACACACACAAAAATACCACAAGCATGCACACACGCTACTACAAACATGCACACAGACAAAAATACTACAAGCATGCACACACACTACTACAAACATGCACACACGCTACTACAAACATGCACACACACTACTACACGCATGCACACACACAAAAAAAATACTACAAGCACACACACGCTACTACAAACATGCACACACAGTACTAGCAGGATGCACACACACAAAAATACTACAAACATGCACACACACAAAAATACTACAAACATGCACACACACAAAAATACTACAAGCATACACACACAAAAATACTACAAACATGCACACACACAAAAATACTACAAACATGCACACACACAAAAATACTACAAGCATGCACACACACAAAAATACTACAAGCATGCACACATGCTACTACAAACATGCACACACACAAAAATACTGCAAGCATGCACACACACTACTAGAAACATGCACACACAGTACTGCAAGCATGCACACACACTACTACAAACATGCACACACACAACTACAAACATGCACACACAGTACTGCAAGCATGCACACACACTACTACAAACATGCACACACACTACTACAAACATCCACACACACTACTACAAACATGCACACACACTACTACAAACATGCACACACACTACAACAAACATGCACACACACTACTGCAAACATGCACACACACTACTAGAAACATGCACACACAGTACTGCAAGCATGCACACACACTACTACAAACATGCACACACACTACTACAAACATCCACACACACCAAAAATACTACAAGCATGCACACACACTACTACAAACATGCACACACACAAAAATACTACAAACATGCACACACACTACTACAAACATGCACACACACTACTACAAACATGCACACACACTACTACAAACATGCACACACACAAAAATACTACAAGCATGCACACACGCTACTACAAACATGCACACACACAAAAATACTACAAGCATGCACACACACTACTACAAACATGCACACACGCAACTACAAACATGCACACACGCTACTACAAACATGCACACACGCTCCTACAAACATCCACACACACTACTACAAACATCCACACACAGTACTGCAAGCATGCACACACACTACTACAAACATGCACACACGCTACTACAAACATGCACACACGCTACTACAAACATGCACACACGCTACTACAAACATGCACACACACTACTACAAACATCCACACACAGTACTGCAAGCATGCACACACACTACTAGAAACATGCACACACAGTACTACAAACATGCACACACACAAAAATACTACAAGCATGCACACACACAAAAATACTACAAGCATGCACACATGCTACTACAAACATGCACACACACAAAAATACTACAAGCATGCACACACGCTACTACAAACATGCACACAGACAAAAATACTACAAGCATGCACACACGCTACTACAAACATGCACACACGCTACTACAAACATGCACACACGCTACTACAAACATGCACACACACTACTACAAACATGCACACACACTACTACAAACATGCACACACACTACTACAAGCATGCACACACGCTACTACAAACATGCACACACGCTACAACAAACATGCACACACAGTACTACAAACATGCACACACGCTACTACAAACATGCACACACACTACTACAAACATGCACACACACAAAAATACTACAAGCATGCACACACGCTACTACAAACATGCACACAGACAAAAATACTACAAGCATGCACACACGCTACTACAAACATGCACACACGCTACTACACGCATGCACACACACAAAAAAAATACTACAAGCACACACACGCTACTACAAACATGCACACACACTACTACAAACATGCACACACACTACTACAAACATGCAGACACACTACTACAAACATCCACACACACTACTACAAACATCCACACACAGTACTGCAAGCATGCACACACACTACTACAAACATGCACACACACTACTGCAAACATGCACACACACACCTCCAAACATGCACACACACAACTACAAACAAGCACACACACACTACTACAAACATGCACACACGTACTACAAACATGCACACACACTACTACAAACATGCACACACACTACTACAAACATGCACACACACTACAACAAACATGCACACACACAATACTACAAGCATGCACACACACACTACTACAAACATGCACACACGCTACTACAAACATGCACACACAGTACTACAAGCACGCACACACACTACTACAAGCATGCACACACACAAAAAAAATACTACAAGCACACACACACTACTACAAACATGCACACACAGTACTACAAGCATGCACACACACTACTACAAACATGCACACACACTACTACAAACATGCACACACACTACTACAAGCATGCACACACACTACTACAAGCATGCACACACACACTACTACAAACATGCACACACACTACTACAAGCATGCACACACACTACTACAAACATGCACACACACTACTACAAACATGCACACACACACTACTACAAACATGCACACACACTACTACAAACATGCACACACACAACTACAAACATGCACACACAGTACTGCAAGCATGCACACACACTACTACAAACATGCACACACACTACTACACACATCCACACACACTACTACAAACATGCACACACGCTACTACAAACACGCACACACACTACTACAAGCATGCACACACACAGTACTGCAAGCATGCACACACACTACTGCAAGCATGCACACACACTACTACAAACATGCACACACAGTACTGCAAGCATGCACACACGCTACTACAAACATGCACACACGCTACTACAAACATGCACACACAGTACTACAAGCATGCACACACACACTACTACAAACATGCACACACGCTACTACAAACATGCACACACAGTACTACAAGCACGCACACACACTACTACAAGCATGCACACACACTACTACAAACATGCACACACACTACTACAAACATGCACACACACTACTACAAGCATGCACACACGCTACTACAAACATGCACACACAGTACTACAAGCATGCACACACACTACTACAAACATGCACACACAGTACTACAAGCATGCACACACACTACTACAAACATGCACACACACTACTACAAACATGCACACACGCTACTACAAGCATGCACACACACACTACTACAAACATGCACACACACACTACTACAAGCATGCACACACACACAACTACAAACATGCACACACACTACTACAAACATCCACACACAGTACTGCAAGCATGCACACACACTACTACAAACATGCACACACAGTACTAGAAACATGCACACACGCTACTACAAACATGCACACACGCTACTACAAACATCCACACACACTACTACAAACATGCACACACAGTACTGCAAGCATGCACACACACTACTACAAACATGCACACACCAACTACAAACATGCACACACGCTACTACAAACATGCACACACGCTACTACAAGCATGCACACACACACTACTACAAACATGCACACACACTACTGCAAGCATGCACACACACTACTGCAAGCATGCACACACACTACTACAAACATGCACACACAGTACTGCAAGCATGCACACACGCTACTACAAACATGCACACACGCTACTACAAACATGCACACACGCTACTACAAGCATGCACACACACACTACTACAAACATGCACACACACTACTACAAGCATGCACACACACACAACTACAAACATGCACACACAGTACTACAAGCATGCACACACACTACTACAAACATGCACACACACTACTACAAACATGCACACACACTACTACAAACATGCACACACACTACTACAAGCATGCACACACACACTACTACAAACATGCACACACACACTACTACAAGCATGCACACACACACTACTACAAACATGCACACACAGTACTACAAGCATGCACACACACTACTACAAACATGCACACACGCTACTACAAACATGCACACACACTACTACAAGCATGCACACACACACCACTACAAACATGCACACACACACTACTACAAGCATGCACACACACACTACTACAAACATGCACACACAGTACTACAAGCATGCACACACACTACTACAAACATGCACACACAGTACTGCAAGCATGCACACACACTACTACAAACATGCACACACGCTACTACAAACATGCACACACAGTACTACAAGCATGCACACACACTACTACAAACATGCACACACACTACTACAAACATGCACACACACTACTACAAACATGCACACACACTACTACAAGCATGCACACACACTACTACAAGCATGCACACACACACTACTACAAACATGCACACACGCTACTACAAACATGCACACACAGTACTACAAGCACGCACACACACTACTACAAACATGCACACACACTACTACAAGCATACACACACACTACTACAAGCATGCACACACACACAACTACAAACACGCACACACACACTACTACAAGCATGCACACACACACTACTACAAACATGCACACACAGTACTGCAAGCATGCACACACACTACTGCAAGCATGCACACACACTACTACAAACATACACACACAATACTACAAGCATGCACACACACTACTACAAACATGCACACACACTACTACAAACATGCACACACACACCACTACAAACATGCACACACGCTACTACAAACATGCACACACGCTACTACAAACATACACACACACTACTACAAGCATGCACACACACTACTACAAACATGCACACACACTATTACAAACATGCACACACACTACTACAAGCACGCACACACACTACTACAAACATCCACACACAGTACTGCAAGCATGCACACACACTACTAGAAACATGCACACACAGTACTAGAAACATGCACACACGCTACTACAAACATGCACACACGCTACTACAAACATCCACACACACTACTACAAACATCCACACACAGTACTGCAAGCATGCACACACACTACTAGAAACATGCACACACAGTACTGCAAGCATGCACACACACTACTACAAACATGCACACACACAACTACAAACATGCACACACAGTACTACAAGCATGCACACACACTACTACAAACATGCACACACACTACTACAAACATGCACACACACTACTACAAACATGCACACACACTACTGCAAACATGCACACACACTACTAGAAACATGCACACACAGTACTGCAAGCATGCACACACACTACTACAAACATGCACACACACTACTACAAACATGCACACACACTACTACAAACATGCACATACACTACTACAAACATGCACACAGTACTACAAACATGCACACACACTACTACAAACATGCACACACACTACTACAAACATGCACACACACTACTACAAACATCCACACACAGTACTGCAAGCATGCACACACACTACTACAAACATGCACACACAGTACTACAAGCATGCACACACACTACTACAAACATGCACACACACAAAAACACTACAAGCATGCACACACGCTACTACAAACATGCACACACACAAAAAAACTACAAGCATGCACACACACAAAAATACTACAAGCATGCACACACGCTACTACAAACATGCACACACACTACTGCAAGCATGCACACACGCTACTACAAACATGCACACACACTACTACAAACATGCACACACACTACTACAAACATGCACACACACTACTACAAACATGCCACACACACTA
>SSNR01000543.1:5877-47059 GCA_006937965.1 Callopanchax toddi
CTTGTAACCGTGTTGTTTTTACAACAAACTAGAACAAAATTGGTCTATTTAAAGTGTAACCGAAACTCCTCCTCTATCCTCTGATTGGGAGAGAAACGCAATATGGGAGGAGAAGAGTGTTGAGTCATGAGGGGTGGGTCACCATGCCAGGGTGATGAATAACTGTTTCTTAAGGGGTGGGTGGTTCCTGCAGGGAGATTCACGCCCCTGGAGGGGTGGGGCTCCGCACATCAAAAATTTTTTGACATTTAGTTTTTGGGGGTCAAGCAGTTCCCATGGGTCAGAACAAAAGGTTTCGCACCATCCATCAAATTTTGACATTTAGTTTTTGGGGGTCACCGATTCAAACAATAGAGGTCACGAACAATAGGATGTCGAACAATAGAGGTCAAGCGGACAGGAAGATCAAAGGGTTTCAAACAATAGAGGTCAAGGGGGCGTGGCTGGAGGTCAAAGGTCACCATCCATCAAATTTTGACATAAGGTAGTATATATTACTCTCTGATATTATTCTAAGGTCTCCTCGTGAAGACTTTATGATTTCTTTACTGTTTGATGTGTAGAATTAGACCTAACAGCTCCACATTGGTAGAGAACTGGTGGGGGGGGGGGGGTTTACCAGCAACATATTCAGTCAGATGAAAACATTTAGCTTCATTCCTGCTCTAGTGGTGAAATGTGGGTTTTGCGCATCTGAAAACTGACTAGCAAAAATGCGCCCCGCCAAAAAAAAAAGTCACCAGCCGCCACTGCCCTCCAGCCCTTCTTTTAGTGTGCCCTGGCAGCCATATTTAATCAGACCGACTCTAAAAGTTCATCAGTTATGGATGTTGATCTTTAGCCTATAGGCTTAATCTTTAAGTATAAAACCCGTAACGTTATTATTTCGTACTGTCCTTGAACGCTGCATCAAGCTGCTAAACATGCTAACATGTCGTCTTCCTCGAAACTCAGTCTCCTCTGGATTTAGTGACATTCATAATTTAAAACTTTTAAGAAAAACCTGAAGTTTAGATATATTATCAGAGACTTATTAAGAAAAATAACAGAAGCGTTTGATAATTAAGGACGTTAGCATTGGGCTAATTAGCAGCAGAGCGTAATGTGGGTCTATGTTAAAGCTGGTCCTTTTAAAAGAAGTTGTTTACATCAGAGTTACATTCATTTCTTTCTTTCTTTTTGTGTCTTTGTGGAGATAATTGCTCTTTTCTTTTCGGTTCCTGCTCTGTTCTTCTCTCTCCTGTCACGTTCTTCTCTATAATTACTTCTTTTTTTCATCTGCATCTCTCCCTCCAACCATATGTTTGTATTTTTGTTCTGTCGTTTTATTCTACCTCTCCCTGCAGTCGACCGTTCTGACCAATTAGCAGCGAACACAACATCAGTAGATTTAAAAGAATCGTGTATTTGGTATAAATAATTTGGTTTGTCAGCAGATCTGTGTGTTTTCATGTGTTTTTGTTGTGCAGAGGATGGTGAGGGGGGAGGTTGTTTCTTTCTCGTTCTCTCTGGGGAAACGGGGGGGGGGGGTTGAGAGTTGACTTCCTTTCCACTAATTACCCAGCAACCGTCCTCGCTAATTGTCAGGGCCTCACATGCATTTGATGTCTTTAAATATCTGGCAGCACGGAGTCCCGTCAACGCAGCAGAGAAACGGTATGTGGGGGGGCGAAGCGGGTCAACGCTTTGAAGTTGTGTTCGACCTGGAAAGCAGCAGCAGAGCAGGAGCTGCAGGAGGTGGATCAGGAGCATCAGCATGAAATGAATGAAAACGCAGAAACATGGCCGCTGTTTGCTGTTCAAACCGACACCTGGACGATGTCGTGAAACCCAGCAGGTCAGAACAGGAACAGAAACCCAAACTGGATGTGACAAATATCCTGATTCAGCAGGGCCGGATCTAGCCAGCCCCACTAAGGGGGCAGGTAGAATATCAGGGGGGCCAGTCTGGACATGCTAAGAATGTTTTGGTCATCACATCCCCCCAATCCCTTAAATGCATCAAAAACTATGACATCATCATATCAGTTCCTCTATCCATAGATTTATGTTCATATCTGATCCCTACCCTCTGCATTTACCCGGGCTTGGGACGGAACCAGTAGGACACTGGCTGATGCCCTGTTGAGGCTGACCTCATCTGGTTAGGTTTGGTTTGGTTTTTTGTTCTTTTTTGTGTTTTGTTTGTTCTTTTTGTTTTGTTTTTTGTTCTTTTTTGTTTTGTTTGTTCTTGTTTTGTTTTTTGTTCTTTTTTGTGTTTTGTTTTGTTGTTTTTTGTTTTTTTGTTTAGTTGTTCATTTTTGTTTTGTTTTTTGTGTTTTTTAGTTCTTTTTGTGTTTTCTTGTTTTGTTTTTTGTTCTTTTAGTTTTTTGTTCTTTTAGTTCTTTTGTGTTTTTTTGTTCTTTTTGTGTTTTTTGTTTAGTTTTTTAGTTATTTTTGTCTTTTTAGTAATTTTTTGTTTTTTAGTTTTCTTTCTTTCTGTCATTCATCAGTAGCTACTTTGAATGAGGACAAACAGAAGAGAGCGCTCACTCTGACCATTTTTCACTGAAATATTTTTGAAATTTGTTATTTCTGCATGCAATTGCGTTTGGGGGGGCAGCCATGGAATTTCGGGGGGCAATGCCCCCCCTTGCCCATGCCTACATCCGGCCTCGTGATTCAGCCTGATAGAATTCACCATCTGCTCAAAGTTCTAGAAAAAACACGATATTTACTCCTTTTTGTTTTGAGTCTGATCCGAACCCAGAGGCAGATTTACTATAAATTATCAGCATCTGGTCATAAATCATAAATACCACTGAGGGAGTGTCCAGTTCTGCAGGTCAGGCTTTAAAACTTCATCTGGAAACACGACCATCTGATTTCAATATCTATCAGGAAAAGAACCTGGAGTTGCAGCGTTCAGCGCACAGACACGAAGAAATAAGAATCATCAGCTTTTTAGGTCAAAAACCAACAAAAAGGTACAAATCAGCTTGGATTATTTTATACATTTTTTATTCATAAATTAGATTTTTAAAGACCTGGTCTCAATAAACCAGCGAGGTGTAAAACCTGAACCTATTTTTGTTGGTCTAACAGATTTAAATTGTTTTTAACTTCAGGTGAATCAAACAAAAACTTTTTATTTTTATAAAATTCTTGTTTAGTTAACTTAGAAAGAAAACATTTCTTTAAAATTCTCCTGGTGTCGTTCTAGTCTAACTGCAACTTCTCGACCTTAAAAGGTCACAACAACGTAACCATGAACAAGATCCACAAGTTGGTCAAAGAAATGCAGCTGTAGTCAGATAATAAAACTTATTTCCTTGAACTTTTCTGTTTTTGAACTGAGAAAATTGGACAATATTTGCAGTTTTTAACCTGTAATGAGATCGTTAATGTGAGCTATTTGGATTCTCCCTCCTGCAGGTTAAAGGAGGAATCAGGGGAGTTATTTGTGAACTAGCCTGCATTCCTACAAATTCATGTTTTACACTGCAAAAAACTGATTTCTAAGAAAGTAAAATCGCCTTGTTTTTAGACATTTTGACTTATTTTTGTCTAAAAAGAAAATATATCTTACAGCCCTACTTGAAACGGGCCAAATCTTCTTAAATATGGTCAAATTTTCTAGATTTGAGCAAACAAAAACAAAAAAAATCTGCCAATGGGGTAAGCAACATTTGCTTGGCTAGATTCCTTAAAACTACACTGAAAAAAAGTTAACATTGGTCTAACCTAAAAAACAGGGGTCTAACTTAAAAAAATTGAAGTAATTGATCACAAGTAATTTAATTAGGTTTATCCAAGTTAATGTTTTAAAGTTTACTTTAAACAAACTTAATTAAATAACTTTGAAAGAACTTAATTTAATTACATGTGACCGATTACTTCAATTTTTTAAAGTTAGACCTGTTTTCTTTTTTCAGTGTAGCGAATTGTTCTAAATGCAGAAAAATTTGCAATTTTTTTAAGGAATCTAGACAAGCAAATTTAGCTTACCCCATTGGCAGATTTTTTTTGCTCAAATCTAGAAAATGTGACCATATTTAAGAAGATTTGGTCTATTTCAAGTAGGGCTGTGGGAATAGTATATTTTCTTTTTAGACAAAAATAAGACAAAATATGTAAAAACAAGGCTGTTTTACTTTCTTAGAAATAAGTTTTTGCAGTGTAATTCATGAAAGTTTAACTCTTTAAAGACCTTTTAACGTAATAGAATGTGAGTTTTCTCACATAATTAAACATTAAACTTGGCCTTTCTTGAATTTTATCTTTAATTCCATTCTTTAATTATATATTTTCATGTTTAAAATTTGGAATAATTGTGATTTGTCCTTTTTTTAAGGAGGTTTTCTACGATTTGTGTCAAAGATCATCCAAAAAAAACAGTCGCACACAAAATAATCCCAAATTAATAACATATTGGAAGCTTTTGGTTGATTTGGGTTTATTTTGTGTGTGACTGTAGTGTTTGGTTGATCCTTTTGGCACAAATCTTATCCCATATTTTTCCCATAAACTACTTCTTGGAAAATAGCCAGAAGTGTTTTTTTTTAAATTATTTACAACTTTTTATTTATTTTTTTAATGTTCAACTTGATAACCCTCATTTAACATTATTTTTTTAATATTAAATTTAAGATTTTAAACCTGAATGTTTTTGACATTTTCCTTTTAAATAAATACAAGTAAAATGTCAAAGAATATAGTTTTTAAAAAATATTTAAAGGCACACTAGGCAGTTTTAACTTGTTTTTAGCTCCCCCTGGTGTCCGTTTTAAATCAATGTTGTAAAAACGAGCTGTTGACTCCTCGCTGAGCACCCTTGTTTCCAAACATCAGATAAAGGTTTCTTAGTTTTTTGGAGGCTCCGCCATGATGAACACGATACAACAGATCTCTTAGCTCATAAATATGGCGTCTTGTGTCTTCAGCTTGTCTGTTCTGAGGTGGAAACATGGATTGCTGTAAAGCGTTACCGCTTCTCGTGAGACACGTGACTTTTGTGCAACTTCAGGTCACCGGACCAGAGACTGAGAAGTTGCAAACGTGGTATTCTGGATCCAAGCAGCAGATGGGGCTGAGGGACTTAAAGGGTCATATTAGCACATACTAGCTCAAGGAAAAGATTTAAAAATATGAAAAAGTTACATAGTGTGCCTTTAAACCAATAACATTTTTATTATTTTCCAGCAAGTTTAAGCATTTCGGAAACCAGGATGATTTTTTCAGAAAAAAAGTTTATTTTTCAACAGTTTTCATGTAAATAAATGGCATTAATCTTGCCGTACACCCTCCCCTAAGCTGTGTCTATTACTCTTTTCTACAGCGACTGTCACAAATAACCCGTAAAAAGTCAGATAAAACGATGGTTTCCTTTTCAATATCATGAAGACAAATGCACTTATTGTATTCACGGTGCCACTAAAAGATAAATGCATGAAGGGGTAAATCAGAAATCAAAGTAAGATGAATATTTAATGTTGGAGGAGAGAAATGAGCGTTGAAGGAAAGCAGGAAGGATTTCGTGTCGCCTGCTGACAGATGGAGTTTGATTGTTTTTACCTTCAGGTCTTTTTTTGGGTGTTTGTGGCTTCAAAGCCGTTTCTAAATAAAATCCCGGAGTCGGGTCTCGTCTGTCGCTTTTCTTTTTTTAAACGTCATCGGCGCGTGTCGCTGAGCGATACTGACGGCTACATTAGCAGGAAAAGCGCTGTCTTCTAGAGGAGAGCAAACACAAAAAAGGTTCATCTGAAGGTTAGAAGAAGAGCTGTGAGGGAGCTGATGGGCTTTTGATTACAAACTGTAAGTGGAGCAAATAGATTAAATCATGAGTCACATTGCATAAACACACAAGGAGAGGTGGAGGCCGGGAGGCGGCGGCGGCGGCGTAAATCCACGTGTCTGTGATCTGGTCCTGAAACAATTATCACTCCTCATCCAACGGTTCCTAAATGAGTGTCTGCGCCGGCCGGCCGGCTCGGATTAAAGCGCTGTAGATTTGTGTATCTGGGCCACGTGGAACCATAACTCCACCAGAACCAACGTGACTAAAGGTTTTAACACGAATCAGGATGAATTAGCGCTCTGAGAAAACGCTTTCATGGCGAGCTGGAGACGCAACAACAATTATAAATCTGTCCCCAGAGGTGACGGGCTCAAAGAATCACGGCCCAAAAATAGCACGGATTGGGTCAAATGGGTTTTTAAGACTTCTAAAAAGGGGGCGGGGCTTAGAGCTGCTTCCAGAAATCCAGATAACTAATGCAACAGTGGAGACTTTAGCTCCAATAAATAACAATAAAAGCAGATTTGATCTTTTATTAAATCTAAAAATGACATTAAAAGTTGAGTCAGCTGTAAAGGAAAACATTCCAGATGATTAGAGGGGTCCCAGTTCGGTGTCGGATCAGGATCCTGATCCAGGATTTATCTTTGATCGGATCGTAATGGAGACACTTGATCTCTAGTGTTGACTCGCTCTCTGTGGGTTTACGTCATTCAGGTCACATGACATCAGCTCTAGGGGACAGAACCAGAAGGCGGGCTTAAGGAGACTAACAACCAATGAGAATGCTGATCTTTATGTTAACACTTTAACTGGCAGCTCATCCACTTTAGTCAGCTTAAAACAAAACCGGAGTTTTTCTTAATCTTACAACATATTATAACATTTTCTGCCCCAAAGGAGTAAAAAATGCAAAAATCAACCTTTAATTGTTTCTGTTGGTGTGAAATTTAAAGGTAAAATCCCAGAATTTGTTTCCTCTGATTAATTAAAGACCAAATCCTCCGACATGACTAGGAGGAAAGACGAGGTCATCGTCTCTTATCTTCCAGTAGTTTGTGTTTTAATCACGTCAGAACGCAAGTCAGTTTCAAACTGTTTATAAATGTTAACTCGTTTATCACCAGCTGTTTTTATGGATCTGGTTGTAGGTCGTGTTTAAAACCAAATGTCAGATCAGTAAGTTGTGTTCACAATCAAAAACTGTTTAAAACAGTTCATAAAGCTGCTGATATGAACTGTTTAATGTCCACACCAAGAAAATAGCATGTTTTTCCATTTGGGGCAAAAAGGGTTCAAATATAAACCAATGCAACAACTTAATATTAAATGATGTAAAATAATATTTTACTTTTTATTCAAACCTATTTTTTTTTAAAGATTTTTTGTCAATTTGTTTTGTGTTTTAGTTCTTTTTGCAAGAAGACGAACCTTGTGATCTGTGTAGATAAACTGTCTCCCTACACTGTGATCCTCTGCTGAAACTGTCCTGGTGGTCTGTTGGAGCACACTTTGGTCCCTAAATGTTTTTGAATCACGTTGGGCTTTTTGTGACGGTCTGACAGCAGACGTCTCACATTCTTCACTTCCTGTCTCTCAGAATCTAAATGATTCCAGATGTAACTGATTCACACGAGGACTCTGTTATTTTTGAGTCGTTTCAGAAACTCGTTTTACTGATAGTCACGTATCCTGTCAGAGGATAAACGACCTGGCTGTTTCCGTCCATCGCTGCTGGTTTCATCACAGGAGCAGGTCGTTGTTTGAGAATCTAGAAACGATGTCTCGTGTTCGCCGCCTCCGAACCGCTCAGATGTTTGTGGCACCAAAGAACATGAATTGATTAGTTTGTCAAAGAGGCTGAATAATTCTGATGAGGTATTGAGTGTTGTAAATCAAGACATAAGTCACCTTGGTTAAGGGCAGACGGGCGCTGCTGATGGACTGGATGATGTATATCTGATTAGTGAACCCTGAAACAAGGCAGTGAAAAATGACCACTTTACTAACTGGTTGTTTCAGCTCATCATTCACACCAGGGGTTATTGGCAAAGCTCACAGGAATCAAAACGCTGCCAGAGAACGGCTTTATTTACCCTCTTTTGTTGTTGTTGTTTTGGACCAATCAAACATCTCCATCTCAATGGTTAATGAGAGGAAGACTCTCAACATCAAGTCTGAACCATGGATCATGAGAGGAGAGCAGCTGGTCCAGATGCAGGAAGAGACCAGTTAGAGGAGGTTTAACAACCATCTTCAGAGTCTCACTGCTGCAGGATGAGGTCCCAACCTGCCTCTGTTCTACTGGGAGAGCTGCCTAAACCACTACCGCCCAACTCCCATCCTGTCCCACAGCGAGGTCACCATTCCTGTTTCCAACGACCCTCATCAGTTTAGAGGGGCCATGATAACAGCTCCTCACACATCTGGACACTTACATGATTCAGATTAAAATATTAGACAGTAAACACAAAATTCAGGTTCTAAATGACGCGTTCTAAACCAACCTGACCCTGTGTGAAAAGGTTACTGCCCCTAAAACTAATCACTGGTATAACTAGTCAAGTGTGATGGAGGGAACGTTTAATGACCCCTAGCAGAAAATAATGTTGCTGCAGCAAATTCAGAAAACACGACTTAACCAAAGTTAAAACAAAGTTTATTTTTCATTTTATTTGTTAATCAGTCAAGTTTTTGTTAAGTGTCGTTGTGTCAGGACGCTGATGCAACAACAATAAAGTCATCTTGTATCTTGTAATAGCAGCTTAAGGGTTGTCTCTCCTGTGTTGTACTGTCAGGTCGTACGGTGAGGTCATACGGTGAGGTCATACGGTGAGGTCGTACAGTGAGGTCATACGGTGAGGTCGTACGGTGAGGTCATACGGTGAGGTCGTACGGTGAGGTCGTACGGTGAGGTCGTACGGTGAGGTCGTACGGTGAGGTCATACGGTGAGGTCGTACGGTGAGGTCGTACTGTCAGGTCGTACCGTGAGGTACTGTGAGGTCGCACTATGAAGTTATAGTATAAGGTTGTACCATGAGGTCATACTGAGGTTGTACTGTGAGGTTGTACTGTGAGGTCGTACTGTGAGGTTGTACTGTGAGGTTGTACTGTGAGGTCATACTATGAGGTCATACTGTGAGGTTGTACTGTGAGGATGTACTGTGAGGATGTACTGTGAGGTCATACTGAGGTTGTACTGTGAGGTCGTACTGTGAGGTCACACTATGAAGTTATGGTATAAGGTTGTACTACGAGGTCATACTGATGTTGTACTATGAGGTTGTACTATGAGGTTGTACTGTGAGGTTGTACTGTGAGGTTGTGCTGTGAGGTCATACTGAGGTCGTACTGTGAGGTTGTACTGTGAGGATGTACTGTGAGGTTGTACTGTGAGGTTGTACTGTGAGGTTGTACTGTGAGGTTGTACTGTGAGGTCGTACTGTGAGGTCATACGGTGAGGTCGTACGGTGAGGTCGTACGGTGAGGTCGTACGGTGAGGTCGTACGGTGAGGTCGTACTGTGAGGTCGTACGGTGAGGTTGTACTGTGAGGTCATACTGTGAGGTTATACTGTGAGGTTGTACTGTGAGGATGTACTGTGAGGTTGTACTGTGAGGTTGTGCTGTGAGGTCATACTGAGGTCGTACTGTGAGGTTGTACTGTGAGGTTGTACTGTGAGGTTGTACTGTGAGGATGTACACTGAGGTTGTACTGTGAGGTTGTACTGTGAGGTTGTACTGTGAGGTTGTACTGTGAGGTTGTACTGTGAGGTCATACTATGAGGTCATACTGTGAGGTTGTACTGTGAGGATGTACTGTGAGGATGTACTGTGAGGTCATACTGAGGTTGTACTGTGAGGTCGTACTGTGAGGTCACACTATGAAGTTATGGTATAAGGTTGTACTACGAGGTCATACTGATGTTGTACTATGAGGTTGTACTATGAGGTTGTACTGTGAGGTTGTACTGTGAGGTTGTGCTGTGAGGTCATACTGAGGTCGTACTGTGAGGTTGTACTGTGAGGATGTACTGTGAGGTTGTACTGTGAGGTTGTACTGTGAGGTTGTACTGTGAGGATGTACTGTGAGGATGTACTGTGAGGATGTACTGTGAGGATGTACTGTGAGGTCGTACTGTGAGGTTGTACTGTGAGGTCGTACTGTGAGGTTGTACTGTGAGGATGTACTGTGAGGATGTACTGTGAGGATGTACTGTGAGGTCGTACTGTGAGGATGTACTGTGAGGTCGTACTATGAGGTTGTACTGTGAGGTCATACTGTGAGGATATACTGTGAGGTTGTACTGTGAGGTCGTACTGTGAGGTCATACTATGAAGTCATACTGAGGTTGTACAATGAGGATGTACTATGAGGTTGTATTCTGAGGTTGTGATATGAGGTTGTACAATGTTGTTCTATGAGATCATAGTATGAAGATGTATGATGAGGTTGCACAATGAGGTTGTAATGTGAGGATGTACGATGATGTCGCACTATGAGGTCACACGACGAGGTTGTGTAATTGTTTGATGACCTCCTGTATAAAGGTCACAACAGTTCAGTTCACTCTTTTCTTCCCTAGAGGGCGATAAGAGAACAGAATTAGCTACAGGTAGAACAGGTGAGTGTTCTAAACTAGTTTACTAATTAAGAGGATCAGTTCTCTACTTTGTTCTGCTCACAGTGAACAAACTCTTTGGGGAAAAATCAAACATCTTTAGTGCATTTAATTATTTATCTTTATATTAAGAAAGAAATCAACCAATTTATTTAAAATTTTTAATATTCAACAATGCTTGTTTTATTTTATGGCTGTGAGGTCACAGCTAGTTTAAAACTAAATAATCAAAAAAAGATCTTGGGTCTAAGGAGTGTAGACTCTTATTTTGAAAGAGTTAAGTCATTTTCTTACAAAAGAAGAAACTAGGGATTTTTAAAAATCCTGTTTTTAGTTTGTTTCTGAGCTACTGCTTGTGCTCTTAAGGTTTTTTGTTTGTTTAAATATATTTTGTTCTGAAAGCTGAAACCAGCCAATCATTAACCAAAACGACTGAGAAATCATTTAAAATTAAGACTTCAGGACTAACGGACCTGTTTAAAGAAAGAGGAAACATTAATCATCTCAATGTTTTTTTTATTAAGATCCAGTGATCAGAGCTGCTCTTGTTTCTCCACTGACTTCCTTTTGTTTCACACAAACTTCTGTTCGTTCTGCTCAAAGAAGCTCGATCTGCAGAGTTTCTTTTTGCAGAGGACACAAAGAAAAAAGCACCGTTTTGCTCTCCGTAACCTGCTTTTAAGCTTTCTGTAACGACACGCTGTCAGACGAGTTTCAGCTCTGAAGAAGCTGCTGTTGTATATGATTAGGCTTCATAATGTGAGTGGAGACGCCTGTTAGGCCTCAGCGAGCCGTTTACATGGGCGGTAATGTGTGTTTGTGTGAATCTCTCCTTCATGGGAGTAAATGTGCAGCTGTGTGTGATTATTTGTGTTTGTGTGTTAAAAAAATAAAAGGGTCTTTTTACAAAACGAAGGAAACAACTCCTCCTTCCTGCAGCCGGTGGAGAAAATGAAATGAGTCAGGATGTAAAATTTATTCATTATTTGATTTCCATCTCGGGAAGCCGGCAGCTGATTGGCTGGGTGCAGCCGGCTCTGGAAAAGCGCCTCTGGTGAACGGCTGTGAGTGCACAATGAGACGGCCGTATCACTTTAATGCAGATGTTCTCAGAAGTCTGGATCTGTGTTCGCTCGGAACTGAAACTCGTTTTTTTTTTTTCCCTCTTCTCTAAATCAGCCACTAGTGAAGCATGTCTCCTGACTGAATTGTGATGTTTTCTATGTATTTGTGCAGTTTTTGATAATAGACATGGGTTTAGTCAATTTGGAGCCAAAAGTGAAGGGGAGTCTCAGACAAAAAGTCCTCAGTCGTCAGTTATCAGACGAAAAGTCAAATCCTGGCCCTAACCAATTTTTCATTATGTGTTTGAAAGTTACTGTTAGAGAACAGGGCATGACAACATGCACAGTAACTCAGTCAGAAATAAACAAAAAGACACATGAGGGTCGTGGATTAATACGGCTGGACACACGTGAGGACAGAGGCCGGACACATGGGGTCAGGGACCGGAAACACGTGAGTCCCAGTTGGGGACCACTGCCATAGACTGACAACTGGAAAAAAAATTGACAATTTAAAAAAAAAAAAATTCTGACAACTGACAATTTTTTTCCTGAGGACTTTTTGTCTGATAACTGAGGACTTGTTGTCTGAGGACTGAGGACTTTTTGTCTGAGGACTTTTTGTCTGATGACTGAGGACTTTTTGTCTGACGACTGAGGACTTTTTGTCTGAAGACTGAGGACGTTTTGTCTGAGGACTTTTTGTCTGACAACTGAGGACTTTTTGTCTGACAACTGAGGACTTTTTGTCTGACAACTGAGGACTTTTTGTCTGACAACTGAAGACTTTTTGTCTGACAACTGAGGACTTTTTGTCTGACAACTGAGGACTTTTTGTCTGACAACTGAGGACTTTTTGTCTGACAACTGAGGACTTTTTTTCTGAGGACTGAGGACTTTTTGTCTGACGACTGAGGACTTTTTGTCTGATGATTTTTTGTCTGAGGACTTTTTGTCTGACGACTGAGGACTTTTTGTCTGATGACTGAGGACTTTTTGTCTAAGGACTTTTTTCTGAGGACTTTTTGTCTGAAGACTGAGGACTTTTCGTCTAAGGACTTTTTTCTGAGGACTTTTTGTCTAAGGACTTTTTTCTGAGGACTTTTTGTCTGACAACTGAGGACTTTTTGTCTGATGACTGAGGACTTTTTGTCTGACAACTGAGGACTTTTTGTCTGACGACTGAGGACTTTTTGTCTGAGGACTTTTTGTCTGACGACTGAGGACTGTTTGAGGACTTTTTGTCTGAGGACTGAGGACTTTTTCTCTGACAACTGAGGACTTTTTGTCTGATGATTTTTTGTCTGAGGACTTTTTGTCTGACGACTGAGGACTTTTTGTCTGATGACTGAGGACTTTTTGTCTGATGATTTTTTGTCTGACGACTTTTTGTCTGACGACTGAGGACTTTTTGTCTAAGGACTTTTTTCTGAGGACTTTTTGTCTAAGGACTTTTTTCTGAGGACTTTTTGTTTGACAACTGAGGACTTTTTGTCTGATGACTGAGGACTTTTTGTCTGACAACTGAGGACTTTTTGTCTGACGACTGAGGACTTTTTGTCTGAGGACTTTTTGTCTGACGACTGAGGACTTTTTGTCTGAGGACTGAGGACTTTTTCTCTGACGACTGAGGACTTTTTGTCTGATGATTTTTTGTCTGAGGACTTTTTGTCTGAGGACTTTTTGTCTGACGACTGAGGACTTTTTGTCTGATGACTGAGGACTTTTTGTCTGATTTTTTGTCTGAGGACTTTTTGTCTGACGACTGAGGACTTTTTGTCTGATGATTTTTTGTCTGAGGACTTTTTGTCTGAGGACTTTAGACCTTAGAGATCTAAAGAGGAGCAGAAAAAGAAAAGGAGGTGGATTAGTAGTGGATGGTGTAATCCATCTCTGCAGACCCTTCCTAGAACAGCCTGATGATTCAAAGAATTTAGATTTTTGATCTAGTGGCTGTGAACTCCTCCTCTTGTTTACATCTGTGTCACACTAGTGCAGCAGACAATGTTCTAATGAGGAGAGAATAGAGCATTTTAAACATGTAATTAACTCATTTAATGGATATTTTACAGCACGAACAGGGGACTAAAGTTTATTAGATATTTAACGAGGCCCGGGGCGGCTGCCTTCCTTTGCCTGATGATAAACCCTCCTCTGATTTATTTATTTTATCAAAGATCAGATTTCACTCCAGCGATTCAGAGTCTGTAACACCGACTTTAACAGAATTATGCGCTAATATCGACCGTATGACTGATGGTCGTATTTACCTGTTGAATGGATGGCTGCTTTGACTAACGACCGCCTGATTTTTTAATTTCCAAACTCCTGAGTTTGCAGGAACGTTGCTGTAAATGAAAAGATAAAGAATAGGTTGATATGTGAAAACAAATCGTCTGTGGGAGAATTCCAATGTGCTTAATAATGTGTTTTTAGTTTAGTTTAGCAAAAACAAGTTATCTTTATCAGATTATTAGAAGAACTTGGACGGTGTCCCTTTTTTTTAAAGGTGTCACGAGAAAGTCCTCAGACTTCAGAAGGACGCTGAAGTTAGCGTCTGATTCTCACTTCCAATTAGCATTTGGCTAAAGGGACATTCCACTGAATTTGGTCCAACTTTGATCCATTCTGGTTCAAAACTACAAAGCCTGAACTGATTTTATGTTGTTTTCAATGTTTGGCTGTTTTTTTTTTTTTTTTAATTTACTGACTTTTATGCCTTTATTTTTATTATTTTATGTGTTTCCAGTCATGTTTTTGTTGTTTTTAATATTAAATCTTTGATTTTTTGTTGGTTAAAATAAAATTCTTTAAAAACAAAGTGAATTGGTTCCAACCTGGATCAGATTACTCTCCATTAAAAGTAGAATCTGTCAACCAGGACTGTGATTGATGAACTTTAAAGGTAGTTTTTAATCTGCATCATAATCTCATTAGAACTGAACCAGTTCAGAAGCTTCCAAAATGAGTGGTGATGCATAATAACTCAATCCCCCTCCTTAAAACATGACAAAAAAAAAAACAAATGCCTTCTTGTTTTGATCAGAAATAAACTTTTATGGGTTTGACTTTTCTGCGATGGACTGGCGACTCGTCCAGGGTGTCCCCCGCCTCTCGCCCCTTGACCGCTGGAGATAGGCACCAGCTCCCCCGCGACCCTCTGTGGAGGAATAAGCGGCTACAGAAGATGGATGGATGGATGGGTTTGACATTTTCAAAATAAAAGTCTGTAGATATTTGTGGCAATAGACGAGTGTCAGGAGGCCGAAAGTATCAAACTTAAACAGATAAAGAACTTGAAACAAACAAACTTTGATGTTAAATTCCCATCACTCCTTAAAGGAATTCCATCTCCACCTTTCCAAAGTCTTGAACTGAATTCACGCGTTGAGGAACGACGAGTTTCAGACATTTTGGTCAGATTTAGTTCTTAACTCACTTTGTATTTATAAGATTGAGTGGCTTTTAGCCATTTTTGTTGTCCCTTAGCTCAACTGGCTGTGGCGGCCATCTTGAACTGTGTTGACTCCATTAGCTAACGAGTTGTAGATTTATGATTACCGATACGTTTATGTCCTTTTTGCATCTTTGGTTTTTTGGAACCTTTTTGAAGAACTCACATGAACCCAGATCATGATGAAGGAACTGGTTCTGAAGGGACTCTAGTGGAGCTCATTAGTCTAATCAGAAGCTCATTGATTCCTTAAAGTGTGTGGGAGTACCAATATGGAGCCTTCAAGTCACTTCGTAACCATGACGACTGACGTCCACGAGCTCTTGGATCAATCACTGTGAGGACGTACTTTGTCCTCTCTTATTTAGGAGATTCTGATTTTTTCTCTTAGCTTTTAAATCAAACTCATGCGTCTGTTGTTGGTGAACTGCTGGTTGGAAAACTCTGAGGCGTATTATTTTGACTCTTTGTCCTTTAGGGATTTGTTAATATCAGGAGGCGGACGGTGATAATGGATGGACTGAAACAGTTCCTTCTATCCTCGCTGCCTGTCAGCGATAGTCCCGGTTTAGCGCTGATGTGGTGTGTCAGGCTCCTGAATGAACTGCACTGTGTTTGCAGCCATGTGGCGGCTTCCTGTCACATGCTATCAGACACATCGAGGTCTGGATGAACATCCACTTTGTCCCCGCGCTGAAAAAAGCCAGATTTCTTCCCCTGTCGCTGCGACTCCGAGATCCTCTGAGCTCTGCAGCAAGAGATTGACCACATTTCTTCCTTCTTTTCAAATAATCCATCGAGGGCTGAGGAGCTTCTTTTGTTCTCCACTCCTCGGAAGAGACGGAGGACTAAAACGCTCAGAAGGATTCTGTCCTTTAAGGGGGTGGGCAGGGCCGGATCTATAGCCAGCCCCACTAAGGGGGGCAGGTAGAACATCAGGGGGGCCAGTCTGGACATGCTAAGAATGTTTTGGTCATCGCACCCCCCCAATCCCTTAAATGCATCAAAAACTATGACATCATCATATCAGTTCCTCTATCCATAGATTTATGTTCATATCTGATCCCTACCCTCTGCATTTACCCGGGCTTGGGACGGAACCAGTAGGACACTGGCTGATGTCCTGTTGAGGCTGACCTCATCTGGTTAGGTTTGTTTTTGGTTTTTTGTTCTGTTATGACCTGTCCAGGGTGTCCCCCGCCTCTCGCCCCTTGACCGCTGGAGATAGGCACCAGCTGCCCCGCGACCCTCCGTGGAGGATTAAGCGGCTACAGAAAATGGATGGATGGATGTTCTGTTATGTGTTTTTTGTTCTTTTTTGTGTGTTTTTTGTTGTTTTTTAAATTCTTTTTTTGTGTTTTTTTAATTCTTTTTTTGTGTTTTTTTGTTCTTTTTGTTTTGTTTTTTCAGTCTTTTGTTTTTTTTGTTCTTTTTTGTGTTTTTTGTTCATTTTTGTGTGGTTTTTGTTGTTTTTTTGTTCTTTTTGTATTTTTTGTTTTGTTTTTGTGTTCTTTTTTGTGTTTGTTGTTTTTCTTTCTTTCTGTGTCATTCATCAGTAGCTACTTTGAATGAGGACAAATGGAAGAGAGCGCTCACTCTGACCATTTTTCACTGACATTTTTTTTATTTGTCATTTCTGCATGCATTTGTGTTTGGGGGGGCAGTCATGGAATTTGGGGGGGCAATGCCCCCCCCCCCCCCCCCTGTCCATGCCTACATCCAGCCTTGGGGGTGTGTGTCTTTTTGATAGCAACACTTGGTAAATCCCTTTTAATGCAATCAGAGGCAAAAGAATCATAAATGTAAATAAACTGATCTCTTCAGGACTAAAACGCTCTAATATCCACGGAGTGATGAAAGTAAATTCAGTTTTTAGGATCTGACGAGTAACAAAAAACAAGACTTTCCTCAGAAATGTTTTTTAAATGTTCTTGTTGAAATGCACCAACGTGTTTGAGCGTCAGTCTTCTAAATTTCACATCAGTTTATGTTGTTTCATATAACTTTTACACAGATGTCAGTTCCACTTCAGGCTTTTCTTCATGCAGAAATACAGGAGACCTGGGCCAGACCTGAACCCGGAGTGAACTGGAAGTACAGCGTTTAGCTGCTGCTGGTGATATTTACGCTTGTGAATAATTCAGTTCAGCTCAGTTTATTTATAAAGTTCACAACCGCCGAAAAAAGCAACCAATCAGATCACTTCAGGGCTGTTTTCAGGAGAACTGATTACAGTAAAAAGTAACTCAGTTGTAAGAAAAATGGACACAGAAGGAATGGAGTAGTTTCTAAAACGGGAAGAACAAACGGCAAGAACAGGAAACCCTAAAAGATAGGAATCTTAAAAATGAAATAAAAGGATCAAATTAGCAGCAGCACACATCCAAATAACTGATGGTGTTGTATAAGCCTCGCCTCCTCTTCTCCAAAGGGCAAACTCTCCTCCAGATGGCTTGATGCATCAGCTCTCTCCACTACAGGAGACGCGCTCCAAACTCAGAGCTCTGATTGCACCTCCCCAGCAGTCACCCCCCCCCATGGCCTCTCGCCTGCAGCCATAACACCAGCGCCTGCAAGCTGCCGCTCCTGACCTGCACAGGTGCTCAGGCTCTAATCACTTTCCTCACACACAAAAAAAACCTGCTAATTTTGACCTGAAGCTCTTGCTTTAGATTTTACGACAATAAATTAAAAGACTGGGGGAGGGAAATGCAGTGCCAGGCTCTAATTAAGGGAGTTTTGTGGATCCCAGGGAGAGTCGATTACAGAGAATAAAAGTTCTTAACAAGCGTAGCATAAGGAAGTCACACGCACGCTCTTCACGTCGCACATCAGGAAGGGAATGTCGCCCAGAGCTTTACGAACGGATTGGTAGGAGTTCAGTAACGGTTCAGGAAAACAACGAGGTCTAACTCCACATTTAAACATGAATAAGGTTTATCTGTGAATTTAAAATCCTGCTTGTGTCCTCCACCAGATGACAGAAAACCAGTAGCCAAAGGATACTTGGACTCTTTGGTTTGGGCCTGGGAGGAAAATGGAATTTCATCTTCAGCATCTTCGTTGTTTCCAATAAACTTTTAACATTCGTCTGACTACAGAGCCATAAACACGGCTGTAACATATCCTTGTCCTCCGCTGTTTCCCTACAATCCATCATGTTTTCTCATCATTTAGAGTGTGCTATCATTCCACCTGAAATACAGAATTCCTTTTGACCTTATTTTTAAATTTACTTGTCGAAAAGGTGCAGCCACTCAGGATGAAGTCACTTATTAACAACACTGACTGTCTGAGTCACCTACAAACGAGCTTCATTTAATAATGATTTGTGTCTGAATTAAACTAAAAACATGTCTAGAAAGATTCTTCTTAACCTAGAATAGAATACTCTTTATTACCATTGCATTGAGAAACGATACAATCCAGGGCCGGATCTAGCCAGCCCCACTAAGGGGGGCAGGTAGAATATCAGGGGGCCAGTCTGGACATGCTAAGAATGTTTTGGTCATCACACCCCCCCAATCCCTTAAATGCATCAAAAACTACACCATCATCATATCAGTTCCTCCATCCATAGATTTATGTTCATATTTGATCCCTACCCTCTGCATTTACCCGGGTTTGGGACGGAACAAGTAGGACACTGGCTGATGCCCTGTTGAGGCTGACCTCATCTGGTTAGGTTTGTTTTGGTTTTTTTTTGTTTGTTTTTTGTTTTGTTCTTTTTAGTGTTTGTGTTTTTTCTTTTTTGTGTATTTTTGTTCTTTTTTGTTTTTTTATTTTGTTCTTTTTATCTTTTTAGTTTGTTATTTTTGTTTGTTCTTTTTTTGTTTTTATTTTTTTGTTTTTTGTTCTTTTTGTGTGTTTTTTTCTTTTTTGTTTTGTTTTTTGTTCTTTTTGTGTTTTTTGTTCTTTTTTGGTGTTTTTTTTGTTCTTTTTTGTTTTTTTGTTCTTTTTGTCTTTCGTTTGTTTTTTGTTGTTTTTTATCTTTTTAGTTTTTTTGTTCTTTTTTGTCTTTTTTGTTTTGTTTTTTGTTCTTTTTAGTTTTTTTCTTTTTGTGTTTTTTTTTTCTTTTTTTTGGTTTAGTTTTTTTTTCTTTTTGTGTTTTTTTTGTTTTGTCTTTTGTTATTTTTTGTGTATTTTGTTCTTGTTTTTTTGTTCTGTTTGTCTTTTTTTGTTGTTGTTCTTTTTAGTCTTTTTTGTTTTGTTCTTTTTGTTTTTGTGTTTTTTTCTTTTTTTTGTTTTGTTTTTTTTTGTTCTTTTTTGGGTGTTTTTTCATCTTTTTTATGTTTTTTTTTTCTTTTTGTGTTTTTTTGTTTTTTCTTTATTGTTTTTTGTTATTTTTTGTGTTTTTTTGTACTTTTTTGTTTGTTTTTTTGTCCTTTTTGTTGATGTTCTTTTTGTCTTTTTAGTTTGTTTTGTGTTCTTTTTTGTCTTTTTAGTTTTGTTCTTTTTGTTTTGTTTTTTGTTTTTTTTAGTTTTTTTCTTTTTGTGTTTTTTTGTTTTTTCTTTCTTGTTTTGTTTTTTGTTCTTTTTGTTGTTTTTATTCTTGTTTTTTTGTTATTTTTGTCTTTTTTGTTGTTGTTCTTTTTTGTCTTTTTGTTTTGTTCTTTTTGTTTTTGTGTTTTTTTTCTTTTTTGTTTTGTTTTTTGTTCTTTTTGTGTTTTTTTGTTTTTTGTTATTCTTGGTGTTTTTTTGTTCTTTTTTGGTTTTTTTTGTTCTTTTTGTCTTTTTAGTTTGTTTTTTGTTCTTTTTTGTTTTCTTCTTTTTGTGTTTTTTTTCTTTTTTGTTTTTTTCTTTTTGTGTTTTTTTTTTTGTTTTTGGTTCTTTTTGTGTTTTCTGTCTTTTTTTTGTTCTTTGTGTGTTTTTTGTCTTTGTTGTGTTTTTGTTCTTTTTTGTTTTGTTTTTTGTTCTTTTTGTGTTTTTTGTTATTTTATGTTTTTCTTTCTTTCTGTGTCATTCATCAGTAGCTACTTTGAATGAGGACAAACAGAAGAGAGCGCTCACTCTGACCATTTTTCACTGAAATATTTTTGAAATTTGTTATTTCTGCATGCAATCGCATTTGGGGGGGCAGTCATGGAATTTGGGGGGGGGGCAATGCCCCCCCTTGCCCATGCCTAATCCGGCCTCGATACAACCCGATAAAAACACACATTTAAAACACAAAAGTGTTGATGTGGGGTAATATGTGGCATTAGATGCCAAGAATTTAGTTCTTGGAGAGCTGAGGGGTAAAAGCAGATACTTTATACACCTCTCCAGTCTTGATGCTCAGCACAGGAGCACCACAAGGCTGTGTACTTAGCCCCTTTTTATACTATGGCAAAAAGTCATCAAATTTGCAGATGACACAACATAAATATTAAAAAATGTAAGGCAATCCTCCTGAACTTCAAACAAAAACAGTCACACCTGTCAGTCGAGACATTTTCAAAGTGCTCTTTTTGCAACTGAAGCAGGAAATTAATATTATAAAATATTATTAGACTTGGTACCATTTGTTTTTACTAAATAAACATTTTCTTTCTAGGATTTGATTGCTAATAACAGAAGACAGATGTTTAGCACTTATTTGGAAGGTTCATTGTTTATGTCTGACCCAGGTAATGGTTAAAACATCCTCAGTATTTTTAGTTGTGTGAACCTGGTTCCATAACTTCATTGTCTGCATGTTGTTTTTCCATAAACACTTTTCTTTAATTACATTTCCTAAGATGTTGTTCGTCTTTTTATCAGATTTTATTGTATTTCTTGGTTAACATTCCTCTTGATTTTTAGATGATTTAATGTGACTGAACATCAACAAATGGCATCTTTATTAATGAGTTCAAAGCATGTTGGAATACAGCGTTTAATCATGCAGTCGGCTTTCTGAATGAACAAAACACTTCATTTCAAACACAATCAGAGGGAGGGGGTGGGGGGGAATCAGATGATTCATTACTTATCCTGATATAAGACTACAAACTCTTCTCGTCATTCACCGAGCGTCCAATCAGCAGCTCATACAGAAGATGAGTATTTATTGAAATTAAACATGGATATTAAGTTTATTAAAAACAAGTAAAAACAGAGCTTGTTTCCAGCGAACAGGTAATCCGATTCGGTGTTAAAACAAGCTCCAGTTGTATCTTCTGGTTGTCATCTTATTGTGTTCAGACTGCACCAGCAGGTGGATTAATGTGCAGGAAAGCATGGCGAAAGCTTATGAATCATCCATTACAGCACATGAAAGCGTTATGTAATGGTGTCTTCATGCTTAAAGCCCAACACTGGAGATGTTTTACAGTAAAAGATATCATGTAGGATTTCATCTGAGCGCCGTGTTGTCATCAGAGAGGGGGATTATGACGCAGGGCCATGAGTCAGCGCTCTACATGAAAGAGACGGGAATTTAGTTTGCAGGTTTTTCTAGATGAATAAAAATGTGGGGGTTTTTTGTTAGATACAGTATGTGTAAATGGTGAACTGCTAATGTGAGTGTTTTACTAGAAGCGTTTAAGTGAGTACAACTTCAACGCGTTGTGATGAGAAACTGATGGAGGCGCTGTGATTATTAGTTCCAGCATTATGTGCTGAAGATGAATGGGATCTGGTTTCCTGTTTCTCTGTATTATTCTTAAACTTC
Organism: Callopanchax toddi; assembly: GCA_006937965.1. NCBI lineage: Eukaryota > Metazoa > Chordata > Actinopteri > Cyprinodontiformes > Nothobranchiidae > Callopanchax > Callopanchax toddi. Next base: position 27,427 of record SSNR01000543.1, read on the forward strand.
CGCCGTTTTTTGGCTCGCTTCTTCTCCCACAATTTTCAGCCGATTTCAGCAAATTATACATCAAAACATTATGCTCTTTCAGGACATTCCGACTATGACTTTTTGTACAAATATTCATAGTACTTTTTGAAATATTCAAGTATTTGTACACATTTTTTCCCATTGACTTCAATGCATTTCTGCATATTCTTACACCTTTTCTGCAAACAGTACTACTTCTGCAATTCTTATGCTATTTATGCAATTTTGGTTTTAAACAAATTTGCTACTTATGCTCTTTATGCAAATGATTTTATGCAATTATACAATTTATGCTTTTTGAAATATTATGCAATTTCCAACCCTTGCAGTCTCATTGAAAACAATGCAAATCCTTCAAATTTCTTCCACAATTGTGGGCTTCATTAAACTTAAGCAATTAAACATTTTCTGCGAATATTTAGAGTTAAGCTAAATTTCAGCTATATTCAGCTGGTTCTGTGCAATTTCAGCTGTCTCATTCAGCATAAATGCATTCAAACTTTGCATTTTTGCAAGAAATGCAGCTTTTCTAGTTCTTTTTTTAATTATTAAATCACACTTTCAGAGTGGTGAGCTGAATCCAGCAGCTTAAAAAATCAGTTTAAAGAATAAATGATACTGATATCTAAACTTTTTTTGAGCTTTTTTCCATCAAAATGATATTTTTTAAGTTTCTTACTTTCCTGAATAAATGATTTTAGATTGTAGAAGATGACAATCTAAGAAAAAAGAAAACTGTGCACCGATTCAGGTTTTCGGGGCTGATGCAGATTACTGATTTTTGTACAGTTCTGGCATCTTTTACTTTCAAACTGGTCAATCACCAATAAAGTCAAGCTAGCTGCATGCATTAACTGTTCTGTATTTTCTGAATAAATATTTTAGCTTGTAAAAGATGAATATCTAAAATAAAATTTAAAATTGCCACAATTCTGGTTTTGAGAGCCGATAACTCTACAATTCGTCGATTATGATTAATTTCAAAGAAAAAAAAGTAATTTTTTACATTATGTTTAAATTTAAGATTGTTACGTCCCCAACAGAGGTCTAGAAAAGAAGAGAACTAACACAAAGTCCAAACAAACAAAGTACTTTGTGTATTTAAATATATTTTATATCTCGGGCAAAAGGAGGCGCTGCATAAAAATAATGAAAACAACTAAATATCACCCAAAACGGGGAAAAACTCTAAGCAAACAAAACAAAGACCTAACTAAAAACACTCTTAAAAGGTTATAAGAAATAAAAGGGCTTACTGTAAGCTAAAGATTATATTTAAACCTAACTAGAAACTAAAAGAAAAGCTAAAGGCTTCAAGAACTACAAAACAAAGAATGCTATAACTAAGAACGGCTGTTAAGCTACAAACAAAACAAAGGCAGCAAACTACGAATCAGTAATACTGATAAGCTGCCAAAAACTACGAGGAGAGAGAAGAGACAATCACGCTCCTACTACTAATAGTGGGAATCACAACCAGTGGGGGAAACCAACAGAACCAGTCTGCTTTCCCTCTCCCTTTGAACGCTGTCCTGATTATTAGGAACAGCTGAGCTGCAGCGGCACCGGAGTCGGCAGTCAGCACCAGCGGAGCTGTCCATGGTGCTGAACTCTGAGCAGGTCACAGGAGACGTGACAAAGATTACCTCGATGGTTTAACTGGGAGTGGGCGACATGGCCCAAAAAGTCTGACGATGATAAATCTGACAATATAACAAAATACAAAAAAAATTAATACATTTTTATTTATTTGACAGCATAAATGGATTCATTAGAAATATTTTATAAAAAATAGAAAAAATGTACACAAGTAACTTTTAGTGCAATAACTTTGGTGAAGTATTTTGTATTTTGTATTAGTTTGGGGCGGCATTAGCTCAGTTGGGAGAGTGGCCGGTCTGGTAACCGGAGGGTCACCGGTTCGATCCCCAGCTCCGGCTGGGTTAGATTGTCGTTGTGTCCTTGGGCAAGACACTTCACCACCTTACTGTGTGAATGTGAGTGTGACTGTGTGTGAATGTTGGTGGTGGTCAGAAGGGCCGATGGCGCAGAATGGCAGCCTCTCTTCTGTCAGTCTGCCCCAGGGCAGCTGTGGCTACAGACGTCTGTCGTAGTTTACCACCACCGGTGAGAATGACTGTGTGAATGAATGATGCAACTCTGTAAAGCGTCTTTGAGTGACCTAGAAAAGCGCTATATAAAACTGATGCATTATTATTATTATTAAAATTAACGTTTTCTGGCATCTGGACTACAACTGGCGAGCGATCCAGTGATGTCATGCTGAACTAGCTTGATTTGTTTGTTTTAGTTTCGTAGCATTAGCCGCTGTTAGCTTTCCTATTGGGCTTTCAAACAATCCTAGACTCCGGTTCTGAGGCTTGAGATGGTGAAATCAGTTAGAGGTGCCTCCCCTTTAGATATACAGGCTTCTTGCACTCAATAATTTTATTAACTCCGCTCTACAGAACCAACATAGGAGCATAATTCACAGCATGGTGACGCAGTTACGTCATGAAGTTTGTGTTTTTTACCTGGGCAAGAAAAACTTACTGGTATTACTGGGACAATGATATGGAGCACCCACCCCTAACTAGAAAAATATACATTTTTTAGGTTCAGACTGACCATTCACCAATAAGTCAATTATTAGCTGATTCTAAACACCAGCTGATTTTTTTATGCATCTCTAATAAAAACAGAACCAACTAAATTAGAGGTAGAAAAGAAGCTTGGATACAAGATTAAAGTGGGTTTAATGGGACCATACATCCATCCATCCATCCATTTTCTGTAGCCGCTTAGTCCTCCACAGAGGGTCGCGGGGCAGCTGGTGCCTATCTCCAGCGGTCAAGGGGCGAGAGGCGGGGGACACCCTGGACGGATCGCCAGTCCATCACAGGGCCACACAAAGACGAACGAGACAAACAACCACACACCCACTCACACCTAAGGACAATTTACCAGCCCAATTAGCCTGACAGTCATGTCTTTGGGCTGTGGGAGGAAACCGGAGTGCCCGGAGGAAACCCACGCACGCACGGGGAGAACATGCAAACTCCACGCAGAGAGGCCGCAGAGCCGGGACGCGAACCCACGACCTCCTTGCTGCGAGGCAACAGTGCTAACCAACTGCGCCACCATGCAGCCATGGGACCATACAGTTAAGATAAATATGTATATCTCACTAGTCATGTTGGATTTTATGGTTATTTTATATGTTCTCTCAAAATATCCTGAAACCTTCAGCAGAATTAACACTTTCTGTGAAGTGCATCTTCACTTTTTCTTTTAAACTGGAAACTAAATGAAAATAAATGTTCTGGTCATGGTAAGAAAGTAATTAGAGCACAGAGCTATGAAGGACATCTAAAAATGTGATTTATTTTAAAGAAAACAGCTCATCTTCCTATAAAAAGATGGACATTTTTGTGGCTGAGAGAAGTAATTCTATAGTGTTTGAGCGCACACACTCCCACACGAGGTTTATATACTGCAGTTAAAGTCACTCCTCTGCCATAATCCTATGCAAGAAGACTTTAATGTATACAGCAGTGCTGCTGCAGATAACGGCATCAAAGGGCTCGCTTCACGGAAAGTGCTTCATGTGAGAGGACTCAGCAATCCGAATTGTAATGCAGAGGCTTCGTCTGGCCTGAAACCGCTTTTGTTCTCTCAGAAACACTGTAATGGAAGAAGGTAAAGACCCTCAATGGCGCTGGCGCTCCGGTCGCTAGATGAGGGAAAATAAACTTGTTAAGAGTTCTCTGGCTGCTGACTTTCATTTGTCCTCCAGCTGGAGCTGATTCTCAAATGAATCTGTCAGCGCTTCATGCCTGATGCTTCAGGGAATAGGTGCGTGAAAATCCCTGCCTGTTTCTGTGCTTCGTGAAGGATCTCTCAGTCAGGAAACACAAACGGGAATCGTGTGTTTCTCAACCTGTTTGTTTATTCTTTATTTAAAGTGACTTGTTGCTCCTTCAGAAAGTCCAGATCAGAGACGAAACAAATACAAAATCTGACAAATTAGACAACTTGTTCCATCATGATGAAAAATACAACATTTAAAAAGTTTAAGATGTAGTTAGCTAGTTAGCTGCTAACTGTAATACTAGCTTTGTACCGTAGTTAGCTTCAAGCTAACTGTAAATAAAACAATCATTATTTTTGGCTAGCTACATTATATAATAGGCTAAACAGTGGTGTGAAAAAGTGTTGCCCCCTTCCTGATTTCCCATTTTTTTTGTGTCACAAAAACAAATGTTTCATATTAAATAAAAATATTAAGCAAAGACAACACACGATACAAAAATACTACTATCGCTTCTTTTCAGAAAAAAGAAATGACATGCAGTTTACAATGTCCATCCAAGAAATATGCCAAAATGTTTTTAAAAAATCATTTTTAAAGCTTTTATAATTGATGAAAAAATGGATTTAAATTGCATTTAAATTATTTAGGGTCTGTCCAAAACTGGACAGACCCTAAATACAGTACTTTATAAATCTATTTGTTTATTTTATGTACAATTTCAGAAGGGTGTTGTTTTAAAATAATAATAAAAGATTTCCAACATGTGGAAACACTATGAGAGAATCGTTTTTTGCAGTGTTCAAACTGACCCACGGTCTGCCTCGTTTTCAATGAGGGGTCCGAGTCAGGTTTCTCGTACCGAGCTGAACTGACACCTCCGTCCGCTCGGACCTCGGTGTCAGACCGGGACTGGAGCCGTAACACCCGCTCCCTGCTGAACTGAACCGAAACGGACCGTACGGCGAGAAAGGAGCAGGAATAAACCTTAAAGGCTAGAGAACGTCCAGTTTCACCGCCGATTACTTTGGGTTTTCACGGTGGAAGGAGCGGAGAGCTGAGTTCCGCTACCGGGGAGAGACCGGTGAAGAGAGATGAGATCTGAGGAGCGGGCTGGAGGGAGGACACGGGTTGTGTCAAGGAGCTGTGGGAAATCTGATGTTGACAAGCGCTCCGCCTTGCTTCAAACACAAGTTGCGTTAATTTTTTTTAACGCGTTATGTCTTCCAAATTAATCGTCACAATTAACACATTAAATTTGACAGCACTAGTAATAATAAGTATTAAATGTTTAAAAAAATGTTTTTTTATAAACCAAAGTTTTTTGGCACATTTATGCATTTACTATTATTACCGGTATTTATTGCTCACCTCGGGAACTTTCTGTGACGTCACTGTCTCTTCCCTCACACACCTCCGGATACAGCAGAGGCTGGAAGCTGAGAGTCAGACTGAACACGGCGCTGCAGCAGCAGGTTAACTCCATGTGATGCGTGGCTTCGACTAATTGCTGGAATTCCTGTTTTTCGCGGCACAACTCTCCTAGCATATGTTGCATTTTGCTCTGTTCCCATTTACCTTTCCAAAATGCAGCCAGACTTTAGAGTTTTTCTGAATTTTTAACCCAAAACTCGCTACGTTAACTATTTTGAAAGGGAGGGGAGGGGCTCTCTCTGTTCCTACGCTTCTCACCTGTGTCTCCACCCATGCAGCAACACCGTTGGGCAAATGAAGCGGGTCATTTACAGGGGATTTCATAGTAAAAATACCGAAGTCGGTACCGTGTTTTTTCGGACTAGTACCGTGTTTTGGTGGCGGTGCTTAGCCCTAGAGAGCACCAACTAGCGGGAAAAGCTATTTTTGATGTTTTTCTGCTGTTTTAGAGCTTTCCGGTGCACCGCTGCTGATACAGCGCCCCTATAGTGGCGCAACGCTGCAACTGCAGTTAAAATAACATCCATAAAGCTGGGGGCAGAGTGAAATCAGGCTGGGGCGGCACTAAATTAGCTGGAGGCGGCCGCCACGCAGATTTGAACGCAGGAAAAACCCTGGTATATATTTATAATCTAGATTTTACATAAGTTTTTTTATTGTATAACTATTGAAAACAGGCACTAAATCAATGACACACCATCTCACCTTATTTGTCATTTGAATCTCATCATTAGAGGACAGACAAAAGAATCATTGTTTTTGTTCTGTTTTTCTTTTTCCTAATGCTCAAATTTAATAAATATTTCTGCTTTTTGTTACTGACTTCTTAAGGCCTGTTAATGAATGCTACTAGTTTCAAGCTGTTTTGTATAAAATTTGATCCATTGCTCTGTGATCAGGAGACATTGAACATAGTCTAAAGTGTGTCCATTTCAGGGGACGAAGGACTAAATATTCGTTTTAGGTGTAGAAAAGTCATCACTGAAACTTGCTGCCTTTCAGTACGCGTGTCGTTAAAACTCAGTGTGTTTCTAAAGTTAAGGCCATTTCCTTGCTGCTTAAAAATGTATAATGTTACATTTTTGTAGAGCTATGACAAAAATCTTATCAAAAAAAGTGCTGTTCAGTGAACATATCAGACATATTTCTGTGAGCGGGGTGTCAGTACCCAGAGGGCTGAATAGAGCCTTTCCTTACCCAATTATGTTGTCACTTTTTTACCCAGCTTTCACTTTTCCACTTCTCCGTGTTCTTACAGATTTCTCCTGCTCTGGCTCTTATTCTGCCTGCCATGCTTTCTCCTCCTGCTCCCTTGCCAACAGTCCATTGAATTTCTCCACATCTCTCTTTGCTTTCTCACTGTCGCCGTGTCCACATTATCACCTCGTAGTCCGAGGAGGATCTGAGTCAGCGAGAGGGAGTTTAAAACCGCAATACGCAGGTTTTAGTCCCAATTTAACAAGTTAGGTCATTAGTTACAAATATCTACACGATTAGCACCAAATGTTTACAGGTGAGAGCTGAAAAATTGCTGTGTTTAAAGGCAAGTTTGAGTCTTTTTAATGTAGCATCTATCAGTTATTTATCTACAGTTGAACCACACCCACTGGTGACATCACTCAAAGTGGGTGGAGTCTCTAGAAACAGGAAGTAGTCCTGAAGCAATACTCGTGTACAGTCAGATCAAGGCCCTTGCATTTCCACCCTACGGTCTTCAGTGAAGTCCACTTGGGTAATGCCCTTCGCTGAAGTGTGTACCCATGCGGACTTCGGCGAAGTGCGTAGTGAAGGTGGAAAAGGGGGCGGGGCCAAGGTCTGGATTCTACAACCAGGAGAATCGGGACACCCTAAGCACTCTCGCACCTCCGCGGGAACGCGCAACTGAGGGGCGCGAGGGTGGAAGTGCGAGTGTTGAGACGCGGCCAAAGAGACGCTGTTGGTGATCTGACTTTGGGTTTTTAAAACAACAGATGTGAGGAGCTGCCCGTAAAACGAATAAATTCAGATGAATTACAGATTAGTTTTATGGTACATCATGAAGTTTAAAATTTTGGTTGTACAAATGCACAGCCACATTTAAAATTAAAGATTTTTTACTGCACCTTACATTAACAATATTGCTATGTAATTTTTTTAAAAACAAAATCTACATAAAAGATAATTTTTTATTAGTATTAATTCGTTTTCAAAAAGCTTTTTTCCAAAAGATACAATTTGAAAAAGATTGGGTGGTCCTAGAATCAGGGTGGTCTTCTATTCAGAACATTACGGTACTACAGAGGTCCAAAGTGCTTAACAAACATAAAAACACTAAAGAGCAGATCAACAATCACAAAGCATGAAACAAGCCAAAAGCAGGAGCCACATGTGGAGAGAACAAAAGGCTAAGGGCTACTTCCATCAGGCTTTTATTACTTTTTTAGAGAGAAAGATGGATAAAAAAGGGGGATTAGCACTTACATCAAACAGCAAAGAGAGCACTTAAAATAACTATTCCAGTCCAATCAGACGTTTAAGTTATATCACAGACAAGGCAACCGGTTTACAATTAGGTTTAACGTGTAAGTGATTCTGTCAACTTACCATACCACTTTATTTATAAAAGCACATTTACACACAGCGTGTCATTTGACCAAAACGCTGCACAACACGAATTAAAACCACCCAATAGAGCTCATAAAAACACAATAAAGCTAGGCCTGGGCGATAAATCGATTCAATCAATTCATTCGAATTTTTGGTTGCGGGTGATTAAAAAAAAACAAGTAAATCGAGTTTTTGTGTAACGGCATATTTTTGTCTCCCTGGCACTTCCGTAGAGCTAGTTCCACATAGCATTATTGCTAGCGACAACAACAACAAAAACAATCACAGAAGCAGTCGCTTTGCACATATAGGGCGCTATAAAATCTGTTTTATCTTTTCACAAATTCCAATAACCTCACGGCTCGTTTCTATTAATTCAGCTGAATGTTCCGTATACGGTTCGACCGGCTCCACGCTGCTGCCTGTTTTCAGACGTGACTCTGACTCGGAGCTCATCACATTACGCTGCTATACCGAATCCCATTTTGTATGGGGATTTCCGTGATTCCGTCCGTTTTTTCCGCATTGCAGAAATCATAGGGCCCTATGGATCGAATTTTTAAAAAAATAATCAGGAGATTTTATTTTTAGGCCATATCGCCCAGCCTTAAATAAAACACCCAATAAAAGGACTCAATAAATACAAGAAACATCCATAAACGCAGTTTAAAAACCCTAAAAACATTAAGATAACCAACTAAAAAGAGTTTCTATCAAAAAGCCAGTGGGTCTGTAAGTGAGATTTGAAGACTGTGATGGATGGCGACTGATGGATGGTAATGGGCAGTGCATTCCAGAGGACGGTTGCCACATCTACAAAACTTGTTCCGGCCCGGTCCACTCCGAGTTTATGGTTAGCTAATACAGTTTTCTTTTTCAGACACGTATGGTCAACAGCTACGTTTTTATTGACCTTTTTCTTGACATTTTCATGACCAACCCAGGTCACGCTCATTGGAAGAACAGCTGATCAACACGTCACGCAGACATCGGTGACGCTTGTGATGACAACCGCAACTGTTGGTGGAAACAACAGGAAAAAGGAAAATAAAACTTATGTTGACTTTACATTTGACCCAGTATGAGTTGTTGACATTTTTATTAGATTTTGTAGGGATGCACCGATACGGATACTGGTGTCGATATCGATACCAGTACTGATACTGGTACCAATACCGATGCTGGTAAAATCGGTACTGGTATCGGTATCGGTACTGGTAAAAATACAATATTGGTTAAAGTTACCCGATACCAGGAACCGATACCAGTGTCTTCACTGTCTGTTAGTGATGGGACCAGTTAACACTGATCAGTGGTCTGTTCGCCACTGACAGCCACACCCACTGGCACAGCTGCACCTTTGACAATGAAGGCAGCTTGACTTCTTTTGTTATCTTGAAAGTTTCAACTCATCCTATTGAAAAACAGCCATTCACACCTCCAACCGATTCATCACCCAAGCCCTTTCCCAACAATAACTCCTCTCCACACCCCTCCCTTTCACCCTCAGACCCCCTGCCTGCATTAACAGGCTTTTGTTTGTTTCACCATGAAATTAAAAAGTGAATACAAAGCAGGCGTGCATAGTGCTTACAGTCACCCCCAAAACAATGAACGGTTCTCTACAAAGACTCAGTTCTCCTCGTTCACAGCGAAGAGCCGTTCAAAAGATTCGGTTCGTTCATGAACGTCACATCACTACTGTCTGTGACTTGTGATTTATGTTGTAGTGTCCTATATTGAACACTAGGGGGAGCTATTGAGCTAAAGAGGAACAGTGTGGGTTGAGAGCTGGAGATGGTGCCAAATAGTTCATTTTATTTGGTTAAAATGTGGAAAACTGCAAAAATTTCACTGTGAAATCACAGAAAATGGTTATTTTTCACCTTATATTTTAGTTTTGTGATCATTTTTATTAATATATTTTATTTTTCATCTAACTCAGTTATTTGTTGTAAAAAGCAGAGAAGAAAAAATAAAACCTGTATTCCAATTTGTTGCATTTTTTGTGTGGTAGAAGTATCGGTACTCGGTATCAGCGAGTACTCAGATTTAAGTATCGGTACTCGGTATTGGCGAGTACTCAGATTTAAGTATCGGTACTCGGTATTGGCGAGTACTCAGATTTAAGTATCGGTATTCGGTATTGGCGAGTACTCAGATTTAAGTATCGGTACTCGGTATCGGCGAGTACTCAGATTTAAGTATCGGTATTCGGTATCAGCGAGTACTCAGATCTAAGTATCGGTACTCGGTATCAGCGAGTACTCAGATCTAAGTATCGGTACTCGGTATCAGCGAGTACTCAGATTTAAGTATCGGTACTCGGTATCAGCGAGTACTCAGATTTAAGTATCGGTATTCGGTATTGGCGAGTACTCAGATTTAAGTATCGGTATCGGATCGGTTTTGAAAAGAGTGTTATTGGCACATCCCTAGATTTTAGTGTTTTGTTTGTTTCACTGTGCTTTCAACTTGTTTTACTTTCCTGGTTAATGTTTTCACGCTTTTTGTTCAGCACTTTGGTCAGTGTTTTAAAGTGCTTTATAAATAAAGTTGGCTTGGCGTTACATGTCTGATTAGGACTATTGGCAGAACAAGGCACGAAGAACAGGAGCCTCCAGGTCATGGAGACAGACGGAGGGTGAGTCGAGGTCATTCAGCAGCGTCTCTCCTGATCTCAGTATTGCTCTGGTCAGAGGACTACTTCCTGTTTCTACAGTAGAGACTCCGCCCACTTTAAGTGATGTCACCGGTGGTCATAGTCCAATAATCTGATAAATCTTCACATCCCTTTAATGAAGTCGTTACCTGAACAAATGAACACCTGAGACTCGTCCACAGGTGGAGCGGCGCCTCCGGGCAGGAACACGGTATCGGACCAGGACTGCATAATAATGGAGGCAGTGTAAATAAATGACTCCCGTTGTATTTATCGGTGGCCACAGGGCCCTGAGTGAGGACAGGAGCCATTACTGTGACTGATCTGAACCGGAGCGGTGGATCATCGCAGCCCGCTGCGCTCTGGGAGCCAGGCGAGTCCGGAGGTGAGAGCCGAGACCTGCTGGGGAAAACAAAATACCGCCTCCCCCGTGGACCACGCTTTTACAACCGCGTTATTTCATCTGAGGTGATGGAGGGAGGCAGGATTTAGTGGTCGGGGCGCTGAGGAGATGTATATTCGCTTTATGGTCATTAGCCAGAGAAGGAAGTGCACCTTCACTGCTGGCGCTTTGGCGCCATTCCCAATTGGTTTGAAAGGAATAGCATTTCCCTCAGAGGATCATTTAAATCCCAGCAAACGCTCTGAGCTATTAGCAGAAAGACATTAATAATCACAGCCTGGGCTAGGTGGTCAGAACGAATAAATAAAAGTAGAAACTGGCTGAGTTTTATTCCTTAATTAGACTTAATTTATTACCTGTTTATGGATTCTGTGGCTATAGTAGGAAAAATAGTTAAAATATCAGACAATTATATTAGAAAAGGTTTTGATTAGATCATTTTATCTATTTAATGTACGTAATTAAGTCAAATTTTTCTTTTATTTTTATTTGTGTGTGTGTTACTGGGAGATTATCAGCGACTTAAACAACCTAAATGAGTTTTCTTATATTTAAATGAGTATGTGAGTTTTTATGAGTAGTTTTGATTTAACTGGATAAATAAAAATCACGACACAAAATGTGCAAAAATCAGAAATGTAGATTAAAGTTACAAAAATTAAACATTAATTTAAAAATGACTGTATTTAGTCCTCAAAATTTTTCATAAAAATGCAGAAAAATCACAATAAACTAATTTATTGTCCAGTAATTAAAGAAAACTAATATTAATAGTTTGTTGAGTGAAATATACTTTCAACTGTTACTGCAGATTAAAGGCATATTATGCAGTTTTGGTTGTTTTGTCACCCCCTAGTGTCCGTTTTAAGTCACTGTCCTAAAAACGTCTTTGCTCAGAAAGCCCTAAATCTCCCTGTTAAACGTCTCCTCAGCCTTCACTGCTTTCTACTGGAGCGGTTCATCACTCAGTCAAAGAAATCAGCTGTTCAAGCAGGGAGAGATGGGAAAAATCAGGAATCAGGAGCTAAAAACACTCCGGAGCTAGCATAACAGCTAGCCACATTGGGTTAGCCTAACCCTCTGAGATACGTGACTTTGTGAGACTTCAGGGCACCGGACCAGAGACTCACGGATCCAAACAGAAACTTTTCAAGACTTTTCATTAACCCTGTACAGACTGGCTCAAGGAAAATATTTAAAAATATAAAAAAGTTACATAGTGTGACTTTAACAGACAAGGAATCTTAAATCTAAAAATAGAAACAATTCAGTTTTTGGCGCAAAAGTTTCACTGTATTTAGTTGGTTTAGAAAATGTACTTTATTTTATAATTAAAAACATTCAATTTTATATTTCTGATCATTTCTCTAACATGTTTTTCCCCGACGTGCTGCTGTTCTTTCTAAATATTTTTCTGTATTTAATCTTTTCCCTAGTTATAGGATTATAGAACACGTTTTAGAACAAGATGAAAGAGATTTGATCCTATTTGAACTATTTCTGCTACATCTGTGAAACCCTGCTCCGGTTTAATTACTGCCTTCATTTCATCGGGGCATTGTTCCTCTGCACCGAGCTGCAGAACGACAGATGGTTCGACGGAAAGCACGCAGACCTGCACAAAGAGTCGAATCAAAGCATGCACATTTACATCCTCACAGAGGTACGAGCACGCTCCTGCAAAAGGCAGCGCTCTGCATTCCCACTAATTAGAACCCAGTTGTCTTTTTGACACAGTCGGACTCACCTTACGTAGCCCTGAGAGTCGTGTGCCTCCAGTCTGAGATGTGAGAAAACAGAGAAGAGCTGTCGGGTAACTAAAGGCTGAGTTATGTGACACAGAGGAGGAATCAGGAAAAATGAAACGTGAAGAAGAAAAGGAAGGAAGGGAAGAAGGGAGTGAAAGAGGAGGCAGAAACCTCCGTGTGAAACACTTTTCTGTCAAAAGCACCTCAGATTTATCAACCCAGTTTTCCTCCTGCTCCTCTCCTCAGATAATTGGAAGGTAGCGTGTGTGCACAGAACCATGGGGAGACAGAAAACATATTTTGGCAGGGCTTGACAGGTTAGACAATGGTAGAAAAAGGAACAAATGCTGTCAGGAGACAACAGGAGGAGTTCGATTTGCGTTATCTGTGTGTACGGGGTGCACAACCCCGAGTTCACGGGTCACTGTCGGCCTGTTTTTGCATGATTGCGTCCTTGTGTGTGTGGTTTTATGTGCCTTCCATGGTGTCCTTGCAACAATGAGACCAGCAGATTGTCTGCTGGTAAAGGTCACAGCTTAATTATCTGCAGTAAGTCAACCACCGCTGTCTCCTCCAGTCGTCATGCAGTCGGAGCATGTGTCCACTCCAAGTGTCTGCGGAGAACAAACAACAACTGAACTCGCTGCTTTGACATTTAACTGCTGAGTCCAGCAATAAACTCTGGAATCAACGTGCTAATGTTGCTGTCCAGCTGTTGGTTTAGAGAAATAATGAGCCTCTCATGGCCGTGTGTATCCGCCATAATGAGCTGGAAGATCACGCTTCAAATCCACATTATTGATGAGGCGTGTTTAAAATGGGCAAGGCTGACCCAAGAGCCGCAACAACAAAATAGTATACTCAAATATAATAAAAACATAATATAATCTGAAGTCATCTTCAAGTCCCAGTGCAGCTCTTGTGTGAAATTCCAACATCAAGAAATGTTAAAGCTGCTGCCAGTGGCTCATTGGGGTCACCATGGCAACGCCAGGAGCCTCATTGAGGTCACTATGGTAACCACACCACTTAGTGAGAGTCAGACAGGAGGTTAGACTAAACCGTACACCTCAGACAAACAGACTGGAGGTTGTTTATGGAACTAGAATTGGGACTTTAGTTTTGTACTTGTAACTCATGTTTTGTACTTGCGACTTTCAGTTGTGTACTTGTAAAGTTGTGTACTTGTAAAGTCACAAGTACAAAACATGAGTTATAAGTACAAAACTAAAAGGTAAAAGTGCAAAACGTAAGTTACAAGTACAAAACTAAAAGGTACAAGTACAAAACTAAAAGGTACAAGTACAAAACTAAAAGGTACATGTACAAAACTAAAAGGTACAAGTACAAAATGTAAGTTACAAGTACAAAATGTAAGTTACAAGTACAAAATGTAAGTTACAAGTACAAAACGTAAGTTACAAGTACAAAACGTAAGTTACAAGTACAAAACTTAAGTTACAAGTACAAAACTAAAGTCCCTATTCTAGTTCCATACAAGCACAAAACTAAAAGGTACAAGTACAACACTAAAAATTACAAATACAAAACATGAGTTACAAGTACAAAACATGATTCACAAGTACAAAACATGATTCACAAGTACAAAACATGATTCACAAGTACAAAACATGATTCACAAGTACAAAACATGAATTACAAGTACAAAACATGAATTACAAGTACAAAACATGAATTACAAGTACAAAACATGAGTTACAAGTACAAAACATGAGTCACAAGTACAAAACATGAGTCACAAGTACAAAACATGAGTCACAAGTACAAAACATGAGTCACAAGTACAAAACATGAGTCACAAGTACAAAACATGAGTTACAAGTACAAAACATGAGTTACAAGTACAAAACATGAGTTACAAGTACAAAACATGAGTCACAAGTACAAAACATAAGTCACAAGTACAAAACATGAGTCACAAGTACAAAACATGAATTACAAGTACAAAACATGAATTACAAGTACAAAACATGAATTACAAGTACAAAACATGAGTTACAAGTACAAAACATGAGTTACAAGTACAAAACATGAGTTACAAGTACAAAACATGAGTCACAAGTACAAAACATGAATTACAAGTACAAAACATGAATTACAAGTACAAAACATGAGTTACAAGTACAAAACATGAGTTACAAGTACAAAACATGAGTTACAAGTACAAAACAAAAAATTACAAGTACAAAATGTAAATTACAAGTACAAAACATGAGTTACAAGTACAAAACTAAAAATTACAAGTACAAAATGTAAATTACAAGTACAAACCATGAGTTACAAGTACAAACCATGAGTTACAAGTACAAAACATGAGTTACAAGTACAAAACATGAGTTACAAGTACAAAACAAAAAATTACAAGTACAAAATGTAAATTACAAGTACAAAACATGAGTTACAAGTACAAAACTAAAAATTACAAGTACAAAATGTAAATTACAAGTACAAACCATGAGTTACAAGTACAAACCATGAGTTACAAGTACAAAACATGAGTTACAAGTACAAAACATGAGTTACAAGTACAAAACTAAAAGGTACAAGTACAAAACGTAAGTTACAAGTACAAAACTAAAAGGTACAAGTACAAAACGTAAGTTACAAGTACAAAACTAAAAGGTACAAGTACAAAACGTAAGTTACAAGTACAAAAGTAAAAGGTACAAGTACAAAACGTAAGTTACAAGTACAAAACTAAAGTCCCAATTCTAGTTCCATACAAGCACAAAACTAAAAGGTACAAGTACAAAATGTATGTTACAAGTACAAAACTAAAAGGTACAAGTACAAAATGTATGTTACATGTACAAAACTAAAAGGTACAAGTACAAAATGTAAGTTACAAGTACAAAACTTGAGTTAGAAGTGCAAAACATGAGTCACAAGTACAAAACATGAATTACAAGTACAAAACATGAATTACAAGTACAAAACATGAATTACAAGTACAAAACATGAGTTACAAGTACAAAACATGAGTTACAAGTACAAAACATGAGTCACAAGTACAAAACATGAGTCACAAGTACAAAACATGAATTACAAGTACAAAACATGAGTTACAAGTACAAAACATGAGTTACAAGTACAAAACATGAGTTACAAGTACAAAACAAAAAATTACAAGTACAAAATGTAAATTACAAGTACAAAACAAAAAATTACAAGTACAAAACTAAAAATTACAAGTACAAAATGTAAATTACAAGTACAAACCATGAGTTACAAGTACAAACCATGAGTTACAAGTACAAAACATGAGTTACAAGTACAAAACATGAGTTACAAGTACAAAACTAAAAGGTACAAGTACAAAACGTAAGTTACAAGTACAAAACTAAAAGGTACAAGTACAAAACGTAAGTTACAAGTACAAAAGTAAAAGGTACAAGTACAAAACGTAAGTTACAAGTACAAAACTAAAGTCCCAATTCTAGTTCCATACAAGCACAAAACTAAAAGGTACAAGTACAAAATGTATGTTACAAGTACAAAACTAAAAGGTACAAGTACAAAATGTATGTTACAAGTACAAAACTAAAAGGTACAAGTACAAAATGTAAGTTACAAGTACAAAACTTGAGTTAGAAGTGCAAAACTAAAGTCCCAATTCTAGTTCCATAGATGTTTTATAAGAATTCTTTCACTCTGATGGTCACACTGAGGGGTTTTATGTTTCCGCAGAGGTTAATGTTCAAGATATCATGAGTTTAGAGGAACTTTCACTTCCAGTTTTGAAAAGAATAGCATGTCAGCGAAAACATAACAGAAGTTTATGGAAGTTGGGGCGTGCACTGTCTCAGACAGAGCAGGTGGAAGAAGACAAACTCACCAATATTTTGATGTATAATTTGTATTTGTACAAAAAAAAACTTGTGGAAATGAGTTTGTTTGGGAAAGATTTGGGATGTAGTGTGAGATCAACTGTCAAACGTTGCGTGGGAATGTTTTTTTAACTCTCACATTGTCCTTATATTGGAGTTTATGGAGTGTTCTAGTCTTTTGGGGTCAGTCTGACCTCCTCAGACAGCAAGAGGCTTACCACTGGCAGGGAACCCAGAACAAGCTGGAGGAAGGTTGGTCCCAGGCTGGTCTGGGAACACCTTGGGGTCCCATCAGAGGAGCTGGTGGAGGTGGCCAAGTAGAGGACAGTCTGGGATTCCTTACATGGGATGCTGCTCCCACGACCTGGACCTGGATAAGGAGGAAGGCGAGGCGAGGTAAATCCAAAGCCTATTTTCAGTTTTTCTTTAAATCACCTCTAAAATCCACCAGAGATTCACCAGTCCTTTATAAACCTGATAACAGAGATGATGCAAAATGTCGTCAGGCTGAATTTACAATGAACTCCAAATGGAATCTTGTCAAGGTCAATATGGAATAAATATAAGGGTTTCAACCCGGACTGACAGTAAATCAATCCGGATTCAGCAGAAGAGCCTGAGAGCTGAAGCTGGGACGACATCAGTGAAAGCAGGGCCGGATCTAGCCAGCCCCACTAAGGGGGCAGGTAGAATATCAGGGGGGCCAGTCTGGACACGCTAAGAATGTTTTGGTCATCACATCCCCCCAATCCCTTAAATGCATCAAAAACTACACCATCATCATATCAGTTCCTCTATCCATAGATTTATGTTCATATTTGATCCCTACCCTCTGCATTTACCCGGGCTTGGGACGGAACAAGTAGGACACTGGCTGATGCCCTGTTGAGGCTGACCTCATCTGGTTAGGTTTGGTTTTGGTTTGTTTTTTGTTTTGTTTTTTTGTTATTTTTTGTGTCTTTTTTTGTTCTTTTTTGTGTGTTTTTTTGTTCTTTTTGTGTTTTTTTTGTTCTTTTTTGTTTTTTGTTCTTTTTTGTTTAGTTTTTTTGGTTCTTTTTGTGTGTTTTTTGTTTGTTTTTTGTTCTTTTGTGTGTTTTTTTGGTTCTTTTTTGTTTTTGTTTTTTGTTCTTTTTGTGTTTTTTGTTCTTTTTTGGTTTTGTTTGTTTTTTTGTTTTGTTCTTTTTTGTGTTCGTTTTTGGTTTTTTGTTTTGTTTTTGTTTTTGTTCTTTTTTTGTTCTTTTTTTGTTTTTTTGTGGTTTTTTTTTGTTCTTTTTTGGGGTTTTTTTTGTTTTTTGTTCTTTTTTGTGTTTTTTGTTTGTTTTTTGTTCTTTTTTGTGTATTTTGTGTGTTTTTTGTTCTTTTTGTGTTTTTTGTTCTTTTTGTGTTTTTTGTTACTCTTTCTTTCTGTGTCATTCATCAGTAGCTACTTTGAATGAGGACAAACGGAAGAGAGCGCTCACTCTGACCATTTTTCACTGAAATATTTTAGAAATTTGTTATTTCTGCATGCAAACGCGTTTGGGGGCAGTCATGGAATTTGGGGGGGCAATGCCCCCCTTGCCCATGCCTACATCCGGCCTTGAGTGAAATGTTTTAATTGTTCAGAACTTTGGTTTAAATGTGCTTTATGAATAACATGGACACTTAAAATCCTCAGAAACTGAAGTTTTTTTGGTTGCATTAGTAACACTCATCTTAAATAACGCACAGCTGTTAGCAGCCATAGGTGTGCAGGTTTAACCCACCTGTGTTCTATTCTTAGTGTCATTTTTTAGATTTCTTCTTCTAATCTGTTCCTTATATTAATGAGAAAGAGATGCCAGGCTAATGACACTAATGTCCAGTTCCTATTTTATGAAAGGCGTAGTTTGGCTCTTGACATTGGTAGGGAACCAGGACGAGACGCACCTCGAGGGCACGCCAAGACAGGAAATATTTAAAGTGCAGATTTGGCTCGGCGCACGTAAACCTGTTCTGATCCTGTCAGTTTGACCCAGAACCAGACCTCCTCCTTGGGTAACAGCCCCAGGTCACCCCAGTCCTGGTTTTGGCATCCAGGAGTATTGTCATAGGGAATTTTCCACGTCCCCACGTCCACGACCGCGTCCCGAGAGCAGTGGGGGACATTGAGTCCGAATGGGCCTTGTTCCGCTCTGCGATTGTTGAGGCGGCTGTTGCTAGCTGTGGTCGCAAGGTAGCCGGTGCCAGTCGTGGCGGTAACCCCCGTACCCGCTGGTGGACACCAGAGGTTAGGGGAGCCGTCAGGCTGAAGAAGGAGGCCTACAGGGCGTGGCTGGTCTGTGGGTCTCCAGAGGCAGCAGACAGGTACCGGCGGGCCAAGCGAAGTGCAGCAGTGGCAGTTTCTGAGGCAAAATCTCGGGCGTGGGAGGAGTTTGGCGAGGCCATGGAAAAAGACTATCGGTCGGCTCCAAAGAGGTTCTGGCAAACCATCCGGCGCCTCAGGGGAGGAAGGCAGCAACTCGCTCACACTGTTTACAGTGGGGACGGGGAGCTGCTGACGTCAACTGGGGATATAGTCGGACGGTGGAAGGAATACTTTGAGGAGCTCCTCAATCCCACCGACGCGCATTCCGAGGAGGAACCAGAGCTGGGAGACCTGGGGACGGACTGTCCAATCTCTGGGGCAGAAGTCGCTGAGGTAGTCAAACAACTACGCAGCGGCGGAGCCCCAGGGGTGGATGAGATCCGACCTGGGTACCTCAAGGCAATGGATGTTGTAGGTCTGTCGTGGCTGACAGGTCTCTGCAACATTGCGTGGTCATCGGGGGCAGTTCCTATGGAGTGGCAAACCGGGGTGGTGGTTCCCATTTTTAAGAAGGGGACCAGAGGGTGTGTTCCAACTATAGGGGGATCACACTCCTCAGCCTCCCTGGAAAGGTCTACTCCAGGGTACTGGAGAAGAGGTTCCGGTCGATAGTTGAACCTCAGATTGAAGAGGAGCAATGTGGTTTTCGTCCTGGTCGTGGAACTGTGGACCAGCTCTTTACCCTCGCTAGGGTGATGGAGGGGTCATGGGAGTTTGCCCAACCAATCCACATGTGTTTTGTGGATTTGGAGAAGGCTTATGACCGTGTCCCCAGGGGCACCCTGTGGGGGGCG